>JAHWFO010002456.1:2253601-2305992 GCA_023313115.1 Rhysida immarginata
TTTTGTTTCTGACAATCGTCAATCTTATTTTCTTTTTTGTATAATATGGAAGACCGCTTGGGTTGGTTAGGCTTCTTGACTACCTCAGTGTATTTCATTTGGAGTTTATTCTGCTTGGATGAGCTTCGTGAAAGCGCTGCTTTCGTCCCATCCTAACAAATGTACACTTCACTGTTCGATTGTCGATTGTCGTACCAATTTCAGATGTCATTGGCAACTCTGAGATATTGGACATCATAAAGCGCCTGAAAAGCAAAAAGGCAGCCGGCATCGACACCATTACCAACAGTGCTCTCAAGAATTTGCCTCCCAGTGTTATCTGCATCATCACTAAGCTCATGAATGACTGCTGGCTTAGCGGCCATTTCCCTAGTGCCTGGAAGGACTCAGTCATCATCACCATTCCTAAACCTGGACTGGATCCTGCTCTTCCCACAAGTTATAGGCCCATTAGCTTGTTGCCCATGCTTTCGAAGGTCTTTGAGCGCACTATACTCAAGAGGTTCAACGAGTACTGCGAGGTAAACAACCTCACTCGTAGTGAGCAATTTGGGTTCCGTCCAGGCCACTCTTGTCAGCTTCAGTTATGGAGGCTCGTTGCTGATTTAAACGGTCCTCTCAACCTCTCTATGTTTGGTGGTCTCGTTTTCCTCGATGTCCAAAAGGCCTTTGACCAAGTCTGGCATGATGGGCTCATTTACAAAATGATTACCTACGGGTTCCCTGACGATCTAATTGCTCTGGTTCGCTCCTTCCTGTCAAAGAGGACTTTTCGTGTTAAGGTTGGGGACTCCTTGTCTGAACCCTGCGATGTTAATGCTGGTGTACCCCAAGGCTCTGTCTTGTGGCCAGCCTTATTCAACTTCTTTATCCATGACTTCCCCAAGTTTGCAAAGTGTAATCTTTACATGTTTGCTGACGACGGGTCCATCATGACCTGGGCACGAAACCCAGCACATGTCATCACTCGACTCCAAAAAGCTTTACATCAGTGCGAGAGCTGGTTTACTAAGTGGCGATTAAAGCTGAATGTCAAAAAGTGCAAGGTCATGTTTATCACTCGCAAATGTAAAAACCCTCCAAAGCCCCTCTTCTTATTTGGCAAGAAACTTGAGTGGGTAAAAAGCTAGAAATATCTTGGTGTCATGATCGATTCCAAACTAAATTGGAACGACCAAGTCCAATACGCGCTCAACAAAGCAAAGAAAGCGAGGTTCAGTCTGATTGCACTTCTGGGGCGAAACAGCGCTCATGGCGTGGATAACAAACTCTTGATATACAAGGTTGTGATTCGTACTATTTTACTCCATGGAATGTCTGCTTGGGCTTCTATTTGCAAATCTAGGTGGAAGGAACTCCAGACCTTCCAAAATGTTGCTCTCCGATCCACTGCCCAACTTGACAGAGGAGTTGCCAACAACCACTCTATCTATGACGATTTGGGCATGACCCACATAAGCACCTTTGTCCAGACACTTATGAAGAACATGCTACCCAAGATGGAGAATCACGAAAAGACTCTGGTTTCTGGTATTCTGGACCATCCACTCATTGTTAAGGGTCCCCTCAGGTTTCGAAGACCCCGCCATATCCTGGATGTCTGCTTTGATGACGTTAACAAGGCCGCATTCCCCAACTACTGGATCTTTTAGATCCTGCTGATTTTTGGGGACTCTATTCGTCAATCTACAATCTGACTCTCGTCCCTTCTGGGGACTTCTTCTCTGGAGGACTAAAGAGGTTCATCAGGCTTCTCTCCCAGTTCAGTGTACCTCCTCTGATTTACTCTTTGGGCGAGCGTGCAAAGTGAGCTTGGCTCCTGGACCACTCGCGTCTTTCTTTTCACTTCACTGTTCGATTGTCGATTGTCGACCAATTTCAGTTCCTTGTAGTTCGTTGGAAACTTCTTCGTTGGAAACCTCTTCTTTGGAAGACTTCATAATTGTAAGTAGACTTCACAGTTTTTAGATAAAAATAATATTGTAAATAATAATAATAAATAATATAGGATTGTTTATAAATTAATATGAACAGGGTGACTAGCGACCGGGAAAAATCAGGGAATTTTCGGTAACCTGGAAAAGTCAGGGAATTTTACAAATTTTATATTTAGTGACCTTTGGCGATCGTTTTAGTGACAAATCTCGTTTTACACTTGGCAACACTGGCTGTATCATAATCTCTCTCGGTGGTTACGGCTGTATCAACTTTTCAGGCTTTTGCATGGATCCTTTTAAGTCGATTGCTTTAACAGTGGCCGTTAAAAATACCAAGTAGATAATAGCATGTCATTTATAACAATCGATTCGTCAAGAATGAATACACTCTTACTTTCTGTTTATCTTTTAAGCATTGTTGACATGGGGACACGCGCATGTGACGATCGCTTCGTCGAGGCACGATTACTCATGTTACACTAATAATTGCATTGCGTTGAGATTTGGAAGGATTTAAATGAATTTCCGTTATTTATTAGGAACTTTAGCTAAACTTTAAATTCTCGAATTTAAAATTACTTCTGCGTCACAGCTAAAGGTTCTTTGGAATGTTTGCAAGATTTTATTATTATTACCGGTATTATTATTATTATTATTATTATTATTATTATTATTATTATTATTATGCTGGGACCTTTGTCCGAATTTTAATAAATAAATAAGTAAATAAATAAAATAATAATATTATTATATTTTCATTTCAGAGAAAATGCGAGGCCCGGGTCAAATAATATTTTTGAGGCCCTCAATATCAAGTAAACTTAATCTAATCGAGTCGCCCTTCGTCGGCTTATTATTTATTTATTTTTCTGTGTAGGCTTTGACAGAAAAATATCGTAAGGATAAAAATAGCGCTATTAGAAAAAAAACAAAGCCATGAAAATTAAAGATTGCTAATTTTGCTTGGCAGAAATATAAATCGTCGCTCCTATTAGGCTTTGCGTGTATAAAATTGTGAGCGAAATATATGTTTATATTTTATCTGAACACAGTAATATTGAAATATCCCGACAGCTGATTATGGTCACGGTGTAAGAATGAATTTCATCAGCTGTGGTGTTATCATGGAATAAGTAGAACCAAAGAACGTAAACCTGTTTTACGTTCATTAGTAGAACGGTGTTACGTTCATTTATGGTGAATGAGCGTAGCAATAGTTTTTATTTGATCAAAGCAATATTGCCACTTCGGCTTCAATGTAAAATAGCTTTTTTTTGGTTTGTTTTTTTTTTATAAAGTTACTCGTCAAATAACCATTTAAACGCTTGTTAATACTTAATCGTAAATAATAATATATAATAACATAATCATTTTTAATACCAGAAACGGATAAAAATAGGCAACACAAAAAAGTAAGCAAACTTGCCATCTGTCAATAGTAGAGACAACACTGCCACCAAGCGACTTCCCTGATAGTTTATCGGAAACAGAAATAACAGGAGGCTTACTACCGGTACTACTAAAAAGGAGATATTTTGGATTAAACCCTGGTAAAAGTTAAAAAATATTATACGTTTCTTTAACAGTGCATATTATAAAGTAGATTAGTAATAAAATTATGTGAAGATAATGAAGGTTAATAATACGAAGTATTTTATATAAAATAAGAAGTACTGGCAAGAGCAGATAGAGCTGCTCATCGATATAAGCATTTAATTAAATTTCATTGAGCATGATTTCGTCTAATATTTGATAATCTGCCACCTAATAAATTCAACAGAAATTTTCATATTCATCAAGTATCCCAAAGTTACACCAGAACACGGTACGCACCCTTACGAAACACACTCAAAGATAACTTGACTATTTCTTAATAAACCTCTGACTGGATGATTATTAAATAATCATGAAGGTAGCAATCCCAAAACATGTTTTCCCATGTTTATACAGAAAATTACGTAACAAATCTCGAATGACTGTGTTGAGGAACATACAGTTTAAGGGGGTTTAAGGACTCCGTAAGACAAAGCAAAAGTCCACACCCCTTCTCTTCTCAATAAACAAAAGAAACAAAATAATAAATGAAATTCTTTCTGAATCGATCTTCTCGGGGTGTTCAAGAAATCACTTTCATGTCCTACAAAAATTCAAATGCTCAACCCCCATCCAGGTTTGAGAATCTCATGCTCAGTCTGAGAATCCTTTTTCTACAGATACTAGATGTTGAAGGGTCTCGAAAAGTGCATCCATACTAGATAAACACAGAAATGAACATGAACAAATGAAAACTTGCATGCATGACTGTTTTTTAATTGTAATTACAGTTCCAATTAATCAGTAGTCATGCCTTGGAGTCTACATTAAGAAAAAAGAATGCACAAACAAGATACTTTATTATTAATTATGTCATAAATAGGAAAAGAAATAAACAAAAATGCCAATGGTGACAAAGGTTTTAAAGTACTAATAAACATAGTGCACCAGATTTCACTGCAATGATTGCCAGTTCTTTTTCTTCATTTATTGTTGTCTTACTGGTTTGCATGGTGGCTTAAAAAAGGCCAGAGGATTCCACAATACATTCACGTTATAAATGTCACTGATAGAATAATATTATCTGATTATTTCGTATTGCTGTGGCAAATCATGCGCACGAGACTGCCTACCTCATCCACATATGACAAACGTGAAGAAACACGAACAAGCACATTTCCTTTGATCTACCAACAAGAGGTCAGATAGCATTCAAGCATTCATCAGTTTGCTTGTTCTTGTTTGTGCTCACTGTGCTGGTCACACATGTTCATTTGTGCATGTTTATTTGTTCATCTAGTATGAATGCACCTTTATGCCCTACTCCCCACAAATGATAATTTCACAGAAACGATCTAAGAGCGTAATATAGTGTTACCCGTTTTTACATTCCTATATTTCAAGGGTACTTTTGCAATATGCATTTAAAGCAAAATAAATATAAAATTTTCATGCAATTCATGATAAAATTCCTTACATTTTATGGCATTAATTTGACCACTGGCCATTTCATTTTGACAGTTTGCAATTCAGGTTGCAATGTGCTGACAGTAATCTTGGATAACTATGAACACTGTTCTTCAGATGTAAGAATCAGACAATTGTGAATTGTCCATTTGATGATGAATTTTATACATCAATTTGTAATATGTCTTCTCATTGATTTGGTTTAATTTCCATATCATTTACAGTTTCAAGGCTATCTATCATTTATGGAAGTAGAAAAAAATTTAAAATGAAACAAATGCTGATTGTTTTAAAGATAAATACCAATACTTCTTTGAAATGCATTACTCTGATTTTTATTTTCCTTTATTTTATGTTATTATTATTTCCCTCTCTTGAAAAATTGTAAAATCCAGTTAACCTTGTATGTAATATATACACATTGAATTTGAATATAAGAATGGCACAAGAATAATTATTACCTTACAGTAAATCATCACATAAGTGATGCTAGAAACTTCGGTGGAATTTTCTTAGAACCCAACTACAAGAGAGATTTCTTTAATAATAACACTGGTCAACAATGAAATTGTTACAGATTTAAAAAATATTTTATTTTTAGTATTTTGGTGTGCTAAATACGAATATAACCATTAAACATTTTTATTGGCTCTCGTTTTGAAGATATTTCATGTAGTTCATTTTCTAGCCGAGCAAGGGAATTGCACTATTTGCAGAAGGAATGGACTTGCAGACAAAATGTAGCAGTGGGAGAGAAGAACATTCAGCACCCAGCTCTAGTCGAAACTCAAAAAATCCTACTATCACCCCTGCACATCAAACTAGGTTACAGCCATTCGTGAAAGCCATGGATCGGACTTCGCCAGCTTTCCGATACCTGCATGAAAAATTTCCTCGACTCAGCGAAGCAAAGGTTAAGGAGGGAGTTTTTGTGGGTCCTCAGATTCAAGAGCTTTTCAAAGATGACCAGTTCAACAACTTTCTGCAGGGTAATTCGTAAAAAGCATGGAATGCTTTTCGCCTAGTTTCTACCAACTTTCGTGTGAATGGATGTTTCAAACTACAAGGAACTTGTAGAAGACATGCTGATGCAGTATCAGAAACTTCTCTAAAGATTCACTTCCTCCATTCCCATCTGGATTTCTTCCCTGACTATTGTGGTATGGTAACTGATGAACATGGTGAACGTTTTCATCAAGATATCGCATCAATGGAACAAAGATACTGGGGAAAATGGTCAACTTCTATGCTTGCTGACTACTGCTAGACACTCCTCAGATATGCTCCTGATTAGCTATTTCTATTGGCATGCATTTCATTATGTAAACAACTGTTTTTGCAGATTACAAAAAAAATTGAGCCAATTTTGCACTTTGTGTTCAGCACATAAAAATTGATAAAAAAAAAAGACTCAATTTATTTTGGTAACATGACTTTTGTAAGCATTTGTTGACCAGTGAAATTAAATATCTGTGTACTAGTAGAAGGAGCTTTAACTGATGTTATATTTTTAAATTTGAAAAAGTGATTTGAATACAAAAAATACAAAATTTAAAATTCTCCTTGACAGGTTGGACAAAATGGAAGATCAACTGAAAAGGGTTAAGCCAATGAGTTTGGAAGGTCACTTAGGAGATGAACGTTATCGCCTAACTGTTATGACCAACGAAGAGCGAGCTTATCGAAAGCAGTGGCTTAAAGATCAAGAATTGGCTCCAGATGAACCAAAACGTGTACCAGCTTTGGAACGAGAGCTGAAAAACCCCATCCGAAGATTGTATGGAATTCCTTGGGAAATGTTTGAAAATGCTGTCAGACCACTTGTGGTGCGTATTACCAGTTTTATTTGTGTTTCAGTTTAAATTTTAAATGAATTTAATGAAATTTTTAATGTGAATTAGGGATTGTAAAAAAAACATTTGTGGCGTTTCTAGCCATATTATAGACAGGCTTTAGCTCCGAAATGTCACTACTTGGTACCTTGATCTTACAAAATTTATATTATTAAATCAGGGGCAGATTTACGTATAAGCCCAATAAGCCATGGCTTAGGGCCTCACAATCTTAGTTTAACATTGTATGGCTTAGGGCCTCTAAATTCGCCTCTGTATTAAATACATTTTGATACCCCATGATGCCATAGGTGAATAATATGATATTTTAATATTGTTTAAATGGGAATCCTGGTGAATTTTAAGATACAGTAGAACCTCTTTAATTCGAAAACCTCTTTAAATCGAATTATTTTTGTTCCCTTGGAAAAAAAACCCATTATTCGAAACCTCTTTAATTCGAATTCCTTTGAGGTTTGAATTAAAGAGGTTCAACTGTATTTATAAGCACATGTAAAATTGAAGAGAAAATGAAATATTGAACAAAATTTGTATCAATATATTGCATCAAAGTTTATTATTAATTATTAGCGTTACTTTTTGTTTCAAAAGAAATCTGCTCACTGCTTTTAGAATATTATTGAATATTAATGTGTCTCGTCAACTTTTACAAGAAAAGCAGTTTGTTTTGTTAAGTTTTATGGGTGTGTCGACAGATACTGTCCAGGACTCGAGAAAAGGTTGGATAGGGATATTGCAATTGTTGTCTAAAGCATGCACGCAATAAAAACAACGCAGACACGAGGAGAGACAACATGCGATGCAGGAAAAAATGACAACAATTGCAATATCCCTGTCCAACCTTTTTTAGAAATGAACTCACCCAAACATTTCTTTTGTGTAGTGATGTTATTGTGCAACTCTGAGGTCTTCTCTTGAGTTCTGGACAGTAGGTCATACGCCCCAGCCCTCTCGGCTAGCCAAGAAAAGCTTACACATCAGATATACAGAATGCACAGTAGGCTTAATGCATGCCAAATTGGTAGGGAGAATAATTAGCACATGGGAAGTAGGATTGTGGCAAATAATAATAAAATGGAGATAATTGAAAAAATAATTCTACACGAGAAAATTCTACATGCGATACAGTCATCATCTCAATTTCTCCGTATTGCTAATAACGCAGAAACTTTTTGCTCATTCAAAAATTATCCGTACAATAAGTTTAAAAACTCATTGTTGCAGTGGAAAAATGAAATAGGCAATAACATACAATAATATATTTAGGTTGAGACTAGATTTTTTGTTTTAAGTGATTTTTACATTCCTTTTTTTTGACAACCAAAATGCTTTCATGACAACTAAACAATTATACTAAGTACAGATTTTAAAAAAAATGCTGATGAAGTTATTATGGCATTAAATTTATTAGAATTCATCCCAAAGATGTTCTGTTGGGTCGATATCGGTGTTAACTATTGCTGACTAATCAATTGGCCATGTGTTCTTTGATTAACATGACAATTCGGGCCTTATGACATCTTGCTGAAAAATCGCATCACCATGTGGGAACACTGTGGCTCTGTAAGAATGCACCTGGTCAGTGATGATCTTTAAGTACTCATTACCATTGATCAACTCAAAGTAACCCAGGCAATACGTAGAAAAGATTTCCCAAACTGTAACATTGCCTACACCTGTCAGTGCAGTTGATATAAGGCAGGAAGGGCCATACTTTCCTGATACACTCCTTTGGAAACTGTACCCATCAGATCAGACAATAATTTTCCAGTCATCCACAATGAGATATAAAAAACAACAACAAAATATTGCTTAATAAACCTCTGAAAGAGTGATGACACTATGGTGCAAGAAGTAAAAATAAAAAAAGGCATCCATCAAAATTTAATAAAAAATGTTAGTGCATCTAGGGTGCAAGAGGTTAATGCAAAAAATGTAAAATATTTTGAACCATTTACAAATTAGTTTTTGTTGAGAGCTTGCAAGAGAAATAAAAGAAAGCACGAGTGTAAACGATGATCTAACTGTGTAACTTCCTGTATTCCTCTGATCTTGGCCTCGCTTGATTATCGGTTAATCTTTTCAACTTCAACGACACTAGAACAATTATTGAAATTCCCCTAAATGGTAGCTTTCCTGCAGTAAATTGGAACCTAGATTGTTGAATCGATTCAAATCCTACCATGATGCCATCTGGTCCCCAGAGCTGACCTTAGACTGGGAGGACTAGATTATATTACAATATGCATAAAGTGTACAAACTTATCAATCACCATATAAGACGATCAAGAGCGACATGCCCTTGGCTGATGTAGTCATCACTGATTGGCCATTATCGCTTTTAAAAAGTTATCTGGGTATATTATTTAATCCCTAAATTTCCCATTGTTTGTTAATAAACCATTATTTTTTTGATTTTCTAAATTTTATGTACAGTAATTAATGAACTTTTGTTTTAGGGACCAGAACGGGCAGCATCCTGGCGTTATCATGTTCCAAAATATGCAATGGGAATAACTTTTGTTTATGCAGCATATTATTACTTCAAATACAATGCCAATGTAAGTGAAATGGTACTTATTTAGTTGTGAAAGTGAAAAATCTTTGACTAAAAGATATTTTTAAAATTACAGGATTGGACAAGGAAAAAAGGTTGGATTGTCCGATATTCTAGACCAACAGTGGTTCCAGTTAGTAAACTTTGTTGCTATTTTTATACACTTAACTCACAACTGCTGTTCGTTTTGTTCAAATCAATTTTTTTTATTTCTGTTTTATCCACCCTTTAGGGCCAACCGGGATATCCGAAAGTCTCTGATCGAAGTGAACCTAGTGATTATTTTGATAGAGGATTTAAAGCTAGAAAAATATTTCAGGATTGAAAACACACTAATAGCAGCTGTAGTTTGACTAGATTTATTATGTAAATAAAACATTTCCTTACAAATATGTAACTTTAGATTGTTGATGTTATATGTATATAAAAATAAAGCAATTTACAAATTATTTTTTTTTATTTTCCTTGCAAGTAATTACGTAGCGTTGTGCAACACTAAGAGGTGGTGAATAGCCTTCAGTGTAGGATGAATCTTCAAATAACACTTGGTATTCATCTTGTGGATCTTTAGGTGGCTCGTGGATCAGGGCTCGATAAAAACAAGTTGTTTGTGGATATAGTGCCATAACTAAATCATTAAAAAGAAATATATTTTTTAAAACTCTGAATTGTGTGGTGTGTACATACCAGTTATTTAAAGGTTAATTACCTAAGGTCCCTTTCGAAAATAGGGCTTCAGGATCGGTTTCTGGGTTTGCCCTCATAAGAGGAAGAGGAACTACCCGACGACGGCTTAGAGTATGACGCTCCTTTTGTTCTTCATCAATATCATCTACTTCATATCTGTAGTCATAGAAACAAACCAACAATTTAATTCCAGCTACCTACAACTGCAAAAAAAATATTTTTATTATCTTACTTGTTTGTATTATGACTGTATAGGACAACTTCAGCTAAAATCCAATTTTCATCTCCATCAGAGCTCTTAGCCAAAGCAGCAACCATGTCTCCCACCTGCAAAGATAAAAGGATTAGGGCCAGTTCATTATCTACTTTCTCAAATGATTTTCTAGCAACAATGGACTTGCATTGTTGAGATGAACACTTGGGTTACAACAATGTCACTTTTGTAGCTGAACACCCAGTTGAGAAGTTTCAGCTGAGAAAGTAGATGTTGAACTGGCCCTTAGCCTCCTCTTCTTTTTTTTTTTTTTATCCTTCAAAAATACATTACTATTTGTAAAAACTTCAAGACCCAGGAAATATGAGGGCTATTCAGTTTATGTCATATGTGATTAAATTCGTAGAGCTCTACAAGAAAACTCAGTACAGTGCTCCCTCTATATAACGGCACTCTACAAAACTCCAAATCTATAATGGCAAGCCCATGTAACAGTTTCTTTTCTAGAAAATAAAAACTGTAGATTTGTTCATGTCTGCAGTTTTCATTTTTCGGAAAAAAAACTTCGTTATATGGATTTGGCGTTATGTAGAGTCCCGTTATATAGAGGGAGCACTCTACTTTATATCTGAATTATATGAGCTACTATACATGTAATACTGAACAAAACTTCTAAATTTTCTCTTTGGGAAGGTCCTCGATTATGCATATGCCCAGAACTCAGTGGTGACTAGACAGTGTTTGAAATATCTCTTGTATTACTGGCTTTTTAGGGTTCCTATGACATATCTGCTATCAAAACCCATAAGTGAATAAGTCAAGTTTTTCAAAAAAAAATCATTTTATTGTCTTTTTATATGCAAGATAATGATATCTATCTATTGGTATAACTGAATAAGTCATATCCACAATGCTTAATGAGGTTTCAGTTGATTTTTTACTATATATCTGAAGAAAAAAAATTTAATTTCATTATTTTTAAACATGTATAGTTGTTAAACTTTGCATAGTATTTTTAATTAAATTTGTTACTTATTATATGTGAATAAGTTAAACTGAATAGTTCTCGCTTATCCTGGTTATAATGAAATAAGTAGACTTATTAAGTTTTGTTTAATTTCTTCATTTCTATAAACTTTGCTATTCTTGACTTATTCACTTATGGGTTTTGATAGCAATATATGAAATGAGATAATGAAATGAATGCAATGGCAAATATGAGACTGGCTATAGGGCTGATGTAATGCTGCAGAATGTTATGCATCATGAAGTTTCTGAATGAGTATGTGACCATTGTAGTGTCACTCAATATACATGTTACTAATTAACATGCCAGAATTGGTGCTCCATGCACAATGTCAAGTATGGCATCTACAATCGGAAGTAAAAGCTGCATCAAACCCTGCTTGTGACATAGCTGGAGCTTTGGCAGTGCTCCACTAATGCACTAATATGTTGCAAGTGTTGGCCCCTTATAGGATATGCAATTTATGGCAGTGCATCCAACTTTTTTATCCACTGAAGCCATGTTCTTTGTATTGTAGTTAGTATCAGTTTGTCAAAATACATAAGTGGCAATTTAGCAATGGGAAAGTTGAGCTTCCCTCATCCCAATAATCTCAACTTCCTCAAGGCTTCAGTAACAGCATAATCAGTCGTTAGGAACACCAATCTAAGCCAAAGACATTAGCCAATTTGAACATCCTGTTTGTGCTTTCTACATTCTATACAGTTAATGTTCAGATGACACTCCCCCCAACTGCCTTTGCAATCACTTGCATGACCCACCAGACTGTAGTCTGTCCACAAAAGATGAACAACAAGAGAAAATGTAGTCATAGCACAGGAATTGCGTAATTAGCCAATCACTTATATAAGGCTAAATGTATCACACCCACCCACAAGTTTTCACTTATACAGGTCTTCACCCAGAAGTTCTGAACTACCCAATCAGAGAAATGTAGCACTGTGATTGATCATGCCTAGCTTATCAGACTGCTTTCCTGGCTTAAGCCGGTTTCGCATATTCCTTGCAACACGTGGTTCTGGGGCATGTCCCATTTCCCAATTGATTCGAGCCGTATGGCATCCGCGAAGCAGGTGGTTGAAGTTTGGCGTGTTAGACTCGGGTGGCTGTAGCACCAGCAGTGGCTCAATCAATGAGAGAACACTGAAGTGGTATGAATTCTGGGAAGGCAAAAGCATGTGCAACGCACAGTGTGAATATGGAAGTAGAATGGTTTGAAATCTGCACGTTGGCAGACTCCATTCCAGTCGAGAATAGAATGAACATCACAAGCATGCATGATTCTTATTAATAATTTTTAATAATTTAAATAGAAACTACTAATGGCGGACAACCAAGGAGTTGTACTTGTGATGACATTACAATCAGCCATTGCTTCTGTAACTATCAGCTAACTAGATTGCAGCAGCAAATGCTCGCTGAACCGCTGTTTTTCATGAAACTCAAAGCATTTGCGGTTGTTCCCACTTGTCTGCCGCATTTGGAAGCTGTGCCACGAAGTTTACGGTACCACCACCGCCAGCTATTTAATTGTGAAACCAGCTTTAAGTGGATAATGAAGAAACCCCATAATTCCATGCACATCAACACATTTCGTAACTGATCGATGTTAATTTCAGCCAATACTCGGTTCATCTTTCACTGAACAGACTATAGTTCTGCAATTTGCACACTTAATCCATCTTCATTATGTTGAAATTTTCACAAACAACAAGATGTTCACATTTTTGAAATCACAGGCCAATTTGAAATTTGGTACATATCAAAGAGCATATGCAAGTCTTTACATATTGCTTGAAAATATTTCCTATGCAAGCAATTTCTGAATTCAACTCCTGTAATAAACGAAAGGTCCTCTTTTTAAGGTGTTTGATAGAACTTTAGGATATAGTTTATCACTCTTACTTTACACAACAACTTGTCAAAAATTAAGACTTTTTTGTAGCTAAATGAAAAAAGATATGCAACTGAACTACAACATGACTTTATTTAATTAATTTTATTTCAATTAAACTGAATGGGAGAGAACTCTGGTAATAATAAAAAACACATGGATGAAATACATTTGTTATTTTGATAGGTTCTTGTTTGGTAAATATTTGATTTTTTTTTTTAATTTGTAAATGTGAATTTGGAATTTAAAAAAAAAAAAAAGAAAAGAAAGAAAGAAAAAGAAAACAACCTTCGCTATATAGCTACTGTCTGCTGGTACTGCACCACAAAGGGGTGGTGGCTTCTCTCCTATTTTTCCAATCCAGAGTGGGAGTGTCAGTGCATTCTGTTGCAGCATTTTCATTAAGGCACCTCGTCGAATGGTTTCCTTAGGGCGATCTGCAAAAATGAGGATTTAAAAGTTATGATCATAGGTAAGCTAAATTTTATAATCTCCACTCTCTTATAATAATTTCTCGGTTTTGTGTAATTTCAGCCCACAAACGTCAATTATATTACCTGAACGAGGATGATATTTGCCACTCACTGGTCAGTCAAAAGAATATGTAAGAATTAAAAAAATGAATCAATATACAAATCAATAAATGAATTATGAAATGCAATTTTTTTAATTGGTCTTTTGTTTTTCACATTATTATTAAAGGAAGAGTGAAATATTTAATCTTTCTAATAAAGCACATTTTTACCCCCCCCCCCCTTCCAGAGATTGCTTTTGTTCGTTATGTTTTTTTTGCTAATGACATATGAGTAAAAGAACAAATTAAATAAAAATGCGATAACGTCACAAGTCACAAAGGAAAATAACAACTTAGTGATGCCTGCCCATGCATTAAAATAATTTATCATGCAATAAGAAGTGCAATGGTCAATTAACTAAAAAAAAAAAAAAAAATAGTTTCATGCAAATTTAATTACATTTTTCTTTTCATTTCAATGGCTGGCCATCAAATTATATCATATATGGTTTTTATCTTTTATAATTAAGTAATTAATAAATAAAAGCTCTCTTTCAAGGTCTTCAAGATAACATTCAAATCTGTGTTATCCTAAATGATGCTCTTGTTTGGAAGCATTACAGGGTTTTAAGAACCAGTGCAAATATGAATACAAAAATGTAAAACATACTATTCAAAATTCATATTATGGAAAGATATGCATTCATAAACAAATCTCATCTTCAGTTTTGTGGAGAATCCTAACTGATACAAGAATTGTAAAGATATGATTTATCAGAACAGAAACAAGTGACACACATCAAACAAATCATTCCAAGCACACAGGTGTTACATCCAAATCGTAGATCCATATATCTGATGCATCATTCAACATCATGTAATAACTGCTCAATTCAATTAGGACAGCCATTCGACCGACTGTAAGCGAGAGCACCATGCGCCTAGGATGATGCTGGATTATAGCTATAGTGCAATCATGTAATTCTTATGACACTGAAAGGTTCGCCAAAAAAGATTTAATGTCTGACCACAGGTAGGAGACCTCTGGTTGACACAGTGCCATGTTCTATTTGCTTCAAAGGGAAAAAAGTAATGAGGGGTGTGCATATGTTCCTCCTGCAATGTATTTCATCTTCTGTCAGTGTGATAGTGCAAATTATTATTCATGCAAAATAATTATTCTGAAAAAACAGAATGAGTTTAAAAATTAAAAAATAACCACTTAAGAAAGTTACTCATGTAAACAAACCCATCTGATAGCCCTATTTTCTGAATTGATTCACCAGTTTCTCACGTGCAGAAATGATTAGGGGTCTCCTATTTGTGGTCAGACAGTATGTTGTTCCTGCTGGGAAATTTATTTTACTTTCTGATTTCCTCCCTTTACCTCTTTTATATTCACATATACACCACCCTACAATTAATGTATACATTCTAAACTTCAAACAGATTCCAACAAGGAGAAATGATATGAGCATTTTAACTGGAATTGTAGTGTACTTGGGAATTTTTAAGGATCTGTCTAATAAGTCAAAAGTGGTAACAAACATGCTGTCAAAAAAATAATGACCGACTGACTGTACTCCAAGGCTGGTCACTTGTCAATCGGAATCAAAATGGTAAAAGTATATTAAGTTATTAAATGATAGAATAAAAGCTCATCTAAATACAGATGTGTAGATAGTAATGATAAAGAAGTACAGGGTGTGTAAGGTATTTGAGGACACACCTTCGTTTGGCTACTGCTGACATAGTAAATTGTAGGTCCTTTCTGTTTCCGGAAAGCAAAATGGCAGACCATCAAGTAACACAATCATGAAGAGACATGCAGTAATCGTGGCAATAAAGGCAGAGCACAACGATGTAGAGATATCACGATTTCTAAAGGTCGCAAGATCATTCGTCCACAAAGTGCGGAAGGAGTTGGAGACTGAAGATGGCAATGTTGCACCAGTAGCAAAGCGTAAAAAACAAGCCTCACGCTCTGACATCAGAACAACTGAATTTATTCAGCAAGTGCAGCAGGCAATCGATGACAATCCCAGAACATCCATGAGGTCACTTGCCAAAGATCTCCATGTGTCGGAAGGAACAATCAGAAATGTTGTCCATGAAAACATCAGATATCACTCGTATGTTCTGCGAAGAGGTCAGTTTATGTCAGACAAAACACGGGAAAACCGCCTACTCAGATCGAAAAGGCTCTTAAACAAGCTGAAAAATCCGTGTGAAGCTGATTTGCTATGGATTTTCTCCGATGAAAAAAACTTTGACCAGGATCAGAAGGTGAACAGAAGAAATGACAGATGGTTATGTTCAGACCCTTCGGAAGTGCCACGAGTCATGCTTTTAGGGGTTGTCAGCAGTGAAGGACATGTGATGCCTCCACACTTCTTTCCCCAAGGCCTTAAAAGTTAACTCTGTGGTCTATGTTGAGACCCTTGAAACAACTGTTAAGCCTTGGATAGACACGATATGCAACGGAAGGCCTTACGTGTTTCAGCAAGACTCTGCCCCAGCACACAAGTCTAGCATGACACAGGAATGGATGGCCGACAACTTCCATGATCACGTAACCCCTAACCTTTGGCCTCCTAACTCCCCTGACCTGAATCCGTTGGACTACTATGTATGGAGTGTTGTGGAGAGAGAGGTCGATGACCACCCCCATAACACCAAAGATGAATTGAAAGCTGCCATTGTTCGAGTAATGACCAATATGAACCATGACCATTTGATTCGCGCATGTCGACGGTTTCAGTCTCGCATTGCAGCAGTTATAGAAGCTGAAGGCGGATTCATTGAATAGCCATATAACAAGAAGGTATCTTGTGTATGCTCATGATATGTTTCGATAATAAAGTTATTATCTCAACTTATATCTCTGTTTTCTTTCTTGATGTGAATCTGTCTTCAAATACCTTATGCACCCTGTATATCTTAAATCTCAACTAAGGAAGTGCACATTGGAAAAGAAATTAGAAGAACGACAGTAAAATTATGGTACAGATATACAGTGAAACCTATGTTAATGACCGCCCAAGCTAATTACCGGTACTGCCTTTGCTTGGTCCCACAGAAATTTACATGGGAAATCTGTTAGCATAATGACCACCCGTCTAACACAACCAGCTACTAGCATTATCAATCCCGTGTGTATATAAATATGTACTAAAAAAACCTGTCTATAATATATAATTGCAACCAATCAGGTCCAGGAAGGAATGCACTTACTTACTTTACTACACTATTCTCTTTAATCAACCAGAGTCAAGGAAGGGATGCAGTCATTGACTCTTTCAGCCATATAAAGGTTTTTTAATTATTTTTAATTATTAAAAATTTGTAATTTTTTTTTATTGAACCTGTATACAACAACCACTTTTACTCGGTGCCACGGGTAGTCGCTACAGACAGGTTTTCATTGTATTTAATAAGTCTGCTTTTAAATCAACAATTCTTTAACAAACATCAATAAAATATCATTTGCAAAACCACAAAAAAAATCCTATTTAAAAAAAAAACAAAAAACAAAAAAAAAAACAAACTCCAAATTATTTTGCATGGAGAATCTTTCCTGATTATGGTCAGTAACATTTGTTATCTGAAATATTCTTCCTTTGTCAAGTTTAATACATCTAAGTGTACATAACACTTAATGATGCTGAATTACTTTACTGAATACCCTTATTATAGGCATAATGCTTATTAGAAAGATTTGAATAATAGAAAAATATTTGATAATTGTGTACATAGATCATTTACGTTTCTTTTCAATTTTTAAAAAAATACATTTTCCTGTAAAAAAATTCATTTGACTGTCCATGTACAAATTATTTTGAGAAAGAATAATTTATCTTCCAGTGCTAGTATTTATGACTTAATAGTAAATAAATGTTAAAAAGATTAAGACATTTGAACTAAATTAACAATAATTTATTTATGTCGTATAATAAACATTCTTCATTTTGCATATCTGTGAAACAAACAATAATAATAAATATTAAATACAATAAAACTTAACAACGAGATACCCCACGGAGTAATAGTAGTGGTATTTTATTGACTAACAGCAAACACTGAAAATAGGGGTATCACAAACATTTTGAAATTTGGACTTGAATTAAACAAGACTTAATAACATCTGAGGCTTGAGCATGGATCCAAAAAATGATTTTAATTATGGTATTAATTATGAGGCTTCAAGTTATCAAGTTTACTCTGTCTGTGCCTTTTGAGATGGGATTTTGTTTTTACAAAGATAAATTATATCTAACCTGTTGTTAATTTGAAATTTGAAAGCTTAACAATACCAAACAAATACCTGAGTTTTTTGCTTGAATTCTTTTCTCATTACGGAGAGATCGAACATCAGCTATTTTATCAAGTGCTTTCCGAAGTAATTCTGCTTCACTTTCAGCATCTTGCATTGCAGTGTTATACAGACCTTTTAACTTTGTCTGAGAAAAACACAAAGTTAAAATACACTAACATTTTGTACGTAATATGTGAAAAACTGAATTAAAAAAAAAAAAAAAAAAAAAAAAAAAATCACCATAATATTCTTGATTATTATATATTTTAAATTATTAATTTTCCAAGAGCAATATGCAATATATGCCATGATTCAAAAATAGCCTTCTGCAGCATTTTCTTAATTCTGAAGTCACATCTTAAAGATATGGCATATAATTTCCATAGAAGGTGCATACAAATAACTATTTCCAAGTTCTCTCTGAAGTACAGTGCTGTATAGAATTGTTAATATTTGCTAATAATTTTTGTGTATGCAAGAAAATAATACTTAATTGCTTATGCTAGCACATTATACTAGGACATAAAATGAAAATTAATCTCATTTAAATAACGTGATGTATGCGCTACAGAATTAAATTAAAGGAAAAGAGGAAATGGATTAATAATTTAAAGAAAGTAGAAGAAAAGTAAAAAGCATATTGAAAGAAAAATGGAAGGGAAATAATCAAAAAATTATAACAGGATGGAACAATTATAATAAGCATAAATGTTTATCGGAAATTCAGGAAGAACTGTGGTACTAAATCTGTGATGTGCCGCTGCTATGTCTACCTACTTCTAACTTAACACAGCAGTCAAAATGTTCGTTTCTCTTAATGCAATTTTTGTAATATATCTCATCATAATCTTATCACATCCAGTAAGAGAAATGATAATTTCTCTTATGAAAATTTCAACATATAAAGAAGACTATGAAAATTTTAGTTTAGATGTTAAAATTGGATTTTTCAATGCCAAAGTTCAAACTTATACAATAATGGATCAGGGATATTTGTAATAGTTAAGGACATAAAAATACATGTAAAATGAACTTCCTTCCTTAAATTCCAGAGTTAGGTGACAACTTCAAATTCTGTTTACCTTTCATAAATTCAAATATTCCAAATAGTCAATCACATTACAAAGTCTTTTCAATGCACGAAGCTTATTACTTGAAAAGTTTAAAGAACTGAGAAGAGAATTTTTTTGAAAAAGAAAAATCAATGCACCCACTGTAACAAATTTCACAAGCAAATACCTTCTGATCAAAATTTCACAGATATATCTGGAAACAGAGCAGGGTGCCATTTTGTTTGATAGCTGGACCATCTTAGTATCCTCTATGGAAGACTCAAGCCCGTTTTCCATTTAGCAGCTTGTGAATTGTAATGTGTTCAGGTTGTTTCCATTTAGCGCAATAGGTTTCAGGTTGTTTTCCATGTAGTGATTTTCAGACGTTATCCTGACTCTGATGTGAACTGATTGGGGGAAAACATAGTGACTGAAGAAGTTGATCTTCAAGCAATTGTCACTCTCTCAAGGCGATGGAAAAGAGGATATCAACCACTCCAATCATGTTCACGCAGAATTTATTATTAAAACATTTCTACTTAATAAATAAATGATTCATCAAATTTTAAAAACCTGTTTATTAATAAATTCACGAGGGAAAAGTCACGAAAACCATGTCAACGAACACTAGCTATGGCGGCCATGATTCTCCAACTCAATCGGCTAAGACACTACCCAGAATACACAGCAAAATAGATTGCACCTAATTGGGTAGATCTGAAAACAAAACGCAGAAAAATCTAACCTCGCCAGATCTTGAAAAATCGTCTGACACATGCACGTGAAAGTTGCTAATTGGAAAATGAGTGAGAGTGTCAGAAAAAACACCCAAAAGTGGCAGATGCCTAATAGATGTAAAAAGTTGGTAAATGGAAACCAGGCTTCAAAGCACAATTGTATGTGCAGAATATTCTATGACCTGTTGTGTTTCGAAAGGAAAAGCAACACTTGGGGCTTACTTTTCAACAAATTAATGTCCCTGCCACTAAATTGATTGTCACCATGCTTGCAACATACTTATTTGCCCATCCAGGGCCCAGATCTCTCTGATGTTAACCGCATTTGGGATGTGATGGGAAATCCTCTGCACATTTGAAATGTTGATGAATTAGCTCACTGATTGGAAATCAATGGCAAGATATCCCTCAGAATATCACCCAGCAACTTTGTGTACAACCTGCTCAATTTGTGTAATGCTTTCTGTCCAATAAATCATCTCTTCTTCTATGTACAATAAATCATTTCATGTACCAATTTTCATGTCAATTGCATAAAAATTTTCATGTCTTCTTGGTGGACCCGTTCTTTTTTTTGTCAAAGAGTGTAATTTATGGCACTTTTATAAAAGACTAAATCAGAATTTTAGATCAAATATTCTTTATTGGTTTTACAAAAATAAACCTGTTTCTTATTTTATCAATATTTAATCAAAGAAAAAAAATATATAAGCTGTAATTAAAAAAAGTATTCCATATTTTCATGTAACTACTCCAAGAAAAAGTCATTATTTAATACCATTTTTATCACAAGTTCAGGGATCTAGCTACACTGGTCGGCTATTGCCATTCCGTGACCACTACTCAGATTGTAAGTTAAATATGCATTATAAGGTATAGGTTACAAAGTATCAGTAAGATTTAAATAGACTACAGGTATTCCAAAGATTGCAATGGTAGCTGACCACCACTCTTGAGATAATGCAAAATATGTCATTTTTCTCTGAAAATAGAACTCAGCACAATTTCTAGCTAGATCCCTGTAAGTCTATTAAAATGTCAAAGTTTTCATTAAAATATGCATGTCAGCAGAACATTTACTGATATTACTAAATATAAAAATTCAAAACAATTAAGTATTTTTACTTATAAAATTGTGCTCTTGATGAATAAATTTACTTCCAATTTTATGAATAAAAGAAATATATTTTGGCCTACAATATGCATTTATCAAATAATCAGTTCCAAACACAAACGTCTGAATAAGTCTTCACCTTCATAATTAATATTCTCCTGCAAGAAAAAGAAAATTATTGTTCAATAAACTTACTTTATAATAAGGTGACAATTTCTGCTCATGTTGCATTCTCTCATGGGTTTTAGCAATATTGGTCAGGTTGTGCTCACTTCGGTTTTTTTCTTCCTGACACTGATGAATTAAGTGGAATAATTCTTTCAGTTTGTCCTGAATAGCCAAAGAATCATTATTTGGTTGCTGAGTAGAATTACTATTTCCACTAAGGTTACTGTTGGTATTGCTTCCACAACCGTTGTTGCTGCTACTGTTGCAGTTAGGTCTTGCACTGTTTGCTCCAGCACGCCCCATTATTTTTCGGATTTAACTGAAAATGTTTTTTTTTTTTTTTTTAAACAATGTCAGTCTTAAAACCAGTGGATGGGAAAAAACTGAATTATAAAATATGTATAAAGTAAGATTTGTTAGAAAAGCCTATGCAGAAAGTTAAATGTTCAAAATTATTGTTCTAAGCAGAAATTCTGGGAAGCTTTTTGTTACAGGGTTCAGTCACATTATTATGACCATTTAGCCCAAAGCATGGTCTTTTAATCCTCTGGTCTGTGCACTCGCGCAAATTCCATTGTTGGAGTCAACAATTGGACTGCTGTTTTTACTGAAGAATCGATTTTTGCCCCCTCTATTGCTTGAATTTGGCTACAGCCCAAACTTTAATGTATTTTAATGATCGTACAACCTAACAAAACTGTCAGCTAATGTTAAGCATTTGTTGCTGAATACGTAATGCATTGTTAAGCTTAAAATACATTGTTAAGTCTGAGCTGTAGCCAAAGTCATGCAATAGAGGGGGGCAAAAATCGACTCTTCAGTAAATACAAAAATTCAATTGTTAGCCTCCAATAATGGAATTCGCGCGAGTGCACAGACCAGAGGATTAAAAGACCATGCCCAAAGTAAACATGGAACTCCCATAAGGTATTATACTGTGCATGTGTATACTTTCTATATACTGTATATAGAGCGAGTCAAAAAATGTATGCACACTTTTCTAATGTCATCTAAAACCTTTTCTGTAACAGCAAAACTGAAGGCTTACATCCAATATTACATGCATTGAATGAAGACAACTCCGATCGCAGAAGACTACACTGCCACCTAGAAGTAGAAGATTACTTGATAACAGCTTGCTAGGGAAATGCTTATGAGCAACTGTTCGCCATATTCAAAAGTATCTCGATGCTTATTATAATATCTTTGAACACTTATTGTAATTGTAGAAGTCAAGAGGACTTATCTTCATCCCCTGATGTTTGTACGAATTTAGTGTTACAATTTTTATATAGGTTTTCTTTTGCTGAAGTGTTTATACATTTATTTGACTCACTCTGTGTATTATGAAACACGGCAATAGTAATGACATGGGTAAGGTGAACGACTTACAGACCTAGTAAAGGGCATGATTATCAGCTATCGGACTAGAATAGCAGGGTTTTGGAAAAAGCAAGTGTTTGAAATGTTTCTATGCTGGAGTAGTGAAAACGTATTGAGACTGGATCAACAGAGCAAGTTGATCCCAGAGTTGATTATAGGCAGAGATGATTGGTCAGGACTTATGGGCATGCTACTTTTGAATAATTAACCAATGAAATCAACCACAGGAACAACAGAAAGCCTCCAAAACGACAGTCAGTGAACCATATTGCACTGTAGATTCCGAAGCAATACTTTGTACCACCACCTACATTAATGCCCATGGCAATATGGGACTGGATCCTGGTCGAATGACAATTGATAGCTTTTTCTGATAAGTCACAATTCTTGCTTCACTATATTGATGGACGGTGGTGTATTCGGCATTAAACCTCAGAGAATAAACATATGGCAGAATGCAAGTTGATGGAGATTACACTATGTGACGACTGTTTTCATGGCATGATTTAGGTCTACTGATATTTTCTGAAGACAATATGAAAGCAAGTGGTTACCTCTTGATCATTGCCAATCAGATACATGTTGAATTAGTGCAAGACAATGTGGCATGCTATGCAGCCAAAATTGTATGTGGTTCAAGGAACATGATTATGGCTTCAAACTCCCCAGATCTAAACCCAATCAAAAATCTATA
Organism: Rhysida immarginata; assembly: GCA_023313115.1. NCBI lineage: Eukaryota > Metazoa > Arthropoda > Chilopoda > Scolopendromorpha > Scolopendridae > Rhysida > Rhysida immarginata. Next base: position 2,276,748 of record JAHWFO010002456.1, read on the forward strand.
AAATCATCTCGACTGACACATTAGCTAAATGGATCCTCTGCTAAGGAACCCTAAACTACTTCCAGGATGAACTGCAGTCTGAATGGTCACAGATGCCTGTATAAGCTTTCTAGCACCTTAGCAAGTCCCTCCTACAAAAGATGGCCAAAATACAGGGTCTTTATAATTAAAGTTACATTTTGACATGGCCATAAAAAAAAACTACTGGACCAAAAGCTATAATACTTGGTAAAATTATACAAGGGGGCATGGGAAGTTCATACCCACCAAAAAAAAAATTAGTTCAAAAAGTCACCACCAGCATGGAATGGCGCTCTATGCAATATTCGTATACGAAATTAGACACGAAGACAGAGGTTAACAAGTCTTTAATCATTACTAAAAATAATTTTAGTCATGTAACTAATTTTAGTAACGATTAAAGACTTGTTAACCTGTGTCTTCGTGTCTAATTTCGTATACAAATATTGCATAGAGCGTCATTCCATGCTGGTGGTGACCTTTTGAACAAATTTTTTTTTTTGGTGGATATGAACTTCCCATGCCCTCTTGTACAGGGTGAGGCAGCGTTCGTAGTAGGATATTAAAAGCACACCATTAGGATGTAAATGTAATTTATTTATTATCTCCTATGTTAGTTAATAATTAAAGGTATGCCATTTACAAATGTGTAAGTCATTGACCATTGCATGGATTACTTTTTGAATATGACTCCTGTCAAATGATGCCCCCTCTGCACAACACATTCATCTAGACGGCGTTGGAAGCTTTCCATAACTCGGCGTAACGTATTCCCTGGGACATTGCCCAGGGCAGTTCTGATGCGATCCTTCAACTCAGTAATGGTGGCACAATGTGTTCGGAAAACTTCTTGCTTGAGTTAGCCCCAAAGGAAAAAGTCTGCACATGAAAGATCAGGTGATCGAGGCAGCCAGGAGATGTCACCATAACGAGAAATTACTCTCCCCGGAAAGGTCTGTTGCAAGAAAGCTATGCAAATTCTGGCTGTATGCGAGATTGCTCCGTCTTGTTGAAACCACAATTGGTCAATATCCACATTCAACATTTATTCCAATAATCATTATTCCAACGCCACTTAGATGAATGTTTTGTGCAGCGGGGACATCATTTGACAGGACTCATATTCAAACATTAATTAACCCAATCAAATATTGACTTACAAATTAACAAATGGCATACTTGCAACTACTATTTGACATATTATTTGACCCAAAAGCATTTATTTCCTACTGGTGTGCTATTAATATTACGCTATGAACGCTGCCACACCCTGTATAATATTACCAAGTATTTTAGCTTTTGGTCCAGTAGTTTTTTTTTTATGGCCATGTCAAAATGTAACTTTAATTATAGAGACCTTGTATATGCTCCTAAAGGAGCATATTTTGGCTACTACATAATAATGGTCATAATAATGTGACTGGATTTGATAATCCATCATGTACAAATGCTAATACTGAAAAGCATAAAGCACCTTAAAAAAGTTAAATCAAGAAATTTCATTTATTAAACATAACAAACATATTGAGGTTTGTTTCTTTGTTTCTTCAGCACACAGGCAATATAACTAGCGCAATTCTCCCTGGCCTAAATTTAATAGTTCATAATCTGCACAACTATATACTTCATGTCTGTCCATCTGTTTTTTCATTCCACCAAGGGCAGTAGAGTCCTGGTCAAAATAAGGCCATATAACATTGTCGTATATCATCAAAGAACTTCAAAAATTAAAAAAAAAAAAATAATCAAAATTAATATTACGTTTGGGTTTTGACAATGGATAGAGCTATAAGGTTTTAGATATGCTATCTCAAATAAATAATTAACGTGGGATTTGAGAACTGGCAATGTAAATACGGTCATCCATGAAAAGCTGCAAATCACAAAAGTCTGTGTCAGATGGGTGCCTGAACATCTTTGAATGATCATGTTGCTGAAACAGTATTTCAGGAGAGGAGACAACTTTCCCAGGATGTCGCAATAACAGTTATGAGACATGTATTATCACTATACTCCAGAAAGCAAGCGTGTAAGAATGGAGTGGAGATATGAAAATTCACCCACAAACACACAAAAATTAAAGGACTCATAGTGTGAAAACGCCTTAGAATGGGATATTGTACCATATACTCCCAATAACTTTTATATGTCTCTATGGTGACTACACATGTTTGAAGTACTTGGGAAGAATGAATAAGGAGATGAAAGACTTCTCCAAAACTAGTATTAGGAAGCTTCCAGTTCTGCATAAAAAGCTACAAGTCCATTCAATGTTTTTTTTACCCCTTTCTTCACAAGCAATGAACTTTTTTAGAATCTGCAAGCATCCAGCAATTTCTTTACAGCAATCTCAATCACCATCTAGCAACAACATTGTAACTACAGTCAAACCCCGTTAATATGCAATTTTCCTTTGGTCCCATCCATTTGAAAGCTATTTCCATGTAAATTCAACCTGTTAATATGTGATTTTTTTCCCCTCTGAAATTGGATACGCCGTAATTTTTTGGCTTCAAAAATTAAGAAATTCATTCTAGGAATCTTAAAGTATTTTCAAAGTGTTTGCAAAATTTATTTTTTTTTTTGGTCATGTGATGATGTTCCGCAAATTCTGATTGGTTCTATTGGATATAAACTATCCAATAAGGAAACATTATCATCATTTCCTTTGTTATGATTGGACGACAAAATGGGATGGTTTTGATTGGGTGTCAGTTAACAGAAAAATAATTAAATAATCCGCTCACTGGTACATTGTAGATATTGTCATGTTTGCAACATTTTTTTCAGATTCAGCCACAAGAGGGAAGAAGAATATAAAATTTTCAACAAATTTGTTTACTTTGATTTTTATAATATGCATGTGATTATGTATTAATTTTTGAATGGTCAATTATATTATTGAGGAAATTAATAATTATATTATTTTTATTTGTCATTTCCTATCTTTTCACTTTTTTGTTTTAAAAATTGTCAATTCTAAACAGCAGGTTTTTATTTTCTGTGGAAATATCATTCACACGGATTAAGCTAGTTTTTATATAAAAGAAAAATTATTTGAAAAGGACATAATTATCACATCTAAAGATTATAAATTACTTGTGACTTTTAATAAGTAATATCAGGAGCAGATGAAGATGACCTATATCTTGATAATATCTCTAATGATAAGATGACCTAATAATTTCTAAAGTACTCACTGAGACAATAATACAAGATCATTACTTCTGTTTGAAGAACTTATTGTTCACTGAAATTGCAGCTCAGTACAATTACACTGCAGACTCAATCTGGATTCATCAGAGAATTGAAACCTCTCGTCTATCACCAACACGAAGTTCTTCAACCCAGCTTTTGTGGGTTATAATGTAGGGAGCTTAAAGGGGCATGCCTAAAACTAAATTAGGGCTTTTTTCAGGAAGAAGTGAGGTTCGACACGGTCCATTTTCTGTAACTGTTTTTTATTTAATTTATTATTATTAATTATTATTATTATTATTTTTATTTATTTTTTTATTTTTTGCTTTTATAATAAATTTCTAATCCAGTTTGAAATAGATTGTCTGTAATTTTCTGCTTTTTGGTGGAATTTCATGTTTTAGTATTAAAATAATTAAAATACACTAAGTCACCGATTTCCCACCCTTAAAACTCAGGACAGATCATAAATTTTGAGGGGATAAATGTTTAAACTTTTTTTTATATTTGTAGCAGGCAGCTGTTTCCTGAAGTGCATTTGAAAATATCTTGGACAAACTGTGAAATGTGTCAATGTCTGGAAATATCAGGACATTTGGTTTTTGATTTTGACAAAAATGCAAAAAAACAAAAGTATTGTAGAAATGCAGAGAGGGAAGAAGGTAGGACTTTCTTGACCCCTTTCTTTTCAAAAATTATAATTTTCTTACCTGCAAGTTTTTTCTGCAATTCCCTTTTACTAACAGCAAAACATCCTAAAATTGCATAGATCCAGGTGACTAAAACAATAGTTGCTAAAAGCTGAAAAATACATAAAAAAACAATATCACTAATAAGGATAATGTTAATAATAATAATAATAATAGCAACAATCGATTAACATTTTATTTGTATCCTAATCCCAACAAATTCATGCAAATGCTCGCAAAATTAGCGTATGCAATACAATTGTGAAATCATTTAGTCTGATTCATTGTTACATTTCTTATGTAACAATTGACGATCGTCCAAATTAATTATCAACCACCTAGCGTTTTCTTTCCGATTACAGAACCAACACCGAAGCTGTCATTTTATATTGCAATTTTAAATAAATCAGTTGTGCTAATTCAGAAATTTTTAAATTATAAACTCGAGCGATCTGTTAGTGCCTAAAGGATTTTACAAAATGAAAATTACCAGGTAAATAAGACGTCGGATGTATGTAAAATTTGTGCACCGCATGCACAATTAACAACAATTGTTCCAGCTATTCACTGTTGACAGCACCTGGCAGGGACAGGTGAACACTCGTCGCATTTGCTACTTTTTCGCTACAATTCTTGATTTTACTCCATTGCCAAGTTTCCCATGGCAAAATGGCGGTCATGGGAATTTTTTTTAAAGGCACCGGTTACAGTAAATAAAGTTAATTCAATTAGTTACAGCACGAAATAAAACTAGGGAAAGTAAAATGCATACTTTATATTTATAATTACGTAATTCACTGTATTTATATAAACTCATTTATAGTGAAATTTTAAAGGTTATCAAATTAGTATGGTTTCGTATTTCATTAGTTTCAATTTCAATGTTTAAGCTGTTTTATCTCGTAAAGTGTATTAAATAAATGATATAGCATCTTTATTACAGCAAATGTAAGTGCAGTCTTCCTCTTTGTTTTTATTATAAAACATGCACAAGAATAGTTTTGTATTATTAGAGAATATAAAACCAATTTAGCTCTTCAAATTTTGCAGGCCAAATTATCTACCGACCGCCATTTTGGTAATTTTGATCTGACCAAAGGTAGCAAGATATTGGAGGTCACACTACGGAACGAAATCTTAGATCGTTCCGGCGTCTTGCATGGCAATCGTATTTGCATCGGATAGTGGCACGTTACGCAGTTGCTCGCGGTTTTCCCTCAAGCCACTCAACCAACCGTTGTTTCCGGTCATGAGGGGAAATGACATTTAACGAATGCCTTAACTCCGCATCAGTTTATCTTACTAGTTCCGCAGTAACACTAGTTGAAAAAAGCCGATTTATGATTTTCAAATAATTATCGAAAATTATGGCAAATATTCTTTAACCAACAAAGTAGGGTAATATTAGAATCGATTTTACAATTGTTTTTTGTATCTATCTTATCAAATAAAAATGTTTGTGTTCATCGGCAAGATTTTATAGGAATGATAATTCCCGCCATTTTTGAACATGATGACTTCATATTGTAGGTTCCAAGTTTAACAATAGGATGAAATGCCGTTATTAGGAAAAAAGGTTTTTCATTTGGCTAAACCGTTACTTTTTATTAATCCGGAAGAAAGGGTATATGTTATAAAACACACAGGAGAGTGCTTTCAGTCCAAAGAGTATCCTTTTCGGATGTTTGTTGATGGTGATCATAAGAGAGTTCGAATATCATTAAACTTCAAAGATTTGACTATTATCAATTACTATAATAATCGTACAGCTCTGCTCTTATCCACATGTAAGGGTAAACATATCCTTGATGGCTTATATAAGAAAAAAATTGTAAATTTTATGATTATCCAGATTTACAGGATACCTTTTTCATGGCTTGGTATCTCGTATTGTTAGTGATTCAAAGGCTTTATTATGTGCATCTCTACGTTTCGTTACAGTTAAATTTATATTCAACTGATTTCAGCAAACTTTTAACAAAACTTTTAAACTCTTACATTTGAAGTTTGGACTAATGAAATAACTTATTCTTTTCAATTACATGTGTTTTTTGACAGTCTTTGAAATAAGGCGATCAGGCGTACTCTTTTCGGTTAATTCAAACTATTTAGTTTTGTATATTGCGTTGACGTTGCCTTATTTGTCGCAACCTTCTTCACTGATTGTTTATTTATTTTTATAGATTCATTTTTAAGAACAAAATAATTCAAAATGTTACTGCAGATAACAAATTCCGAATTCCAAAAATTGCCAGTTTGAGTGGCTTCGTTGCTATTATTATTATGCGTCCTAACAGGTACAAAAATACCAATACTTATTAGAATTGGGTTGTTGTTTGCAGTTCTTGTTCCTGTGACTGTGGATACAAACGTTTAATTTATTATCATGATTTATTATTTAATAACTAGTTGACAGCTAATATTTTAGTGCTCTTATAACTTCTAAGATTGATACGTTTATTTTTAATATTAACTTGCCATTTGTGCTGTTAAAAAACAAGGCGCGAGTCTATAGTGATTTTCAACAGTGTGCATTTGCCAAAGTACACATCTCATTTTGCTGTAGATCCCTTTTCTGTTATAGTCATTTTACGAATTTTTTTGAGGCTGTGGGGTGAATCTGCTTTCTGCAGATGAAAGACATGAAATTTTGGGTAGATATAACTATTTAAGGAAAAAAGTTGTGGATGAATGGCTATTTTTTGACTATATTAACTTAGTTTTGTCTTATGGTCCCCTGGACTAGATGGGCAGGGGTTAGCCCCAAATCAATTATTATTAATTTAGTTGTACTGATGAAAATAACAAGATATTGGGTTTACCCCAATATTCAGGGACATTTTCAGAGCTAAGAATCATGATTGGGCCTCTAATTTTTCCACTTGAAACTTTAATTTGTTTTTTCAGAAATTTTCCCAAGCCATTCACATCTTTCCAAGTTTTTGAGGGAGGAGGCGGCGGCGGCTTAATTATTTTGCAAATTTGTGCATTCTTATGTTAACGTCAAATTCAGCTGCATTATTATAAAAAGATTTTTTAAAAAAATAAATTCCAATTTGATTTACAAAGTCGTCAAATTGTCATTTATAATTACCCATTCCAAAGCCATCATTCAATCTTCTTGGTAAATAGAAATTTGTTGCATAACTGAATTACACAAATGAAGATTTAATGAAGTGAATATATGGCAGAGGATGCTAAGCAAAGATGTATTAAAGAATGGAAAATGTACTAAAGAAAGATGTATTAATGAATATTAGACACTAATTGGACATTTCTTTATGAAAGTTTTTTTTTTCTTTTTTTTTCCAAAACAAAATAAGTATATGTATAAGCAAACAAAAACAAACAAAAAAGTGCATATGTAATACAGTATCTGCATAGTGTAAATTAAAAAAACTGTTTGCTCCCCCCTGCTCTGCCAAAAATAAAACATTAAAAATTGCTTCTACAATGTGTACATTATTTTATTAAAATTACCTTAAGTTTGGATAATCAGAGCTCTGATAATTAGGTGAATTTTAATCACTACCCTAACCTAGTTACCCCTTCTTAAGTTTGTATAGAGGATATATGTTGATTCTTAGTGATAAATCGTATGAAATTTAAATCTAACCAAATTTAGTGAAAAAGGGTTTTTTTAACAAAAATTTTTTTATCACTTATTAAACCTTAATGAAATTTAACAGAGAATACGATAAGCGAATTAAATTGTACAAAGATAATCTTTGGACTTGTCAGTGTACAGGACACACGAATCTTACTCATGAAGAAGCCTGGAAATCAGAACAGGATGCTCATCAAATGTTGAAAAAAACTTTTCCCGAGTGCATGGAAAAACCTGTACTGGAAATTGTTCATCACAGTAAGTGAATTACTTCTAACCTATCTCTAGTATTTGTCGTTTTAATACGTTGTAATAAGAATAGTTTAGGAATCATTAATTTTATAGTTTTATTTTCAGATTTTATTTCCTTTGCTTAAGGACTATTATATATTGTAATTTAATATCACATTCTTTCTACCTTCCTTGTATGTAGGGTTATTGAAACTGTTTGAGAGGTGCTAAGCATGAACATAAACACAATGAAATTTTAAGTTTACAAAGATTTATTTGGTCATTGATTACATACCATTCATGTTAGTCGATTTTTGTTTTATGCATTTAATTGACATCAGGCTTAATAATATAGATTGAAACTAAATAAAAAGAACAAGGTTGACCAGATTAATATTAATAAAAACCACGTTCTATTCATATCATCATTACTGAAATGTATTCTTCATAGTAAAGTTTTACCTTGGTACATCTTATCGTTTTTAAATAAAGTTTCATAATCTTTATGTATAAAGCTGTTAAAACTATAAATTTTATTTTAAGAAATTATTGATAAGTTTTTTTCTTTTAGAACTTCACTGATAATATACAAGCAAACAAATAAAATAGTGATGAATAGATATAAGGATCTGATTTCATTATTTCCTTTTTTTAAATTAAATGCTGTCATCTTCAACAGTCATTATTTCAATTATAAATAGATTTTCGATATAACGCTTGAGAATATTTCAAAAATGGATTATTTTTCTAGATAGTTGATAATTTAAATTATCCTTAAGATTTCAAAGTATGTATCTGTGTGTTCTCCCCAGGAATTTATATCAGCCAAGCAGGTAGACTGAACAAATTTCTTGGGGGGGGGGGGGTGCTGTACAATATTAAACTAATAAGTGGCTGGTTGGCATGACCATACAAAAGAGGCTGGGGAGAAAAAGGCTTATGAAAAAGTTATTTTGCCATTGTTTTGTTTGGCTTTTTTTGTTAGTTCTGTCACAAGGGAGTTAAATACTAATACATAGAGACCTAAGAAACTTATACAATTGTTATCTATATTATCAGTTGTCTATGGATTTTTCATATCAGCAAAATGAAAAATTTTCATCCCAAGATATTCACATGCATTGAATGTATACTACCCCAATCAAAGAAGGCACATCACTACTGAGACATGAGTTTGCCAGGACCATGAAGAGGGACAGTAGTTTGCCATAACCAGAAGTGTCAGGACAGTTACATTAAACCATCTTGAGCACCTGTCTTGCAATTGTGTAGAAGTCGAAAGATGATTTATATTCATCCTTTGATGCGTATATAAATTTAGTATTGCAACTTTTATACAGATTTTTTTCCTTTGTTGAATTGCATTAACATTTATTTTGACCTCTGTATTTGTAACTGTCTTTAAGCACAGGCAACTATGCTGTGGCAGTGTTCTTTGTTATTTTCTAAAACTCAAGTGTTTTTAATTCACTTTCATTTAATTCAAAATCAGGAGAGGTTGAAGGGAGTAGGTTAAGATGTCGATAGCTGAACATTTTTGCACATTCATCTATTTGTTGCATTCAGAATCTTTGTTTCTGTATTATTTTTTATTACATTCAATGCTTTACGTGCACGTTTTAATCCTGAAGGAGTTAATCCTGCAAAAAATGCCATGTAAATACTTTTAATTCAGATCGAGTTCGATCCAGTCGAACAAGATGGCTTCGGATGCCTTTGGATAGTAGGTTAGGTTACCTAAGTGCACGTAAACACCCCGATCCAGATCAAGTCCATCCAAGACAATAGTGCACATGCATAAGACAATTTAGAACGTCACTGATAAAGAATGTGAAAACTTAGATTTACGACATCAGAATGGGTTCCATTTTATTTCTTGTTTGAGATGGAGACCCCTTAAGCACTGAATCGGTTTCTGCTCCAGTTGAAAAAACGCCATCTTGTGGAATGTGGAGTGATTAAGAAACCAAATTATTAATTTCATTAATTTCAAGTAGTAACAAAATGGAAGTAATGGACGGAAAGAAACGAAAAACGGGGGATGTGTTTCACAACTTGTCAGTGATTTTCGATTGGGAGAGGGGCCTACAAAAAATCTTAAGTCTTAAGTTTTTGAACTTGAAATGAAAGAAATATGTGTGAAAATTAATAAGTAATGTTTTGCTTTCTTATCTTGGAATTATATTAAAAGATGGTAAAAATAGTATAAATGATGGTTAAAGAACTGAATATTTTCTTCCGCCACTGAGGTTATAGGTCAGTGAATAATTTCTGATGTCTTTTTCGGCTAAGAATTGATATTCAGTTGATGTTGGTGCATTGTTCTTGCTAGAGAACGCTGCCTGATGTTCACAGGGCATCTTACCAGATTAATGTATACCTGGATCATGTTAACAAAAGACACTTTTGGATTTGCTCCAGTTGGTCCGGATCGAAACGTGCATGTAAATGCAGGGATTATGACTGGCACAACCTTTCAGAAGATTTTGACAGGTGAACCAGGGTTTGCACTTATTCACAATTTACACTTCAAATGGTCATTTTTGCATTTTTGCTAAGAATTGACTTGTGATTTTTTGACCAGCGAGTCATAATCGACATCGGACATATCCTTCTCACATTTTGTTTAAATTTCTAATTAACTATAGAGATCGTGGATGGATGTACAAAATATTTATTATCTCAACAACGAAATTTTTGGTGTCATTTGCCCTTTAATAAAGTAATATACAGGGTAAGGCATTTATCTTGAGACAACTGAATATCTCTGAAACTAAGCATTGTACGAAAAAATGCCCAAAATCAAAAGTGAATTATTTCGCGGGGGAAATTCATTAGAGAGCTAGGGGTAACTTTACAATCTTAAATAGGAACCCCTATTTTAATGGTATATTCAGATTGTACACAATATTCGAGAAATGTTTTATTCTTGGTGTTTTTTCAATTGATCCAACCGTTTAGGAGATAGTGGACCTGAAAGTTTTGAACCCAATTTTATCGATGAAGACAAAGAAATAGAGAGTGGGTCTTACCGACATTCCTATTCTACTTTTTAATGGTCTTTATGAATCCGAAGTCAGAATTTCAAAAATCCAATATTTTTCAATACACACGCATAGACTCTCTCCTTAGGAAATAAAATTGGGTTCAAAACTTTAAAAGTTCCACACTTTCACGGCCTGTATCTTCTAAACGGTTGGATCAATTGAAAAAACACCAAGAATAAAACATTTCTCGAATATTGTGTACAATCTGAATATACCATTAAAAATAGGAGTTCCTATTTCAAAGTTACCCACTCCCCCAGCCCCCCCTCACATGGGGGAGGGTAATTTTTTAACTAATGAATTTCTCCCGCGAAATAATTTACTTTTGATTTTGGACATTTTTTCGTACAATGCTTAGTTTCAGAGATATTCAGTTGTCTCAAGATAAATACCTCACCCTGTATTGTTATCACTGTTAGTTATGTTGTACTGCACCTGTTAGAACAATCAGTTAATCAGATATGTCATATTAACAAACAACACATTATGTTGACCATCAAGAATTAAATTCTCAGCTAAGTCTCTTTTGATTTATTTTTGATTCAGGTTTACTGTTATAAGAAACCTTAAATGGCTTACTATTAGTATAGGTTTATTTTGCCAGTTTTATTCAGTACTGCCAATATTGATGTTAGAAATTGTTTCCTTGTTTAATTAAAGTATATTTTGTAGCTGTTGTGGAACTTGCTTTATTTTCAGTAGTGTAGATAACTTATTGCTAACAATCGTGTCTCTTTCATTTCATGTGTCTCTTTGAACCTTATATGGAAGTTATATTTGTTTCTAGTTGTTTTCAGTTTACTGGTTTAGGGCCCTGATGCAGGAAAATTCTAGCATCAGTTACCAGAGGGCTGATTCAACAGAGTTAGTAAAATGCAATTCAAGAATTAATTCACAACTACGATGCCATGATATATTGGTTTAGGACCAATCACAGCATAGATAGAAGTTGCTTGAAAGGGATCCCCATCCATTATTCAGGGCTTTGCCTCCATTGTTCTAGGGGCAGGTCACATGATATAACCTTGATCTCCTTTGTTTAGGGCTTTGTTTCAAAATTCAGTTTTGTATTTTATTAAAGTACTAATAAAAATTTAAACAATTTAAAAAATTGCAAGTTTATTTATAGGCTACAAGGACATTATAAAGCAATTTTTTAAAAGATATGAAAAATTGTTGCTAAATTGATAACAGATGCTAAAGTGAAATTGTCATTGCTAACAGCTTATTACAAATGTAAGGAACGAATAAATACCCATGTCTCATCCTAACTTACTTTGCTAATCTATAAATTGCTCTCAGTGCTTCGTAATCATTATTACACCCATAAGCCTAAAGATTTTCTTAAACCTCCCTTTTCTCGTAAGATAAGCACCATATTGGTCAAGGTTTGCAGGAGCTCTTGGGTTATCTTTCAGTAGAGTCTAGATAATATAACGTTTAATCTGGTCTATATGTGAGCATGTTTTATTAATTTCATCAGGTATCTCTTGGAATATTGCTTGTACCAAAGCAATATTGGGTTCTGGGTGAGATATTGAGTCGCTTAAAGATACAGTGACTAGTTATCAGTTGTTTCTTTTAAAAGCGTTTTGCATGTTTATTATATTTGAACTGCCAATTCTGTCTTTGACCAACCAACTGCTGGATTTCATGCCTTGCATGCTCTTTTCATTTTCTATTCTTTTCACTGTGTGTTTGCAAAGAAAGTGGCATTGATTATTCTTTGAGTTAAATAATAAATTTTCTGGTTTTTGGCTTTAAAAAAAAATAGGAGCATTTAAAATATACCATTAATAGACCATCTCTTCATTAAAGTCTATAAATTTTTTTCCATGTGTGTGTGTGTATGTGTGTGCGCACGCACACCTTCACATTATAACTTCTCATTTATGTTGAGAAATACGTGAATGATTTGGAATCGTTAATTTTTTGAAAACGTACCAACTTTTATGCTATAAAATTTATATCTTGTACATGCATATTGATGCAACAACCTGAACAAAGGTATTGTGTAAGTGCCATGTTTTGGAATGTCTTTATTACAGAGTTCGTTTTCCTCTTGTGGAAGTCCCTGTAAGATAGATTGGTTAGGTCATCATGGAAGTTGCTTTCGAAAAAAATGGACCAAAATTAACCAACTTTAGAGAAGTAATAATGAACAATCAGAAGTAAGAAAAGAGGCAGAAGATAGATTTTTTTTAATAACACTAAGAGAAGGAAAAGAAAACTAAAAATTAAAAAAAAAATTAAAGAAGTGCTTTAATTGTATGTGGGGGTAGAGAGAATGACCCCAGTAAAAACCAGCCATATCATAGTGACTTATCAAGTTATAAACGATAGTAACAACCAGCCATTGTTAATAATAACACATTCAAATGCACAAGCCAAGTGGTACAGGGGTATATTTGACAATGCGATTGTGGTGTAAATCTACTTGTCGACTAGTTTAAAAAAAATGATTTAATTAAAGACAAAAATTAGAGCCTCACAAATGAAAACTGATATTTTTTTTTCCAAATTTAATTGAATTATAGAAGTGAAAGGAATTTTAAAAAATTTTAAATTCACTTTGCTAATATCATTGATGATACAATTTCAGTGGCTTTAAAACAATAGAATGGTTTCACTATGCTGAAGTGTAGTTCAACCTAAAATACATATCCCAAATGGTAGCCATTGTGATGGAAACGCTACCTGCCAAATCTCAATAGGGGATTCAGAGTGAAGAAAAAGAGGTCTTGAAGAAAGATTAAAAAGGTGCTTTTTGAACAGTCACCTGAGTAGGATAGATATGTCTTCACCTTGCCATCTCAATCCAGGGTTCGCGCTTACTCACAATTTACGCGTCAAATGGGCATTTTTGCTAAAAATTGACTTGTTTAATTTTGAATATCATCGGCCCATATCCTTCTCACCACATTTTAACACTTCATTTTGTCACCTGCGTTCTTGTTTAAATTTCCAATTAACTACAGCAGCAACTACAGAGATTGTGGTTGCATGTAAAAATATAGAAATTAGAAAGAATTTAAAATTTGACTCGCATCTTCTGAAATTTGATTCGCAGTTTTCAGGCTTGGGAGTCAAATTGACTCCTAGATTTCTTGTCCTAGCGCGAACCCTGTCAATCATTCGGCAAACATGTGACCAAGCAGCTATACCATAGAATGCAGTTGCTGAGATGTTTGCCGATTATTAATTCTGATACCGATGAACCAAGGGAAGTCTGTGTAAAGAAGGAGATAGATTGCTGCAAAATCTCCCACGTGACATACATCGAATAAGCCTTGATCAAAGAAGCATGTTAAAGTTTAGGGTGTGTGGATTAGGATCAAAGGAAGTTGGGGAATGAGTAAAAACTCTTCTCTAAAGTTGATATGACACCTCCTTATCCTCACAATGCTCCATTTTTGTGCTAATACAGTAGATATTGTTGTGCATGTGACAGTTTTCCTAATACTCATGCAATTTTGCTATTCAGTAAAGTAATATAGATGTATCCACTTATTACTGTTAATGATGTAATGTTTACGTTTTAATAAATATATTTCATGTTCTAATGTGTTTTTTAAATTTCATACCTACAAAAAACACCACACGGATGCATGTGGGATTTGATATTTCTGTCTTTCTGATCCATCCCACAATGTGATAAGTTTTAAAACACATTTAATAAAATCTCTATAACTGGCATATTATGATGTCACAATATTGAGAATGTGCAGGTTTTTTATTGTTTAGCAAAAATATTTCTTTTGAAGAAATTATATACAATACAAGAACAAGGACCATAAAAACTTAAGCTGATGTTTGGCAGTACTATTCAGTTAACAACCTTTATTGGATTAGAGTCGCTCCTAAATAGCTGATTGCACTGTTCCTCATTGACAATTTCAATGGACTCTTAAGAAGTTTAATAACTCAGGAACCCTAGTGCAGTGCATAATATTTATTAATTTGTAATAGTCGCTATGCCTGGGATTAAGGACATGATCGGCGAAGCTGGAGATGCCACATTCTGCATCCTTAGTGCAAGAATAAGTGCTACTTTATTCTTTTTTTTATTATACCTTTGTGATTGATTATAAAAACCGCTATTACACATATTATACATAAAATTTTATTGTACATGTACTTCCGTTCAACAGAAGTCTGAGCAAAGGAATAGTGAAGACCTTCGGATTTACTGCCACTTATAAAAGTCCTAACAACATCAAACAACTGTTACATAGTGTCAGACAACTCTTCAAGAAAACTCTGGTATTTTGAATTATTCTGTAAAATTTGCAAATGTAATTATTTTGGCCAATGTAAGAGGAAAATGGGTGTTAGAATTAAGGAGTATCTTTCTTGCGTGAATATAAAGTGCGAACTTGGTATTTCCAATTTTACACCAGATCTCATAAATTTTGGTCATGATTACGCAGGGTTCGCGCTTACTCGCAATTTACGCCTCAAATGGGCATTTTTGCTAAAAATTGACTCATGAATTTTTGATCCGCGAGTCAAAATTGACTTGTTAAATTTTGAATATCATAGGCCCATATCCTTCTAACTACGTTTTAGCCGCACTTCATTTTGTCATAAGCGATTTTGTTTAAATTTCTAATTAACTATAGCAGCAACTATAGAGATTGTGAATTCAAGTAAAAATATAAAATTTAAAAAGCATTTAAAGTTTGACTCGCAATTTTCAGGCTTGGGAGTCAAATTGACTCGTAAATTTTTTGTCCTAGCGCGAACCCTGATTACGGTCCTAA
This sequence comes from Rhysida immarginata, assembly GCA_023313115.1. Classification (NCBI taxonomy): domain Eukaryota; kingdom Metazoa; phylum Arthropoda; class Chilopoda; order Scolopendromorpha; family Scolopendridae; genus Rhysida; species Rhysida immarginata. Next base: position 2,292,304 of record JAHWFO010002456.1, read on the forward strand.
TAAATTGAAAATGTTACCAGAGATCCTAAATTACTTATTTCCTAATTTCCTTGAATCTAGGAATTTACCCAATCAGATAATGAATGTAGATCCCAGAATAATGAAAGTAATGTTTTTTTTTATTTTAACGCTCGTTTTCCTCATGTTTCTTATTTGTAATAAGTTTTTTCCTTCTTTTCTATGTATCTTCCCGAGTGGCTAATTTATTCCCTGTATGTATAGAAATTTCACATCTGTAACTTTAATTTTCACACTCCGATGAAGATTGCTGTTGAAATGTGCACTCATGAAAGTAAATTCAATTTTATTGTGGAGAAGTGAGGCATCATGTTCTTTCTTTGTTGAAGCTCACAAGGCCAATTCCATAATTTAATTACTTGAGTCAATCGAAATTGTCATTGAGGAACGATTTTACCAGCTGCTTAATAGTAACTCTGGTCAGATGGGTATTGCCTAATATCTTACTGAACTTTTTACTGTTGTAAAACCTCATTGGTCATTATATTCTGTGAAATTTTAAACCCATTGTAACAGTTTTTTGATATATAAATACATAAAGGGTGGTTCGTTTTAATCCATCCATCGAAAGAGAAGTCCCGGATAAAAGTATCATGATAGAGCATTGTTTCGAGGGGGTCATCCAACCCTCTCAATTTTGATGTGAAGGGGGGGAGCAATATTAAAATCTTAAATGGGAATCCCCATTTTTTATTGCAGATTCGGATTTCATGTCAAAAATTATGTAGGGTTTATATTTTTTATTATAATTTTATGTCAAAAATTTTTTCCCCAATTGTGATAGATGGCACTATTGGATGGAGCAGGTGCCCATCATGCACAAATTGTAACACAGTTTTTAAATGTGGATTTCAATGGAAGGTTACTTGATCATGACAGACCCATATGATGGTCTGCACGATCACTAGATTTGACGTCTCCAGATTTTTATCTGTGGCGATATTTACAGAATGGAGTCTATGAACAAGAACTGACTATTAGAGTACAGTGCGTCACAAAAGTTTGGGATATCCCAAACTTTTGTTGCTGGGCATCCGTGATTGGTGCCAATACACGATATGTTTTTAGGATATAATTTTTATTTTTGAGGAATTAACATAACTTCATTCAGTGCATTAACTCACAAAATTTTTAATAAGTACTTTTTAAACAAAAGAATTTATTGAACTCTACATGTTGTACATTTGTCTCAAAAACAAAAAATGTGTTTCAAAAGTTTGGGATTTTTTTTCTCACCATTTTGTTAATTCTGCTATAGCATGAATTACTGCTCACAACGCTTAGGCATACTCAAAATTAAGTTATCACAAAAATCTGCATCAATTTTAGTCCATACTTCTTGGATACATTGAATCAAGTCCGACTTCGTCCTGGGACATAATTTTCTCACGCGAACCCTAATTATCGCCCACATGTTCTCAATTGGGTTTAAATCTGGGAATTACCCGACCACTCAATAACACGAATATCCTTTTCTTGAATATATGCTTTAGTTCTTCGACCTATGAGCTGGTGCGCCATCATGATGGTAAATAACATCATCATCTTCAACGAGAGGTTCAGCGTTTGGAATCAAATAACTTTCCAAGAATTCACAATAAACACCGAAATAAACTTTTGATTGATGATACAAAGTTCTCCTACATCTTTACTTCCACAACATCCCCAAACCATGATCTTGACTGGGTTCTTTGCTTGACGATTCACACAGGATAGTTGAGCTACTTGGTTACGGGATCTCCACACTCTATTTCTGGTATTCAAATCTAGACAAAACAGGGACTCGTCACTGAACAAAACTTTGCTCCACATTAACGGTCTCCAGTAAAAGTGTTTTTTCGCCCTTTCGAGACTTTTTTTCTTCTGAGGTTGTTAGAATCGGCTTTTTCGATGTGATGCATGATTTGATGTCCATGTCTGCTAGTCTTCTGTTTTTTAATCGAATGGGATACATATTTGTCTATGCTCCCCGATAGTGCCGAGTCAACTTGCCTTATTTTAGCTCACTTTAGTTTGAATAAAGTTCAATGTTTAAATCATAATTATTTACAATTTTACAGACTAATACAATACAGTAAGTCATGTTAGTTCCATAAGTTTGAAACTGATAGTTACAAATCAACCGATTTTTAGGAACTTTTATGTGTGCGGTGACAGTAAAGTTTGGGATATCCCAAACTTTTGTGACCTACTGTAGATATGATTGAGTGAATTGAAGTTGCATATCAGAACATGTGTTACTTAAACCTCTTGTACATTTCGAGAAAAGGATTGACCTGTGTTTTATGCAGAGATGTTGCTAAAAGGAGACTTGGCGTTAGCTTCTACTCCTGTAATGCGTTTCATGACTCCCCGCATGCAACGGGCTCATCAGTCGCTCAGTCGTTCAGATGGTGCTACTGTAGTAGTTTCAGTTTAGAACAGGAAATGGAAGGAGCTTGTGTGCTTAGTACTGGCAAAGTTACGTTAGTATAACGTGGTTTGTCCGTGTTGGTTACTGCATATTTCAGTCGCTCTCTTCATCTATGAGATTCTCTTCTACTGTATTTTCTGGCATAAAGAATTCAGGCTTTGCAAGTATACAACGTGATTTCATATTATGGAAATAAGCTGTTTCAACTTTATTTCCCACCTTCATCAGGCTTAATATAACCCTAAAGAAGGCAAGAAATGAAGTCGAAACTGGTTGGTTCCATAATGCCAAATCATGTTGCTGCAAAGACTCAATTCTTTAAAAATTTTTTTTCTCTCCAAATAAAAATACGAAGATTTTGTGCTGCAAAATTATGTGGGAGGGTAGCAATAATGGTAAAGGTATGACTTCATTTATCAACTTGCAGCAATTTCTTGTATGATGTCAGTCCTGAACATTCCCCGTAGATGTCACACAGACTTTCAGAGGGTGCCACACAACAGGAATTACAGAGTCTAATTTTGACAGAGTTGGATGGCACTCTCAAAACCATTAAACTTTTATCCAGGACATTTATTTTTTCAGTTTGTATTTCTCGAGAAATTCCACTGGATGGATTAAAATGAGTCGCCCTATGTATAGTTGTACATTTCCCTGTCTTTCCGTATCACATAGACGAAGGAAGTTTTATCCAGTTTTTGTTTGTAGATTAAAAACTATTTGCTAAATTTTTATTTTCTGTTGTTCTCTGGTGGCTATATGAAAACTGTTGAAAGTCATTCTTTGTAATTTTTATTATGATAAATGAAGTAATATTTAATGCATTAGTCAAATTAATGGGAAGATTGAGGTGAACAGTCTTATGTTCTTTGTACAACTCGTCTGTGATTGCTGATTTTAAATACATAAAATGTTTACCTGATCCTTTCTTTTTGTGAGCATTTGTAACCTTTATTATTTGCAACTTATTTTATACTTAGATAAAATGTAATTTTTCAGTACTTTATTTGACTTAAAACTGATTTTTTAAGATATGCAAGATTCACAGTACTTTGCTCTAATGGTCTGTAAAAAAAAAAAAAAAAAAATCAAAAAAAAAATCGTGTGGTGCAGGAAGTGCAGAATTAGCCAATCAAATCACTTACACATGATGTGCTTTTTGTCTTAAGTGCTTCTGATTGGCTAATTCTGCAATTCCTGTGCCACACCCTTGTTTTCTTTTATTGTACAGACTATAATTTATGATTTTTTTCCTCATTTGCTTATTTTTATAAGATTGAATAATTAAGTTTTTAAATGTTAAAAAAGAAATTCTGTAATTGTCCCCCTTTTTTGTTAAGGATAAATTAAATGATTCAATAAATCTAAATTATTCCACTGAGCTAAGCTTAACAATTTAATAATTGAATTCTATAATTGAAATAATACTCATATTCAGTCTTTTTTCTTATTAAAAAAATGACTCCAATTTTAAACTTTTCATGTATAAATACATTAAATTTGTAAGAGGTGAAATTCTAACAATACAAGAAATACTAAAATCTTTGCTATATGATGTTTTCCTAAAAGATCTTTGCAAGGCAGAATCTGTAGGGTGCAGATGGAAGTTCAATGTCTTCAGTATTTCTTGTGTAGATAATGGAATTGGAACCTGTAGAAGGCAAATGCTCATTTAAATAAAAATCTTTTCAACCATTAAAGCAATCTGGTTGGATTATTAAATAAATGGTTATGACTAAGACAATGATTAGTTTTGTTGATGTATTCAAACCTTAGGTATATTCATATATTAATCAAGGAATTCTTGACCCTTCCAGGTTTATGATAGACCTATGTCTTGCAGGATTTGTTTTAGGTATTATACTTAGAACAGTTCAACCTATGGACATATCACGAGTAACCTTCTCAACTGAGTCGTCATCATTAATAATAATAGACTGGCTTTGTTGTAACCAAGTGTTTTTTTGTCACTGTTTTTACTAAGGAAAGACTCGTTTGAGGAAACAAGTCCTGAAATGGCCATATGTGTTTGGGATTGTGAGCTTTGCTTGTGGTATAATCATTTAATTATCTTTGTGCAGCGATTAAGAAATTATGGATAAATAGCAAGCCTAAGAAGCTATTAAATTTTTGTTTCTGTATACTGACATTAATGGGAAAGGATTGTTTAATTATTTAATTTATTTAAAGTGGTAAATTTTGTACATTTATTTACAAAACAAGTTCCTTAAAATAATTGGCAATATATAATTTTATTTGAAATGCTTAAAAAAATGTCCATATCTATTCCTTGAACCTGCTCCAGGCAGAATTTTGCAACCTGCTCCTTAGATTCTGCCTTATGACAGGTTTTACTATAGTGAATATTAGGCACATGGCATTCTCCTCTTAACATGAGGATTCTTACAAAGATGATGCAATATTAAAATATTGTCGTCCCATTTGAAAGAGTCGTATAATGCTCTCTCGAAAGTGTTAATACACTGGTGGCAAATGAAAATGAACACCCAGAAGAGATGATGCCACATTGCTGAGTTCAGACTCTTGCAAATGAAACAACACTATGATCACAAGTACATTCTTGTATTATGTTGTTTATTAAAGATACAGGGTGTCAATTTCTTTAAGCCCAAACATGGGTATAACCTCCCCCTTCTTTGCTGTGATGCAAATTTAAGTCATTCATTCATACAGGTGACTCTTATCATTTTGTACTTGTTCCATGCGTGGGTGTACTGGGAGAGAATCTAGGTGATTGTGCTGGCTAGGGAAACTGACGGACATACTGTTTATGTGAACGGTATTGTCTTGCTGGAGCTGCAGTTTAATGTTGTCAAAAAAAGAGGACCAGGACAGGCTGGCTAATGTTCTGGATGTATGGTGCCACATTCAATGTTCTCTCCACAAACACCAGACACAAGCGACTGTTGAAAGACACAGCATCCCACCATTACTCCAACAGTTGATTCAGTACATTGGAATGTGTCTCTCATCTGGCTTTCGACGGACACATATATATATGACTGTCACTTGTGCCCATTCCATTCATTCCTCCAAGCAGCCCATTCTTGGCACCATTGGAGGTTTATTTGATTGTGTCGTATTGTAAGTGGAAGTCTCACTCATTCGACTGCAGTCCTGCTTTTGGAGATGATTGCAGATGGTCTGAGCTGGTATGACTGTGGCTCTGGTTTCAAGGGATGTAGCTGGTCTGCTAGGGCAGCCCTTCAAATGTGCCTATCCTCACATTCATCTGAAAGTTTGTGCTGTCCTGTACATTGTCTGCAAGCGAATAATCCTTCCTCTACCCAGTTTCCAAAAGCCATGCTCTGCAGGCACCTCCCATCCAACTGTGTAATTTGCTGAAAGGAACATCCTGCCTCCCGAAAGCCCACTATGTGATCCCTGTTCAGACTTAGTTAGCAAAACAAATGGTAAACTGTGATGACTTCAAGCATGTTCTGTGATCTTTAACAGTACTGGCCTGCCTAAACAAATGCTGATGTTGGTTTCCTAATGCCCTGGCAGATGCTTTTATAAGTCTGAAACAAGAACATCTGGTACCTCTTATACCAAAAATGGATTATTCCACAATCTTGAAAATATTTGATCATATGCTAATGATCCTATTTAACTTCTATGTAAAATCTGCAATGTGACATCATTCCTTTTGAGTGTTCATTTTTCAATTGTCACCAGCGTATATAGGAGTTATTCAGTAGCTTAAAAGAAAGTACATAAATGAATTTTGGTATCATCACTTATTATTTTAGGTACCTTGAGCTTGGAAGTTTTGGTTGATCAGGCTTATGTAAGAATAAATTCCGTATTTTTTCTTGGTGATCGAGTGCAATTCAAAGTAAAACATGGAGGCAGAGTGTAAGTGTACACTTGATTAAACAAAAAAATATATATATAAACAGGGCTCGAAATTTATATTTGCTTTTTTATGTTTTATTTGAAATCACTTTGTCAGTATACGTTACCTCAGGATAAAACTGAATATAGCATAAAATTAGCTTGGCTCTGATATTAATTTTTTAAATGTTTAAGTCTTGGGTATAAAAAAACAATAACTTTGTGAGTAACTGTGTTATTTATTATACCAGCATTTTCCATGCTAATTTTTTTAGGTTATTGTATAAAAGACCTGTATGATATTATTTCATTTGAAAAATTATATAAAATGAATTTTGACCCTCTCCTTATTGTTAGATTTTTAATGAATTTAAAGAGTTAAAATCATTAAAGTGTTACATTACTTTAGCTTGCTTACCTCCAATAAAATTAATTTAATAGAAATTAACCTGTCCTTTGAAATTTGTTGTAATAATTTCGAGCCCTATTATACATAGAACTTTAAATAACATAAGTAGTGAAATTTAAGACAAAAATATGGCAATGCTTATGTAGCTCAAGGACAGCACTTCTCATTAAATATTGCATTCTTGTTTATTTGTCTTGAGTATTTGGATATCAGCTATGTAAAAATTATAATCTGTGATATAATTATTGGGTTGATGTATAGGTAATGGGAAAACGGCTGCTTCTCAGCATAGTACTAACAGTTTTCTTGATAACTATTGGCAAATCACTTAAATAATATTTTCCTTAATGCATGCTTTAAAGAAGTCAATAATGTTTTTGATAGGATTTATGCTGTATCAGATTACGAGCTAAAAAGTATAAAGTGTCCTTTAATTTCACTGGAGCATATTCTTCACATTGCCCTACTCTTCTTCAAAAGTAAGAAGTCCCATTGCTGTCTACTTTGCTATAAAATAAAATGAATGGCATCTCTATGCTTGTAGATTATTAGGACATTGTCATATCAAGTAGTTGAGATGACTTGTGTTTATTGATTAAATAACAAATTGGTAATCATGACAACAATTTTAATTGTCTTTTGCTTTCTCGTTACTTTTGCACCAACCCAATGCATTGCTCGAAGTAATTAGATTTGATCGGTTGATTGACAAAATCGTTTCCTTGAAATGAAAATTCATTTGTCCATTGTAGTATATTTAAAACAGAGAGAGGAAGTATATATTAGTTTGTAAAGTTAGTGAAAGGTTTGAACTCTTTCTGGCATACAATTTTGGCTTCGGACAAGATAGGGAATTTTGAGAATTGCTGGCTTATTGAATTTAGAAGCGCTGCTTAAAGTAATAGTGTAGTTTTTATTTTATTACATTAAAAAATTATTCTGCCTTCTTTATTTTCTTTATATTTATTTGTTTGTTTATTTTATTTAACTATCTTGTTTCTGTAATAGTATTAGGGGACGAATTTCAAAAGTTGAGAGTCCAAAGACAGAGGTAAATTTAAATTTTTATATAATGATGTTATTTTAAAGTATGCTTAGAGAAAACCTTTAAATTAGATATGCTTTTCAAAAAGCTTTTTTCATGTTGATAAATTTGCTGCTTGTTTTGTCATCTATTTTATGTGTGGCCTTGCATGTGCATTTTTGTAGATGTGGTTTGGATGTGGTTTTTGTCTTAATTACTACATGTCACATTGCAGTGTACTTAATTGTCTCAGTGTTTCATGGATTTTTTTTTTGTGTTTGTTTTACAAGCTTTAATTCGGTATTTAAAATCTGTTGAAATTTTTACTTCTTCAAAGTTGCCTATTTACTTTTGAGGGTAATTGGTAGTTGTGCTAATATCCTATTTTTTCATGTCTAATTTTGTGTTGCTTTTCATTTAATAAAGATTTCATCATAACTGCATGTTTTGTAAATCTTTTGGTTCAATTTGTATACTCATTCATTGCCAAATACCTTTTTTTCCCCATTTCTCAAGTTAGCTCAGGAAGATTAAGTAACTAAAACAACAAAAAATGCAATGATTGTTTTTCTATTTGTCCTTTATCTTGGTTGAATTGACATGGGAATGTTTTCTAAAAAGATGCTGTTTCACGTTAAAGTTTATAAGCTTTCTATTTGTAATTGCTAACTTATTTGTAATAATTCTGGGAGGAAGTAGATAGGGGGAAATGAAACAAGATTTCTAAATTATAATAATTTGGAGATTGAGGTTTACCATTATATTAATGAGAATAAAAACACTTAAAACATTAATTATGAAATGAAACTTGCCTGTGAAAAGCAAAGTAAATTATATTAAACTGCAACAGTTTTTTTTAGTGACTCAAATCTTGAAATAGATGCTCACTAATAATTCATTCATATTGTAGCAACAAGTGTAATCTCAAAGGATCTCAATTACAATTTTGACCTTTGGGCAAAAATAAAATTGTTTTCTTTTCATAATTTAGTCTTTAAAAAGTTAATTTTTTATTAGATGTTTTTATAGACAAGGGAGAAACCACTATTCCACAAAGGTATATTTCGGGACTCTGTTCAGCTTTTATATAGATAGATATTACAAATAAACCAATCAAGAAAATTTATAAAATGGAACAATCTAGTTACACTCTAAAGTCATCAACTAATTGATTGTGACAGATACTTGGTCACGCCCTTCCAATCCACAGCCATCATAGGACCTGAGTCACTGTTAAGAAGTTTACTGGGTTCCTCCTTGGATATTTCAATAGACTCTAGAAAATTGAGCAATTTGGGATTTTTGGTTCTTCCGGTCGTAATAGTGTTGATTGTCAATGATATGGTCCGCAATACTGGAGACTCCGAATTTAGCATTTTTCATACACGCTGGATGGTCTTTAATCCTTTTAAGTCTCATTTCATTTGTCCATAATACACTTTTCCACATGTACCACAAGGCAACTATAAATTCCAGGTCTATCTTCAATGGGAATTATTTCTTTCGGTCCACCTACCAGTTTTTGAGTGAATTTTCGCTTTTGTAGGCAATCGTAAACCCGAAATCTTTGCCAGTTTTTTAAAACCTCTATTCAACTGTAGATTATAGGGTAAGACCAAAATATTTTTCTTGTCCTTTTCTTCTTGCAGTGTGGTCGTGTTTCGAATGTTAAGGGGTTTTTCAATATGCCATAGCTTGTCCGTCAGTCTTTCTTGGTATCCATTTGGGTGGGTGAAATTTTTAATGGTATTCAATTCTTTGTTACGCTTTTCCACACTTAACAGAATCTGTAAGGCTCTCCTAATCATGTGGTGGAATGCTGGCATCTTATGCGAATGGCAGTGATTAGAATCTTCTTTTATGAAGTCTGGTACGAAATTGTTCTTTCTGTGGATATCAAAGCTAATCTGATTGTTCTAGCAGTCAATCCAGATGTTCAAAAATGGCAGTTTTTGGTTTTCCTCTTTTTTACATGTGAATTTTATACTTGGACACAAGCTGTTGTTCTCATGCAAGAAATCTTCCACTCCCAATTCTTTGAGGTTAAAGATGGCTACGATGTCATGAACATACCAGTGCCAAAGTTGAGGAAAGTACCTGCATTCTGTTAAAGCCCTGTTTTCTAGGTTCCTAATATACAGGTTGGCCAGGAACGGACTAATGCTGTTCCCCTTCGGGGTGCCGTTAGTCATCAGCTATACCTGTCCATTGAACGTAAATATATTGTTATAAACTGTAAGTCTCATTACTGACATCACCTCTTGAACGACACCTAGCGGGAAGTCATTATCATGCCTACACTCCTAGCAAATTAATAGTATCTTACAATGGTAGCTAGGAAACAGTGTTTCAGTTTCAAACGATATTAGTATTTCATCATCGGTAATAGTACTATTTTGGAGTTTTTATATAGTTCATTGGTGCTAATTATTGAGAAGTCCACTCCATTTAATTTTTGTTTTAATAAGTAGTTCTTCTGAATGAATTTAGCAATTAATTGTGTTGGAGAATCTCTGTTGTCAACAATGGGCCTCCATTTGTTTCCTGGTTTGAGTTTTGGGCAAACAATATATGCGTGCAAACACTGGGTTGGTTGGAATCAATTTTTGTATATGTACCTCCCTAAATATGATTTTACAAGACTTAATACATTCTTTAGTTTTAGATATATGTACAGGGTGTTTTTAAATTTCATGTCAAAAATGATAGGGGTAATGGAATATGTGATTCTAAGCAAAAAAGTTCATATGAACATGGGCCCGAATTTGAACAATAAACAAGTTAATAACTCACTTTCTATAGCATCTAGGATAATGAAGTTTGAAGAAATAATAGGGTACATAAAACCGTATATACCGTTAAAATTTGAACGAATTCCAACGAGTAGTTTCCAAGTTACGCCCTCAACATCGTAGCACTTGCTCACATGTGAGTACTAACCACCACGTGTTACGATGTTGACTACGTAACTTGGAAACTACTTGTTGGAATTTGATCAAATTTTAACTGTACACACAATTTTATGTACCCTATTATTCTCCCAAATTTCATCATCCTAGATGTTGTAGAAAGTGAGTTATTAACTTGTTGATCTTAGTGGCGGCATTTTTCTTTCTGTTCATATCTCAGTTATCGTTCAAATTTGGACCCGTGTTCATATGAACTCTATTGCTTAGAATTGCATATTCCATCACCTCTATCATTTTTGACATGAAATTTAACAACACCCTTGTATACATTCTTTAGTTTTAGTCAAGAAAACGCCTTAACATTCGAAACGCTACCACACTACAAGAAGAAAAGGACAAGAAAACTATTTTAGTCTTACCCTATAGAGGTTTTAAAAAACTGGCAAAAGATTTCGGGTTTATGATCGCCTACAAAAGCGAAAATTCCCTCAAAAAAACTGGTAGGTGGACCGAAAGATGCAATTCCCATTGAAGATAGACCTGGAAATTATAGATTGCCTTGTGGTACATGAGGAAAGGTGTATTATGGACAAATGAAATGAGGCTTAAACAAAAGGATTAAAGAGCATCTAGCATGTATTAAAAATGCAAAATTCGGAGTCTCCAGTTTTGCAGACCATATCATTGACTATCGATACGATTACGACCAGAAGAATGTTAAATTACTCCACGTCACCAAAATTCCCAAATTGCTCAATTTTCTAGAATCTATTGGAGTAGCCCAGTAAACTTCTTAACAGTGACTCAGGCCCTGTGACTGTTGTGGATTGGAAGGGCATGGCCAAGTATCTGTTACAATCCATTTAGTTGATGACTTTAGAGTGTAACATTTTAACTAGATTGTGCCATTGTATAAATTTTCTTGATTGGTTTATTTGTAAAATCTACTTCTATAAAAGCTGAGCAGAGTCACGAATTTGTATCATACTAGAGTATCCTTTGGTGTGGTCAGATGTTGGGAATCACGTTGATGAAGGTGGCTTCGCCTCCGAAATGTACATTCGTGGAATTAAAATATCTTTGTGGAATAGTGTCTCTCCCTTGTTTGTCTGTTTATCGTTGTCCACAGTTTCTGGCACCTCTCCCTGAGTTTAAGATGTTTTTACTTTAATTATTTTTTAAATTATTCAAATACAGTGGTTTCTCCCCAAACCTGTTATAGCAGTTCTGAAGCCATAGCAGCTTGGTGAATTTATCAACTGAACTTCAAAAATGGCAGATGATTTCCCTCTCACCTCCAATAAAAAATCTTCCTTCTAAACAGTAATACAAAAGATTTTTATTTTTTTTATCATTAAGGGAATTGGAAACTGAAATTGGCAATTATGCTAAAAATGTGTATGAGATTGAATCTTGGAAAAATGTTTTCTACTTTTTCCTAAATTTTGATGTTTGGCTATTATCAATTAGCAAAACACAATGGGTGTTTAATTGTTTTTATTTTCTTGTTTATTAAGTTTTGAAACTTGGGAATTTTTTTCCATCTGAAAACTTTACCAAAGCCTATAGTTTCTTAATTTTAATGTTTATTTCCAGTTGAATATTTCCCCCTCATAAAAAATTTTTCAAATGCTTGTTAAATTTAAATATACAATAACATTTTAAATATGATTTTTAGATGAACGTAATCAAGTTACATGATTTATTAATTTCTTACTGCCAAATTGGAGTGAAAGAATGATCCATTAATCCTGATGCCCCATGTGTTAAAATAAAAAAAAAAATTATTATATTTTTTTATATTTCCAAAAAAGGGACAAAATCGAATTCTTCACTTAAATGGCAAGATCATCAGTTAGGCAAAAAATTAATGAAATGCCTATTAAAAGAAAAGAAGCTAACATTGTTTCAACAAAGTCCATAATACGCTGATGGATTGTCTTTATTAAGTTATTCAGGCATCCAAGATTGCGTGAATTCTCCTAGAACTTTACAAATACAAGTCCTGGGTGGTAGATCATGGAATCTGATACCACTCTTCATGCAAAAATTGTTCCAATTCTCGCAAAGATGCTGCAGCCAAATAAGAGCCCAAGCATTGTTCGCAAAATTAACCATAGTTAGATCTGGTGACTGTGGATGGTGCTGTGGGAAGATAAAACAATTCATCTGCATGCTCTGCAAACCATGATTTGACAACATTTTATCATCTTGGTAAATCAGATAGTTGGAAAATGACCCAACCTTTCAATATGATGGTGGGGCCTGCAGAATACCCAGATCATGATTGTGCCTACACCATTCTTTATCATTGGCACAAGACATTCCTGGCCATAAGCTTGGCACTTCCAGTGGTTAGGAATCGTAAAAAATTTGATTCATTGGACCATATTAGTCTTCCATTAATCAGTTGTCCAAGATTCATGAGTGTTGCACTACTCTTTCCTCTTCTGAAAATTAATATCAGTCACTCCAATATTTTGGAGTTTCCTTCTCGCAGTTTTTGTGGACACAGGCTTGAAAGTCTGAGATTAAGCTTTGCAGCAGTTGTTTTTTTTAGACATGTAGCGAATATAAACCATCCATCTCCTAGACGTGTAGTGAATAATTCTTGAGTTAATGAAGGTCATGTTGACAGGGCTGCCATTGGGCTACTTTTTCCTACTATTTTGAAAAGGGTACTAAAATGCTACTTTTTTCATTAAAATTGTCAAAAAGCAACTTTTAGGTTACTTTTTCTGAAAAAAATGCTACTTTTTTCCACAGAAAAAAACACGTTCCATTGCCTTTTTAACAAGAACAATAATCCCCCCCCCCCCCCCCTCCATTGTCTCAAATTCCAAGAAGTATCTCACCCTGCCTCCAAGCAACATGTTAATTTTACCATAGTCTAAGAAAATAAGTCCTTCAACTCTGCATCTGCTCTTTTGATCTCGATGTTGCCTATTGTATTCGATAACAGCAGTGCACCAAGCAGCGTGCAAACAGATAATGATAAATTGCCTGCAATCAACTGGTTTTATTTCTTCAACTATTAAATTTTGAAAAGCCTGAATGA
>JAHWFO010002456.1:2306392-2316495 GCA_023313115.1 Rhysida immarginata
CTCAAGGTATCACAACCAAATTAAAAACAAACTTAATTTAAGGAGAAGAAAAAGTAATTTATAATATTCAAATAATTTTTAATTAAAATTACAATCACAGTATTAAAAAATAACTTCAAAATCATATAAAATCAAATATAATGAAATTATAAATGATTTACTAAATACAGAATAAATATATTATTTTTCTAGATTATATTTTAGTAATACTAAATAGGTTATCTCTATTGAATCAATTGGGGAATTTTCTTAACATGTTTCGCCTGACTGCATTATAAAGAGAATTGGAACAAAATTTTCAGATTTTGAAACTTACAATAGATATGAATTAACAATGGTTTGGATGGTGTAACAAAGACTTGGGATGCAGTTTAAAGGGCAACTGATGTCAGAATTTTTGATACTATAAGAATATACATGAAAATTTTGAAAATTTTTTTATTTATTTAATCAACAAATATTTGCTATACCAAACACCACAAAAAAATCATTTGACTTGGTTGTGCTATAGAGGCCGTCAATGACATCATAAAGGCAAAACAAGTTTCTAGTGCTGTAATTAATATTGCTAAAGCCCGATCAATTCAATAGAGATAAACTCGAAAAAATTTCTCCAGGAAAATCTGTGAGCCTTGCAATCATCTTATTACAACAATCCTTTGGCAGTAGATAATAAAATTGAAAAATTTTGAATTAATCGGCAGAAACTGTGATTAAAAGCTACAAATGTGAGCAATTTATACATGAAGGGTGGGCTTGGGTTGGTTGAGGTGCTAATTGCGCCGATATGGGCACCCACCCTTTCACCCCCAGTCAATTGTGGAAGAAAGTGACACGGGTGGAGAGTGAAATCCTCACAAATTAATACAGAAAATTTTAGCCGTTTCCTTGTGATATTCCTTGTAGATGTTATGTATAAATAATAAGTGAAAATTAAATGAAAGATGACAATGAATGATAAATGGAACGTGTTTGGATTTCTTTCTTGAAGATGGATTTGTTTATTTATCATCATTCATTTAATTTATCATCTATCATTCATTGTCATCTTTCATTTAATTTTCATTTATTATTTATGCAGAACATTTACGAGGAATATCATAAGGAAAGTGGTAAAATTTATAGTTTCATTTTATTTCTAATTTATTTATTTTAATACAATTATACAATTTCTAAAATAAACAATGTTTTTAACAATTAGCATCTCCACCAACCGGGAAGTGACGCGGAGGTGAATCCCACCCTTCTTATAAAATTGCTTACACTAATAACTTGAGTAATTTGTAAAGTTTAACTGAAATGCATATTAAAATAAAATCAAGTTTGTTGCTAATTTGAATCCGGATATCACTATTCTTAATTCATAGTATATGGAACAGTTCAGTCTAAGTGGATCACATTTTTTATTTGGATTTTTCAAAAATACGGATGGATAAAGATCGAAAAAGAACGATGTTGAATTATTCTGTGAGAGATAGCCAAGATGTTTTGGCTTTGTGACGTCATGTGTGCGCGAACCCTAGCGGTTAATTGAGGCAAAGCTGAAATCGACTTTAGCTTTGAAAATTGATGTTAGAAGAAATATCAGTTTTTTGATGAATTCGGAAAAGTATCAGTAGGAGCAGAAATATTGTAGAAACGCTTAACAACTCAACAAGAAACTCTAGCTTTAAAACTGAGAAATAATGTTTGTTCTCCTAAAATGGGTTTCTTAATTTTCACTATTTAGGCCACTTTTTGTATACTTTTTTTTTTCTACTTTTATTTCTTAAATTTGGAGTGGTAGCCCTCTGTTAACTCCATCGGTAATTTTTCGCTAAATCTTCAGACGTGATCAAGACCTTGGAGAAAATCAAGTGTAAGAAGCTGTCAGAGTAAGGGCATTAATGACAGGACCAATTATACGAGGGGATATCTGAGAGTAACGTCATTTATTTTTTAACGGAGGAAATACAGTTGCTGTGTAAAAGTTAACATAGCCAAAAAGAAGGCTTAGGACAAGCACAGACATTGCATAACTAGAATTGTTCCTGCACACATGCTCGCCATACTACCAGTCATTTAAAAAAGGGCCGCCGCTATCATATTGTCTACAGTGGAAGAACAGCGAGCTGTTATAAGATTTCTTCTCGCAATATGTAAGAAACCCGTGGAAATTCATGGGGAAATGGTAGATTATCCCTGTGTGCATAAATGGTATAAAAGATTTTGGGAAGGAAGGGTTAGCCTTGCTGATAAACAGCATTTAGAGGCAATGCCATCCATTATCGAGAACATTAACAACACAATCAGAGAAAACTGTCGCATTTCCTTGAAAGAAATGAGTGAAACGTTTCACATATCCTATGGATCTGCATAGGATATGGTGCATAAGAAGCCTGGATACCACAAAGCCTTGATTGCATTGGATTCCAAAAAAGTCTGACACCAGAACAGACCGTCAACAGAATGGTGTACAGTCTGCAACATCTGCAGCGGTACAACCAGAAAGAAAATGCGTTTCTGAATGGCATTGTCACATGAGATAAGCCTAGGGTGTTGCACTTCACACCTGAGCCTAAAACTGCGAGCATGGTTTGGTAATATCCACATTCTCTGATTCGCAAAAAATTCAGTTTCTCCTTCAGTTTGGAAGATTATGCTTATAGTTTTTTGGGATATGCAAGGCATCCTACTCACACAGTTCCTTCCTTGTAGGTCAATCGTCAACGCCGCTATCTATTGTGAAACGTTGACTAAACTGCATTGTGCTAGATGTGATAAGCGACCAGAAGGAGGAAACTCTGTTCGACGACTTCATGACAACGCACGCCCGCATGCGGTCGAAGTCATCCAACTAAAACCGGTTCGTTTTGGTTGGGAGGTTCTGGACTACCCAGCCTTCAATTTGGATTTAGCGCCCTTGAACTCCTACCTCTTTGGTCCCATGAAGAGATTTCTGAGTGGTCAGAGGTTTGAGACTGGCGAGAAACTCAGATCTGCCGACGGAGTTTTTATACTCTGTCCATCGTAAGCTTGCGCGGGATGTAAACAAAAAGTCACCACGAAATCACCAAGTATCCCTGCGCAGGCTCCTGTGATTGGAGGAATCAATTTAGCTTCCCCCTGATACACATGCTTGTCCTCCACTTTCGCCCCATAAATTTTTGCCCATTCCACTTTCGCCCCAGCACCATTATATGCTAATTTCACTTTCGCCCTGTATATTTTATCAAGGCCCTGAAGAGAGGCTAAGGCTATAAGCAAGTAACTTGAATACAACATAGCCAGTGTTTCAAACTGTGATGGTACTTCAAGCAATGTTTTTCACGAATAATCACCCAATTGTTTTAAGTGGTTTTTAGTGGTAGGCGATTCCCTGAAAAATTGAATCGTATCTGAGAGGGTCAGAATCTATTAATCGATTCCTGGAATCGATTATTGCGAAAAATTGAATCTATTTTAAAAAATATTAAAATTAAATCTGTTTATTGTAATTATTTCCATGGTTAAAAGAGTAGCAAAATAAACACATAGAAGAAGCCATTCATGAATTTTTATTTAATAACAAACAATAACAAACATGTTGTGAAGCAGAAATATAACAATGTATTGTGAAGCAGATAAAAAAAGTTAGATTGATTGATTATTTGGTATTATGGAATCGAGAATAGATTCCACTCAGGAATCGATAAATCGAGTTTCGGAATCGGGAATCGCCCATCACTAGTGGTTTTACCCTTGTATTTATTTAAAATACTTCTTTAATTAGTGTAGTATCACTATAACGTCATAATTATTGTAATTATAAATTGATTTTTATTCAAAACAGCACGAACGTTTGTTATGAATTCATTGACAGTGGTACTTCAGTTTACTCTCCTTGTGGGGTGGTACTTGTTCAAAAATTTTTGAACACCGTAGGCCTATAATAATCAGGCTAACGACTACTGTGCGAACCATGGAATTTTAAATGAATGAAACATAAATGATTTAATAAATATTATATATTATATTATGTGTTAATGTACTTAAGTTTTGTGTAATAATTATGATGCGAATTATACTAAAAATAACAACTATATTATATTACTGCTAAAATACCGGGAAAAGTCAGGGAATTTTTTTATAACCGGGAAAAATCAGGGAAATAATAATAAGATAAAAAAATAATAGAACCATCGATGTAATTGTTTTAGTGTACTGATATATTGTATTTTAACAATCTGGTTTGTGATCCTATGGAATCATAATTAAAAATAAATAAGAAGAACAAAATATAGTTAACACATTTAAAAATAATTAAAAAAAATTATTTCGTTTTTTATTGTAAATAACGTCTTCATACCCTGCAGCGAGTCATTTGTTACACATAACAGACATTTAGAGAAAAGGTGTTAATAAATCATCTTTTTCTTGTTTTTAAAACATTGTTTGCGTTTTTTTTTTAATTTTCTAAACTCTATTATTTCTTTTAAAACAATTTAGATTTTCGGAAAGCTTTAATTTAAATCGTTCTTAAATAAAAGGAGAATTTCGTGGGTTAGGTTAAGTAAGTATTCTAAATAACTGAATTCTTAGTTTTCTATTTGACTTGTTAACCTCTCTGCAGGGTCTTTTTTATGAAAGTGGGTCTTAAAAGTATTTTTGCAGGGGGCGAGTGTGGAAGGGGCCAACTTCACAGGGCCAAAGTGGAGTGAACCTTGGCAAGGCCAGATGAATCCCATCTTTCTATCCTTTAATCCACTAATGTCTTATGCCCTCAAAAGATTCAATTGAAAGTCTTTAGGGCTTTTTACTATTTATTAAAAAGAAAAAGTATCTATTTTAATGAAAAGCTATAGCAAGAAAGACATTTATATAAAATATTTATTTTATAAATTTATTTTATAAACATTATGTATGAAAAATAATTTATGAAAATCATCCGATATATGATTTAATCAAAAAACATTGAAACATTTTTTACAAGCTTTATAAAAGATAGACATTAATTTATGAAAATCATGACATATTATTTATTGTAAATTATATATTAAATAATTATCAAACAAAAAATATATATTGAATTATATAGGGGTCCAAAGTATAGCAGGAAAGTGCAATTTTTTATTTTTGCTTTCCATCATTAAATCATCTCAGATGTTGGAATTAAAGCTTTTTTAAAACATTAACAATGAATGATTGTTGAAACAATGGTATATGACGATTTCTATTGCTACTTAAATTGCTATTCGAATAATCATTACCAATTTTATAAATATCGTTGATTTTTTTCAATAAATTACATGAAGAATAAATCTAAATTGTGTTTGGGGCTCCCAGATACATGTTTTCTTTCCTGCACAACAATCTTAATCTTTTCCATGGAGTAGTTTAATCACTTAATCCCATGATGATGATTTCTATCCTGTCCTTTGGCAGGAGAGTTGTCGATTTCTCTCCCATGTCTATTTTTTTTTTTAAAAAAAAAGGGATTTTAAAGGGTTTTTTGTGTTGTTGTTCCTTTTGTGGTTTACTTTTATTTATTAAAAAAAAAAAAAGTAGGTCTGTGGGTATTGTTAACTTGTTGAGGGTAATGGAGTACAATGGCATGCATGCATTTTGAATTTTGCTAAGTAACTTTGTGATTGATATTAACGATAATCAACAATGCGAAGAGCATAAAATGAGTATGCATTGTGTTTTTATATATATAAACACTGAAATGCTAATCATTTTAAAAATAAAACTTTTATTTCTGTCTTGTGTTCCCATAAAAAGTTCAAGCCTAATTAAGTAATTAGTGAATCCTTTTCCATTCTAAGAATTTCGTAATCACATGTCTGCATTGTAATTAACTAAGTGGGTTTGAGGTTATTTTGTTAAATCTCAAGGGGAAAATCAAATTTGTTTTAAGTGACTTGGGGAGGGACCATCAGTATTTTGTTTTGAATTTATAATTTTATTTATTTTATTTTTTTATCTTAATGAGATAATACCATGATGTATTGACAGAAGAAGAAGAACAAACATTTTCATGCTTGTTCATTACATAAAAATGTTCTAAAATGAGAACATCAATAAGTGGCATTAATTTAGACTTCATCTCCCTAGAAGATGCATTTGTAAGTCGTTACAAATGTATTATGAGAATCCTTTTAACACGTATGAAATCTGAAATAAGTTTTTAAAAAAATAAATAAATACTCTCAACTGCTGTTCTTGGTCTCTTTTGTCTCTTCCCCTTATTTTGGACTTTTCCTTGCCTTATTATTAATTCAGAGTTACATTTTTCAAGGTTATTTTGGTTTCATGATTTATCTGGTTGATTCATTTTTAGGAATTTATCCCAGCTTTAAATAGCAATGTGTTGAAAAACAAGAATATTATGTCTTTTTTTTTTTCTTTTCTCTCTAAGTATTGGAATTAAATTCTGGGCCACTTTTATCACATTTCAACTTGAATAAACGTTCACTGCTGATGCATGTACATTCCACTATTTTTTTTAATAATTAAATATCCCTCTCCCAATGATTGTATTCATATCAATATTCTGTGCATCTGAAAATGTAGCTAATTTCTCCAGGTTCTCATTGTCATGATAGCCTTTTATAATTATTCTTTATTGGATTGATTTTTATTACTTCCATGCCATTTTGATTGGATTTGATTCCCAGTGATATTGATGGTGGAATAACTAATGACTGGCTGATTCAGTGTTTGTAAAGTATATTTATCCTTCTTGGTAATAACTGTGCATCTGAGCATAAGAGACTTAGCAGTAATGTGGTTGTTCCATATAGTAGAGCTTGCATTATTAATCAGGGTATGGGACTGAGACCATGACTAATATTAGAATGCGTACGTCAGAAACCAGAGGATGTACTCAAAAGTTCCTGGAATTTGCATGGCGTGCATATGAGTACCAAATACCTTCATAGATACTTCTTTGTGCAATAGGGCTTTGAGTTTAGTGAATGCATTTTTTCTAAACTTTATTCCTCAGAAAAAAATTTTTATAGCCAATGAACAAAAGCATTTTTATTTTCATAATTTTATTTGCATTGTAGACTCATTGTAGCTCTAAAATTTTAATTTTATACAAAGTTTCTGTAATACATTGCTGTTTGTGAAAACAATTTATAGAAAGGGTTGAGTTTATCCAGTTAAAATTTGTCACAGATCTTTTAGGTTACAAGAGATAAGTGATTAGATTTACAGAGCTGGGTAAGAAAGAATTCCTGAAGTGGGCCCCTCAAAAACAAACATGTCGTGAAATTTAAAACTTTTATTAATTGGATAGTACCTAATGGAGTATTAAAATTTCCGAAATATTTTTGAAAAATTTGCATTTGTTAAAAAGTTATAAACAGATACATTTTTTTGGTACTTTTTGTTTAAAAAAATCATATCTCAAGCTATTTTCAAATCTCTTTGAAATTTTAAAGATGACAAGTAAAGCATATATATTTCATAAAACAACATAAAAGAATGAGAAAAATTTTTTTGTGTGTTTTTAAAAAAAAAAAAAAAATAATAATAAGAAAATGATTTTTTTTAATGTTCTCAGTCGATTTCAACAATTCTGAAAAAAAAACATTTAACCTGTATTTATTAACGATTTAGAATTTGAAAAAAAATTTGGTGATCTGTTTTTATGCGAATGCCATCAATTTTTGTCAAGCTATTCAATCCACTGGGCTGTAAGCTTTAGATCCCTTTAGATCGTGTGGGCTTGGCTGTAAAGCAAGAATCATAGCAGTTGCTTTACAGCCAAGCCCATGCCATCTAAACAGCTTCGTTACAGCCCAGTGGTAGGACAAAAATTTATGGCATTCGCGTAAAAACAGATCGCCAAAATTTTTTTTCAAATTCTAAATTGTTAATAAATACAGATTCAATGTGTTTTTTCAAACTTGTTGAAATCGATTCAAAGATATTTTGGAAATTTTAATACAGTGCTCCCTCTATATAACGGGAATCTACATAACGCCAAATTTATAATTGCAAGTCCATATAACAGTTTTTTTCCGACATGAATGAGTTTGCAATTTTTATCCTCCGGAAAAAAAATTCGTTATATGGACTTGCAATTATGTAGAGTTATAAATTTGGTGTTATGTAGACTGCTGTTATATAAAGGGACTACTGTACTCCGTTAGGTACTATCAAATTATAATAAAAGTTTTAAATTTCATGACATGTTTGTTTTTGAGGGGCTCACTTCAGGAATTCTTACCCAGCTGTAAATTATTTTTTAGATATAAAATTCAGAAGCTTAGAAATTCACTGAGAGTGATAATTTCTTCAATGCAACATTAAATTGAATGAAAAGGTTCCTATATTTGGTCCTGGGAACCGTCCTAATTATGCAGTTCTTTGTGCAGTGACTGGCTAAAGGGCCTTATAGGCCAGTTGACCACATCCAAATTTATTTCATTGGGTGGTGAATCTGGGGGGAAAAGCAATACGAAAATTTTAAATTTAACCTATTATCAGAGGCATTCAGTCATGCACTGAACTGCAGTAAGAAGGGCACCACTTCAGATTCCAAAAACATTCAGCTTGTGTCACTGGCTTTTCAGAATATAGAAGTTATTTAAACCGTGTGTGAATGGTAAACATAGTTTTTATTTATACCACTTTGCCACCACCAGTTGTGCTTTGTCTCCCCTGTACCTGTTCAATCGCTTTCATGGGAGAAGGGCCCATCGAAGCACGTCCTGGTTGAATTTGCCTGACAAGCAAACTTTACATAGATCCTCTACTTTTTCATTTAGTTTTTAAAGGTTATTGGAAATGTGTAAATTTAACATTGTTTAATAAAAATTAAAGGTAATTTTTTGAAGCGTGTTTAAGCATCTGCTCTATATATCCCTTTTATCTGTGTCTGAGGATATAAGTCATTTAAGGAGGTAAGGCTGGCAGCACATCAAAAACGAACTGCATAAAGCAAGGCCAGCAACTGCTATGAAAAATTTGCTGTAATCAGAAATCGCCAAGTTGCAAATTTAATCATGTTGTTGCAATGATATCTCAGGGAAGTAGACAGTTTTCTCAGACATCTTGTAACAGTGGACAAGACATGATTTATCACCTTAGTGATTTTGAGACTGAATTTGAGACTCATCCACGGTAGACGTTAACTTTCAGTCCACTCTGTGGTGTACATTAGTAAAGTGAGATAGCTGTGCAACAACAAAGAAGGGTCTACTCAAGGCTGGTTTCCATTTAGCGTCGGTTTGGCGTTTGTTAGGCGTCTGCGTCTTTTTTGGGAATTTTTGAAAAGCGCACTTGTTTTCCAATTAGCGTCTGTTAAGCGTCTGCGTCTGTTCAGCGTCAGTCCGACATCGGTCATGCGTCTTTTCAAGATCTGGCATGGCTAGATTTTTAGGCATCTTTTTGATCTAGCCAGTCAGGTGCAATCTACTTCGCTATGGGTTCTGGGTAGTTGTCTTCGCCGATTCAGATGGAGAATCATGGCTGCCGTAGCTGCTGTTCGCCAACGTGGGTTCTCGCGACTTTTCCCTCGTGAATTTATTAATAAACAGGTTATACAAATTTGGTGAATCATTTATTTATTAAGTAGAAATGATATAGTAATAAATTCAAAGCGTGAACGTGGTCGGAGTGGTTGATATTCTCTTTTTCCATCACCTTGAGAGAACGACAACTGTTTGCAGTGACTCGACCAGTCAGATCAGACCAGAGTCAGGATAACTGTTGAAAGTCGCTAAATGAAAAACGACCACGCTCGAGTGCTAATCAGGGCGCGTCTCACAGGCAATGATTGCAAGAAAGGACGCTGCACATGACGAGACGCCAAACTGACGCTAAATGGAAACCAGGCTTCACACTGCCTTCTGTACTGCTTGTGCAATGCAGGAAAGTGCTTCAATTTGCACAAAATTGTCATTCAAACATGTTATTTCTGAAATTGTATATAGTTACGGAATAGATTGCTGGTCTTCTAAAAAGTATTATCCTTGTATGAACTCTGATGTGAAACCATACCAAACTATCATTTCTTCAATAATTTTGGATTTACTGTCTCATGCACATAAGAAGGGACCTAATCTTCATGAAGAATTTTCTAAGATCAAACAAAAAAAAAAAAAAAAAAAAAAAAAAAAAAAAAAAAA
>JAHWFO010002456.1:2316595-2338749 GCA_023313115.1 Rhysida immarginata
AAAAAAAAAAAAAAAAAAAAAAAAAAAAAAAAAAAAAAAAAAAAAAAGCAGTACCAATAAATTCTTTTTAAAATTTTTCAAAGAGTTTCCCTTTAAATATTAATTCCATATAAAGAAGTAGTTGCCATAAAAAATGAACAGCACCAGTAAAACATTGTTTTTTCATGGTTTTTTTTTTTGCTTTTTAAACACAATTTTAAGGTTGTTGTTTGTTTTTTTTTTTTTGTTTTTTTTATTTTGGTTATATGGTGATAATTTATTATTATTATTAGTATAATTGAAAAGTTTTACTTGCACATGAAATTAATTATAACTTCAAAATATATGAAGTTTGAAGCGTTTTATATTAGTTCACTTATGGAAGTTTTTTAGTTATCTTTGGAATGAGATGAGTTAAATAATTACTATAATTTCATGAGGTGAAAAAAATCTAAAAACTTAAAAAATAATAATAAATAATTTTATAATGATGAAATTCACTTTTCAAATCTGCAGTAGTTAATTTTGGAGTCTTGATGTTCTGATCTCAGATGTTGTCCAGTTTGGATGTGGAATATGTAAAACACCTTTTCTAAATTTGGAACTGCTTGAAGTTGAATTTTAAATTTTTTAAAGATTTACTGAAGATAAGGGAAGATGTTTCCTGAAAAACTTTTATTTTTCATCATTTTCCAACAACTATTTGAGAAAATCATTTAAAATTCAACTTTAAGCAGTTCCAAATTTAGGAAAAGTATTTTACAAATTCCACATCCAAATTAGACAACATCTGAGACCAAAACACCAGGATTCCAAACTTAACTAGTATAAACTTGAAAAGTGAATTTCTTCATTATTTAAATATCTATTATTATTTTCTAAGTTTTTAACTTCATGAAATTATAGGAAATAATTATTTAACTCATCTCAGTTCAAACATGTTTTATATTAGATACTTTTTTCTGAAAGAATTAAATGTGATCACAGATCTGTGTTCAATTTGATATCTCTTCATTAACATTTTCATTTTCTCCTGGCAAATCTAACCATACTTATAAGCTCGTAAATAATTATGATGCAATATTAGCTTTTTAAATGGTAACAACAATAAAAATTTTCTGTTTCTGTGCTAAGGAAGGCTCATGCTTTAAATACATGTTCGTTGGTGTTTTCATGTCTTGCCATAAACATACATATATCATCCATAGTGGTAAGTTAAATAACAGGAGGTCTAAGCATTTGCAATCCGAGCGAGTTAAATTTGTTTTTAAGAAATCAAAAATGAGACTTGTGCTAAAAAATATCTTTAATAATGTCTTCCATTAAGATGCCCGACCAGTGCAGCTTATAGTATCCTAATGCTTATGTTTCTTTTGTGCTAATTTCTTGATTTGCAGCTGCATTAATGCATTTTCCTCTGTTAATAACTGTTGTTTTAACTTGTGTTATACATGTATTAATATATATTCAGGGTGTCCCAGCAGTTATGCAATTTAGAAATAGTCAATATTATTAAATTTAAATGTATAAATGTTCAGATTAGATGTCATTGATCAAGACATTTCTGAAGCATGTAAAGCATGATTTTTGCATGGTATTTAGTTGATGTTGGTGTTGTTGCACTTGTATGTAACAGTATTTTATGGTTTTAGTTGATACCATTTCATCTTATATCACTGCTTTCAAAAAAATCCAAAGGCATGAGATCTGGGGGCATAAGAGGACATTTTCAACTGATTCGTTTACTTGAAAATGTTTCAACAATGGTGTAAAGAAGAAAAAATAAATAAATAAATAAATAAAATTAAAAAAAAAATTATGGTAGACAGGGTATACAAAAAGGTATGGCCAAACTTTCAGGAAACATTCCTCACATGTAGAGGAAAACATATGGACATGGGCCAGGAAGTGCTGTATTTCCATGTTAGAATACATTTTCTACAAATTTTCATTAATTACATTACTCGTGGGAAACAGACAGGAACATAACATTACACATGAAACTCCTTCTTACATGAAATGTTCAAAATGCCCTCTGTTAGCATGGATAAATGCATCAATGCACTGTTGCACTGATGTATCCCTGCGTATTGTTTCGCAGCCTTCCACCATACGGGCACGAAGACACTCTGCATCTTGTACCAGGGTTTCATATACAAGAGCTTTCAAATGCCCCCACAAATAAAAGTCTAGTGGGTTTAGGTCCTGAGAGCATGGAGGCCAAGGAATTGGTCCTTCTCTACCTATCCATGTGAAAATGAGTTCTAACATGGAAATAAAACATTTCTGGACCCATGTTTATATAACTTTTTCTTCCTCTACATGTGAGGAATGTTTCCTGAAAATTTGGCCGTATCTTTTTGTTACACCCTGTATGAACATCTTGAAGTAGAAGTACATGGTAATTGTAAAAGGTTTTAAATAGTGAAATCTATGTTGTAAATCGGCGTAAGGACAATGTATACTGCATAACTTTTGGGACATTCTCTCTACAGTGGTGCAATTGTGTCTGCTCATCTTAATGTGTTGTGCTTTGTCTATTTAGATTATCAGTGTTATCTTGCAGATGAAAATTTCTTTTATTCTTTAAATATGGTGAATCTGGATAAGAACAAGTCATTGCAACTCTATTATTCTTTATTCTTGATAATTCATTTGGGGAAACAAATTTAAAATTACTGGTATGTGCAAAACATTTGTAAAGACGTGTGAAATTAAAAATTATAGGGTGTCCTCGTTCTTTCATGATGATTTTAAACAAGGCTTAAAAAGAAAATGGTGGATGGTGTCCCTTCCCCTCCATTTAAGTCAACTTAAATATGATTGAATAAAATTTTATAATTATCCCTTAAGATTTTTTAATTCATTTTAAGTCTCTAGAGAGTATCTAAGATTATATAATTATCAGTAACTTTATTTGTGCACAGTTCAGAGGATGTCATCTTGTATGCATCATAATTTCATTTATAACATTAGTTCCTAAACTGTGACTCCCAGTCTTATTCATTTATGGCAGTGCTTTCCAAACTTTTTTAATATGGCGACACCCTAGCTATACTAAAACCAGCGACCAGGCAACACCCAGTTTGGAAAGCTCTGACCTAAATGACCTATGGGATGAACTATTAGGATGATCGAGTTTTTACTTCTTTAAAAGTATGTGCAAAAAAAATTTTTTTAATAAAGAATAATTATCATTGAAAAAGGGGGACTACGTCTTTTAAAGAATATTAAATTTATGAACACTCGTTTTCAACAGTAAATAATTAATAAAATTATTAGGCCTTTTAATGACAAATCAATGCAGTAAAAATTAAGAATAAAGTATTTCTAAGTAACATTTTTGTTAGAACGTCATATCAGGGTAACAGACAATAGGAAACAATTTTATTCCTAACGCATTAATCTATATTTTTATAAATGCGTTTTTTATTCAAAATTTTTTTTTCCTTATTTCTAATTGCTTTAGAATTATGTTAATTTAAAATTGTAAATTTAAAATTATATTGAACAGTTTAATCAAATAAATTAAATTTTAATTTGTGAGATAAAAGCTAGAGTGCAAGGATATATTAGCAACTGTTACTTGCTCTTCTAAAAAAAAAAAAAATAAAAAAAAAAGAAATTCTTATTTCCAAAATAGAAGATACCCGTTTAAGATGTTACTGTATGTAATTACAGTAATTGCTTTCAGTACTGTGTAACTGGAAGAGAAAATAACACATTCCTTTAATAGTATAAAGTTTGTACAAATAATCTTCTGGGAAGATTTTCATATGAATCTTCTACATTTTCATTTTCTTTTAAAAGTTATAATATTAAAACAAGATGGCTCTTACAGTATATTTTTCATTTAATGTTTGGCTTTATTTAAATCTGGGATGGATTGACTGAACATAGTTTGTTTTCAACTGGGAGCTGCTGGAAAACCATGAATTGTGAAGAATACTTACATGTAATGGGGAATGGGTTTTTTAAATACATGTTAGTCCAAAGTTAATATCCAGGTTATTAACATAGTGTGTTGGTTTGGTCTCTCTTTAACATGATGTTTGATTAAATTTACTTCTGGTGCATGTCTAATTAACAGAAATTTCTTTAACATTAAAACTTTTCCTTTAACTAATTACAAACCCATCTTGATTTGATTCACTTTGAGAAACATGTGGATGGTATATGTAATGTGTTATTATTTGTTTGAAGGGTGGCTGTCATTCTCCCTGCAGCGATAAAGAAAATTCAGACCAAATTTCAAGCAATCAGATCGAAATTTCTCCTCGAAAATATCCTCCCAAAGTAAGTTTGGGTCTTTACAGTGAAATGTTCTTAATGCAATAATTTTGGGAACTGATTCACATAGAATTTCTTGGTTTGTTAGTCTAATAAAGTTCATTCACTTTAAAAGAGAATAAGCACAGAAACAAATAGATGTACATTCTGTTTTTCTTGCCACAATGTTAGTATCCCCCATTCACTTTTGGGTTCAGATTTCTTGGTTAACTATCTTCTATCAAAGCAGTATTACAGAATTAACTGTTAGAGTGGTAATTTATATATTTATACCCAAGTTATGTACATAATACATAAGTTTTGCAGTTTATTATGTACATGTATATGCTTAGGTCCATAAGATGGAGTCCGTAATATTTTATGATTTAAGTTTCCTTAGACACGTGAAAATTTTAATTTAAATAATCAGAATGTAATACATAGGAAAGAAAGCACACACAATTCAGACCAGTTTTGCCTTTTATTCCTGGCTTTGTCAAGGTTACAAAGCCAAAAATAAAAGGAGAAACCAGTCTAATTCTGTGCTTTGTACTGCAAGGTTTCTATCAACTTCATCAAAAAGGACAATACATGGAACTCTCCATTTCATAAATTAGAAAATGCTTAAAATTATTAGTAAGCTATAAATAAGAATGATGCATTACAAATAAAAATCTGAAGTTACGTAGTGCTCTGTTAATCCATTGTCCTCGGACTCCTTTGAATGGACGTGCTGCCCAACTGCATTATTGATACACTAGCTAATTAAACATATATTTTTATAACTGAACAATAAAGAAATCTGTTCAACCCACAAGGATTTCGTTTTTGTCCTTATGATTAAAGGTTATCACTTTAGAGTTTAATACAATTTATCACTGAGAATTTTTTTTTCTGCCTTTCATTCTACGTAGCTGGTCAAAATACAACCTCTGACAATTAAGTTCGGTGAATGAGTTCACACAACAAAATGCAAAACAGATAGAGCCACATTTACTTTATTGTCCTTCAAAATAATCACCCTGGAAGGCAATACACTTTTGGGATCAGGTGTATAAGTCCTGGAAGCTCCTTAGGGATGGCTTTAAGTTCACGTGTCACATTTGCTTGAATGTCTGGAATGTCCGCAAATCTGTGTCCCTTTAGGGCCCGTTTCAGGCGTGGGAACAAGAAAAAGACTGGTGAATAAGGTGGATGAGCTATGGATACGACCCCTTTGTTGGCCGGAAACTGTTGTACGATTACGGCAGTGTTCCTCTTTGATCCATTATCCACAGTTACGTGCGCACTCTACACCTTCAACTGAAGAAACTAGCATCTGCTAAACCATTGCACGCACAAACGTGACCTGTCTGAACTTGCTTAAACAATGACTGGGCTTGTATTCACATGCATTGTTACTCGCGTAAAGCTCGCACAGATTAGGGTGTGACGTCATTCACTGAACTTAATTGTCAGAGGCCGTATATTGGGAGAACATTGTTATTATAAATGTTTCTCATCTATTATGAACATTGTATTGCTATCGAACTCCTTCAGTATACATATAACTGAAAACCACAGCAAACAATTAATGGAGTTTATAAGAAAATGAAGCTACAGAGTGTCCTGTAATGAACTGGTCGATTTTAAAATGGAATAGCAGGCAAACTGTGACGGTTATTAAAGTTATTCTTGCAGGAGTTTGTGTGAGATCAGTAACTTGCTTTAGTACGTTTCCTTGCGTTATGGGCTGATCTTTTCGAACTGACAAGGGAATCCCACATAGCCTATCCGCTTTAACAATGGAGTCTTTGTATGGTTATGTATGCTCAAATTTTTTCGTTTTTGTGGTTTATTTTGAAAGAAACAACGTTGCAATCTCTTATTTTGTAAGCATCTATAGTAGCTTCAGATGAGTAACATATTTCAATATGGTGGAAATCTGTGACATACATGTTCGATGGATTCCCTTGTGAGTGTAATGACAGCAGTATCAACTCTTCCCCAGTGGTGACATTCATTTGCTGACTGCAGACATCCAAAGATGCCTGTCAACTCATCCACAACAATACTGTTTTTTTTTTGTTTGTAAATTTTTCTTATATTGGATGTCCATAGTTTGCCTGTTATTGCATTTTAAAAACCCTCACTGTTTTTTTAGGATGTCCTGTATAACTTTGTGTTGAACCAAAAGACAATTTGAGACCACTATTTAATGTACGAGGTTATCCAAATTAAAGTATCTCTATTCGGCAGCATCTGCAGAGATAACCAGTGGGCAAAACACTCATGTTTGCGCTTGCATTTCAGACTATAAGAAAGATTTGGAATTGAGAAATTGGTTGAAAAATTTGATGCCATGAGTAAAATTATGAACAAGCAGAGGAAGTTGCATTATACAGGCTTCTTATTGGTAAGAATGAGGTATAAAATTAATGTGTGGCAACTGTTGCCAGATGACACTTGAAATGGGTAAGTTCTCTAGTTTACAGCATCGACTAGGGAGATAATAGCCCAGTGGTAATATTTCTAATGTTTTTAACAAAATATCCTCCATATATCGTTCTCGTGGCCTGAATGTTTCAATTTGCATCACTATATTTAGCAGTGGTGTCAAGTAGAAGCAAGGGCTGCAACACCATCTATACAGCAATAGTAATGCGCAATTTTAGTCTGCCTTGAATTGCACTGGGAAGTGTCATGGGCTGTCAGTTTTTGACACCTTTTATGTACAGAATGATCATTTGTCTGGGCAATTTTAAATCTATAATTCAGAATGCACTTATACAATATTAATAATTTTTTTGTGTAATATTCTCTGCTGTAATACTTAACTGATAGCTTCACAAGTGCTGAAAATGCCCTCCTTCCACCTCTTAGTATAGCTGAGATGCATTCATGTTTTCTATGTGTATGAAGACTTTATGATCATTATGTAGTGAACCATATTTCTATAAAAAATGGTGTATGGTAAGAAATAAAGTATTTTATTACATTAGAATATTATTTAATCCTTTTGTAATTTAACATCCCCCCCCCCCTCCTCCTTAATTGGCATATCCCTGACTTCTTTTCTGAGATTTGTATAGTACAATTTCTTTATCATTGTCATCTGCCATATCCTATTTAAAATACAAGGAGTTCATAAAAATATCATTGAGTTAATAACTTGGAAAGTTAAAATGTTGCACATATGCTGATCTACTCATTATTTTTTCTTTTTGCTTCCAAGTGTATACCTTGTGAGTTCATGGCAGTAGCCTTCCACATGTTTTCCAGCTTATTTTGGTCTTTAAATTGTTGATGTCTATTGGACAGTGTCTTTGACATGATCCCAGAGAAAGAACTCTGGTGGTCTCAAATCTCTGAAATTTATGGCATTACCACCACAACGTTAATTGCGACATCCAGCAAGCCATGCTGCTAGAAACCATTGCAACAGTTGAGGTTCCATCCTTCTGAAAAATTATGCATCAAGTTCTGGTATTTATAGCTGTTGCAAGAGGCCATTTTTAATTTGTCCGTGTAAAAGTAATGAGTTGGACTATACATGTGTGCAGGTTTGTACATGTGTAAAATGAAGAGATCGAACAATAATATTCTGAAATCTGGTGATGTTTTTATGAGCACTAGTTTTTATCTAATGAGTAGTTAATAAAAGACTAACATTGTGGAAAGGTGAATTCACTCCATATAAATTGTTTTTACAACAGAAGATACACTATACGAGGTCTATTCAAAAAATACGTAGACTGACGTCATAAAACAAAATATACTTTATTCAGAAGTTACACATCTGGGTCCCCTTCAAAGTACTCTCCTCCCCGATGCACACACTTATCCCAACGGTGTTTCCATGTTTGGAAACAGTCCTGGAACGCTTCTTTTGTGATGTCCTTCAGCACCTTCGTCGCATTTGCCTTTATGTCGGGAAGCGTCTCAAATCTCCTTCCTTTCAAAGGTCTTTTGAGTTTGGGAAACAAGAAGAAGTCACAAGGAGGAGGTCAGGTGAGTAGGGTGGGTGAGGAAGAACAGTGATCGAGTGTTTGGCCAAAAACTCTCGAGTTCTGAGGGCTGAATGGGCTGGAGCGTTGTCGTGATGAAACAACCAGTCACCACTCGTCAACATTTCTGGCCTTTTCCGCCTTTTCAGTGACAGTTTTTCCGAGTTTAACACAAAATTTCACAGCAACTCTTTGCTCGTTCAAGTCACTCATTCTAAATATCTGCCAAACGAAAAAAACACACTTCACAAACAACCGCATAGCTAATCAACCAATACTGATATTTGTAATCAAAAAACTGCCTTGTAATCAGCGGATCTGTCAGAAGATGGCGACACCAAGCGATTTTGATTGGGACCAACAGGGCCCGCGCAATTCAAACAGTCTACGTATTTTTTGAACAGACCTCGTATGATCAAAAGTACCTGGACATTTCTGCCTCCTGCAAAGAAGAAATTAATATGGCATGGGTCAATTGTTTGCTGCAATAAATTTCCACTTTATCATAGTGCTATCTGTATTTTGAAATGTTGCAGTTTGAAAGTTCATGCCATTCATTGAAAAGAAGTGGTCATTTCTGTCACCAATATGGGGTGGTGTCACCTGGCTCACAGCCAACGTTTCAATTCTTCTCAAGTGTTCTATGGGATTGAGATCTGAACTCTGAGAAGGCCAGTCCAATTCCTCAATGTTAATTTTGGTAAACCAGTTGCCACAGCCTGATGTTTATTGTGTTGATACTGTTGCCAGAATGTCAGCAGCATATTAAATTTGGAAATAAGCTTCTGTGTTCCTTCATGGAGGCTAGAGGGCCACATTAAACTCTCCCAAACCATTTAACATGGTACATTGCAAGCACGAGTTTTCAATTATTTTTTTTATTATTATTACCAGCAGCTTTACCTATTTCACACTACGTTTGGAAAGTACTATTCATCCGGCATTCTCCACACCTATAGTTATCCATCAGATTTCCAGTGTTCCATAAAACACGTCACTATTTCTCATCTTTTGGTGGTATTTATTTATAAGTGTGACACTTAGCATTGATTGCATTAAAATTTGGTTTATATGTTGCTGCTTGATAAGAAAAACTGAAAGTTCAGAATTCTCAATGAATTATCATGGTGCTGATGTTTCATTGGGAGTCATCTTGGAATTAACAATTTTCTGCCAATTTCACTACTGTTTGCATTCAGCAATTCCCATCTGTCAGTCAGCATGATCTACCAGGTTGGGATTTACATTTGTATCTCCTATATGTTTCCACTTGATATCAACATCATTTACGGTGGAACAGGATAGGTAATTTTCTTAGAAATTTCTTTCCGTGAGGGAACACACATGTTTCACATTGGTAACACTTGGTCACATCAACACATTCAAAGCTTGTGTTTTTCTCCCATGTTATAGTTTTTGCTTTGAAATGACATCTGTGGACTTTGGCCTACATTCTTTTATATCTGTGAGCTCACACTTGACATCCATGACAGAACCCACTTGATAGTGTACATATACCACTTTTCACAACCCTTTTCTTTTTCTTTCTGTGCTTTTTCTATTACTCTTTCAATCTCCTTAAAATTACCTCTGGATTATTTTATTTCATTAAATTTTAACTTTAAAATTAATAAACTATGTTTGGGGCTTTACAGAAAATAGTTACAACATTCCTATTAATATTTTTCTTTCAGATAAATTTGATTTGAAGTTTTTAAAGTTTAATTTTTTACACTTAAACAACCTTGCTGCAGGGGAAGTGTTATAAGATGATGCTCAAATAGCATCAATAGCAACTTGATGACTGAACAGCCTCGCAAGGCGTATGCTCAGTCAGGATGTTCCTCCCCAAGCACTGCCATGGCCGAGCTGAGTGTTATCGGCTTTTGTCAATGCTCAAAGGCACCTCAGTAGGAATGCCGCATGCACTTAGGATGGTTGTGCCATGCCTCGCTCGCTCGTACCATGGACAGAGATCTGGTTATAAAATTGATAAAGTTATGTGATAACTACAAATGACTTAGAGTTGCGACGTGTAACTTACCATATATATTCATGTATAAGATGAGAAATTTATTCCAAAATATAGTGTTGAGCGATACCCGATACACGATACTTAAGTATTGTCGATACTTGTGGTATCGAGTATCACGTGGTGTTTCTCAGATTCTTTAATTAATACATGAGAGAGAACTTTTTGAATGCAGAAGACAACAGTATTTTGGCAATTTCAACTATCATTGATCCAAGATTTAAAATTTCTGGATTTAAAACAAAACAAAGCAGTGATAGAGCTAGAAATATGTTAAAAAATGAGTTATCAAATTTACTTCCTAGTAGTAATTAAGTCAGCAACAAAATGAATGTCTTAATGAAAATGATTTTCCTGTGAATGATAATGATATTTGGGTTGAATTAGATAGATAGATTGAAATGGCAATTAATTAAAAGCATTGATAATGAAATTAATATAGAAAATGTTATTCAGAATTACATTGCAGATGCATATGTTAAAAGATCTGAAAATCCTTTAAAATATTGGCAGCATCATGAAGAAAATATATCACAGCTAGCACTAAAATGTTTGTGTTAGTGCAACTTCTGTGCCTTCTGAACGTGCATTTAGTAAAGCTGGAGAGTTAATCTCAAAAAAAGAGGTCAAGATTAAACCCAAAAAGTGTAGATAAATTTCTATTCATAAATTCAACGCATAAAATGAATGAGGGTATTGATGGTATACGCATACATGGGTATTGATGGTATCGAGTACTTAAATGTAGTATTACTCAACACTACCAAAATATAGGCTCAAAAATCGCATTCGTCTTATCCATGAGCCAATGAAAATTTAAAGGTCAAAATGGCTGCTATAGGGTATAAACAGTGCAGAAAACATCTAGGCCAATGATGTTTACGGGAGATGTTATGTCTGTTATTATTATTATTAGAGTGGAACCGTATTGACTATCCCATTAAGAACCACTAGAATTCTATTGAGAACCAGTAGACTAAATTCAGCAGTCTATTTAAACCTTTGGTATAAGAGCTGGTTTCAGTTTCAATTTGTAAGCCATTTAAATATAGAGTAAGGAAGAAGTGGCAAGAATGGATGTTTTCTGGGCAACAGAAATTCACAAAGGGAGGCAATATGGTGAGACCTGATCTTGAGTTGGTTGGCAGATAAGTGAAGGAAGGTATCCCTTCAGAAATGGTTAGAAAAATCATTTTTGAAGTATGGCTTCAACAATGCTCTGGATGAAACTGAAGATGATACATGTATTGAAGACATCGATTCCTCCCTTTTGAGGATACAAATTCCGACAACGCAGGATGAATTGATGTTTATGAAGGAGAGATGGCAACCGTGGATGAGTTACAGCAATTGTTTGAAGAGTCTGATAACAGTGATGTGATGAGCTTTGAAGGCTCATTTACACCCCCCACCCTCCCAATATATAAATTTACGGTAATTTTGTCAATAAACTTTTTTAATTTCGAATCAGTCTAGAAGTGATTTTAGTCTTCAGCTTACACACGAATCAATCCATTCTTTGTCTTTTTGGCCACAAAAAAGGGAATCGTCTTATACATGAGTATGTACAGTATGTAATTTGGCATTTACAAGAGTCTTTCAAATTCAATCTCAGACATTCGCGTAAAATTTTTCTTCATCAAAACACAGTTCTTCAAATAATTTGTTCAAAAGCATATACATGTATATACATAAACCAAAAGCAGTTAGATTTCCGTTTTTTAGTGTTTTTTTTTTAGTTTTTTTTTAATATATATATATAAGTTGATGAATCAGTATAAACAGTACTACTGCTATTCATAGGTTCGGCCTCATGTCATTTTTCAGAGTAATAAAATGCTCAGATGGCTTGTGGCGTGGCTTTCCACACGGGGCAGCAAATTGTGCAGTTTCTTTCAAAACCAGGCTGCTTCACACTGCAATCATTGCGCTGCATACAGCTAAGGTAGCCTTGCGAGGCTGCTTGCTCAGTCACTATGCAGCTATTAATGTACCCAAGAAGCAACAATTATTACGCATCAGGTTTTGGACGTACCAAAATATTTTTGGGTGTTCTAGCATGCAAGAAGTCCTGTTGGAGTGGTTTATTGGAGGCTTTACTTAAAAAAAAGTTACCTTTCAAAAGTTTTTCTTGTAATTATGAAACTTAGTTATTATACCGACTGTTATACCGTATTACTTAAAATTTATGCAGATTTTACTTGGTATTTTTTTGCTATACAACTTAACAGTAAATTTTTAAATGATTATTAAATATTAATAATTTCAGCTCTGGAAAAAAAAATTATTCAATTTACATTTGGCCTTTTTTTTTCTTTTTTTTATTTTTTTTTTTTTTCTTTTTTTTTTTTCTCCATAGTTGTTGCCTTATAATTATAACGTAAGACTTTTGGATGAAGATAAAATTATTAGTTCTGTACCAGCCGAAGATTTAATGTAAGTTTTTCTGGTTTACTCCTGCACATTCAGAAAATAAATTTATTTTCTATAATCTTAAGAATTATTTTGAATTAGTTAACGCTTGTGGAGATGAGTACATAACTGTGTCTCCTTGTTTGATAATCTCTTATCAGTGATTTTGTATATACAAGCATCACACAGCTTAAATAGTATGCAGTACAGTTTCCTTCCCATTTGTGCACAAGGTGTCCAGAAAGTCTTGGCTGCAATTCTGCAACAGTCTAAAAAGCCTCAAATTAGTGCACAGAACTCTGCAACTATAAATTTGCAGGAGCAGTTGTGTGTACTTGCATGCAAAGTCAATCCAAGATGTGTTCGGGGATACTAAAGCACTGAAAATTCTCTCAACAATAGTGTCATCATTTAGTGTGCATTTCTTTACTGAAACTCAAGTCACCGATCAAATTAATGCTTAGATTAAATGAGCACTGCTTAAGAACATGTATTTATAAAGGGTGTTTCAAAATTATGTACAATAAATTTAGTGACGTATTCTTCAGGTCAAAAGAAGACGAAAATGTTCTATAGCACTTTGTCTGGAAACGATTTATTTACGCGATACAGCCAACTAAACCCGTGGCTCCAAATTACTGGAATTATTCAAAATGCCCGCCACCAGCTCGCACGCACGCTTCGGCTCATTGCATGAGCGACCGTCTGATGTCATGGAAGAGTTCGTCGCCAGCATTACGAACGGTTTGGCATGCATTTTCAATTCGTTGTCGCAGATCCATAATGTTAGAAACTTCTGTGCTGTAGACGATCGTTTTCACATGACCCCACAGAAAAAAGTCCAAGGGATTAAGGTCGGGTGATCTTGCAGGCCAGGCTACCGGTCCACCTCGACCTATCCACCGATTCGTGTATGCAGCATTAAGGTGTGCTCGCACAACATGGCTGAAATGTGCTGGAGCGCCATCATGCATGAACCACATGTTAGATCTTATCAAAAGAGGAACATCTTCCAGTAATTCTGGCAATGCATTCTGCAGAAACAAAAGATACGTTCGCCCAGTCAATCGTGGCGGCAACACATAAGGGCCAATTAAGTTATTTTCGACAATTCCACACCAAATGTTCACGGAGAAACGCTCTTGATGCGCTCAAGCTCTGGTAACATGCGGGTTAGCATCTGCCCAATGGTGCTGGTTGTGAAAATTTAAGATTCCTGTCCGGGTGAAGGTTGCTTCGTCCGTGAAAAGTATCTGGCTGAGACAACTAGGGTCTGCAGCATGACGACGTTGTATCCATTGGCAAAATCGTTGTCGGTGTGGATAGTCCGTTGGGTTCAGTGCCTGAACCAGTTGCAGGTGGTATGGATGCAAAAGCTGACGGTGAAGAATGCGCCAAACAGATGAGTGCGGAATGTGTACCATGGAAGAAATACGACTGGTGCTTGTCTGTGGTTCATCATGTATGATGTCAATTATCACATCCTCCTCATCCGGAGAATGTGCTACAGGCCGCCCTTGTCCTGTTTGACGGCCAAAGGAACCACGCTCCCTCAAATGTCTGTCGACATATACAAATGTTCGGTTATTTGGCAAACGTCTATTCGGAAAGCGTTCTTGGTAGAGTCTTCTTGCTTCCACAGCATTTCCGTCCGTAAGACCATACATTAGGTGCATGTCAGTGTATTCTGCACTGGAATACGTGTACATGACTTTTTTTTATGTAAATCGTAATGCGTATGTCAAAGCACGCAAACGTTCTGAAATTGATATTCCTAGTGGATGTACAGTAGTGAAACTACAGTAATGGAAACAACCGTACACAACTAATGGAGCAACCCTAAAGTAGGTTTAAATGGAACAAACCACTCAAGTTAGTGTTGGGTCGAAATGCTGGAACTGCTAAAATATCGTCCGCTAACTACCGTGCTTCTCTACTGTATGATATTGGATTACTCGCAAACAAATCGTTTCCAGACAAAGTGCTATAGAACATTTTCGTCTTCTTTTGACCTGAAGAATATGTCACTAAATTTATTGTACATAATTTTGAAACACCCTGTATAATCACCAGATTTAAAACTTTGATCAAACAAGAAAATTGATACTACTAAAATTTCAAGTGAGTATTAAAATGTGAGCTGTAAACTACCTTAATATAAAAAGTTTTGATCATTTTGTCATGGATTGCATATCAATTTTCATGGATCTTGGAGATTTTGATATTTTAATCGCAGAATCCATATTAGTCAACTAAATTTAGATTGACTTATGAGATCTTATCCATTCAGGCTCTGATTTACGAATGGCATGGTTGTCACTGCTTTGTAAACTGATGGTGGAGCTCCAAGCTATATAAACACAGCTCTTCGTTGAGTGCAGCTCCTATTGAAATTTTCAAAATTTAAATTTTTTTTTTCAGAACTTTTTTCACTGAATCTTGTTAAATTGACTACGTAACTAATATTTTGTTATTTGAATTATGTGGCTCTTGTTGACCTCGTGCATGCCCACCTCTGCTATATAATGAAATAGAAAAGGAAAGAAAAGGAAAATTTTCACTGGGCCACTGTGGACACTGGTACAGCAGTCAAAGTGAAAGCCCAATGATATGGTGAGCACCTAGCTTGCAGCTAGTAGAGGCAAGGAGCTAGATATTCCTGGTTCGAGTTCAGGTCATAGACTTTTTCTTTTTCATTTTTCCTTTTAATTTAATGACTAAAGCTAAGCAGAGCTTCAGTTTCCAACTTTTCTGTCTACATTTACAAAAGATCATTCTGAAAATTCATGACATTTCAAGTCTTGTAGCCATCTTCGAATTGAAAAAAATTGCTGTCTCTGGTGTTTAGATATTCTTAAATTTAAGTTTGTATTATTTATAAGCAATAAATTTGAATTAATTTTGGATCATTCATAATTCTGTTCATTTAAATTATAGTCGCTGTGAGAGGCCTCCTAATAAGGATTTGCTTAGATTATATATTCGTGCACATGCATTACGAAGTGGGCTCCATCCAAACAGTCCTTGGATAGTTGATTCAAAGCTCGTTAAGAAATACTCTTTGCCAAGCAAATTTGCAGATTTTCTCCTCTGTTCCCCAAAGGTAATACTTAGTTTTATAATGTGTATTAAAAATTTCAAAGTAACGATGTTCTCTACTAACAATAGTTAATCATAAATGAATTATTAATGTTCTTTTATTATTGTTATTGTTATTAATGAATTGGAAAAACAGCTGAGTAAAAAAATAGTGTAGTGAAAAAATATAGGTAAGCTTTGAAATACAATGTTCTTAATCACATTGCCTTGAAATTATGCCTATTGTGTGATTAAGGATAGCACTGTCAATAATAAAAAAAATTGCACACATAACACATGATCCCACAAGGAGATTCCAAGTACTTGGACTCACCGATTTTGATATAAAAAAAAAAATTCTATGTGTAGCTTTCACCAAATTAAGCACCCATGTAAAGCCATTCAATGCACTTCTCAACTTTTCCAAGGAAAAAAAAAATTCATAAAGCTTGTTATAATTGACTACACTTTTACCATGTTCAGGTGGTCTAGTGGTAAAACGCCCTATTTCTGTTTTGCAGGTACAGGTTCAAATCCCATCTTCGATAATTTTTTTTTTTTTTTCCCTCTTCGTAAATTTTTTTTAACATATATAGGAATGTGTAATTCATTTACTAAATATATTTCTGATTTTCCAATTTGCTACCATCTTTTTTTTTTTGTATAAGCTGATATAATTATATACGAATTGTTATAATTAATGATCCACAGTGGTAAATGAGCATTATAAAAAAAAAGTTTAATTATCCACATTTAATTTTTTTATAAATTCTTTAACTTTTGGGATGACATTTAACTCCCACAAAGATTAAATAAATAATTACACTCTGTCATTTCAGAGGATACTTAAACATTATTGTTTAACAAGCACTTTACAAGGATGAAATATATATAGTTATCTCATTGTTGTGTCCATTGATTGCTCTTATTAATCTATGATTTATGGCCGTTGTCCAGATTATTATATTTACTATTCAGTATGTTTGTTAGAGTTTTTTTAAGTTAAATTATTTAATTGATGGTATAGATGACAGCTTAATGACTTGGATTTTTTTTGAAGAGTTTTATACAATTGTTATTTATTATAATACTTGTTCTGTTTAAGGCCTGCCATCTTAACACAAGTTGTTGTTATATTCATTCTTAATTTTAACTAACCTGGTAGTACATTGTTAGTTTTATTTGTTTGTGGTCCATGGGGACCTAATCTGTCTGTCTTATTTGACCATACCGGTCCCTTTTGGGCCTTCTGTATTATTTCTAACACTTTTGCTAAATAAATAAATAAATAAATAAAAATTATTGCACCATGTACTTACTATTAAATATAATGCATCATATTGGTATCTATAGTTTATCAATCACCCTTCATTAACATTTTTAACTAACACATTAGTCACCAAATTACAATTTCCTATTTCTAGGAGCAGAAGTTTGTTATGAACGGAATTAACTATTAGAGAAAATTCACTTTTTTCTTCGAATTTCTGTCCACTTGTCAATCACCAAAACCAGTGCGATAGCGCAAACTGACGATAACCCATTGCGAGTGTAAGCCTGCTTCAAAAATGTCACTCACAATTGATCCTGATCGACATGAATACTGCCTCCTCTGTCTTTACCTACATGTGAATTATAACTTCTTTTTGTGGCTTTTTAAAAAAAGGAAATAAATATAATTTGTAACAACCTTTCGATTTATGTAATTAAAAAAAGAAGAAAAAAAAAATAGAACATTGGAAATTTTAGATTATGTTTAATTATAATAATTCTTATATGCATTTTATAAAAAATAGTGATGGTAGCCAATTGAAAAATCAGGAATATATTTAGTAAATGGATTACATATTCCCATACATTAAAAAAAATTTTTATCAAAGACTGGATTTGAACCTGTACCTACAAAATAGAAATCGAGCGTTTTACCACTAGACCACCTGAACATGACAAAAATCTATCCTACAATTCAGGCATTTATAAAGTGTAGTCAATTATAACAAACTTTATGAATTTATTTTCTTGGAAAATTTTGAGAAGTGCTTCAAATGGCTTTGTATGAGTGTTTAATTTGGTGAAAGCTACACAGAATTTTTTTTTATCAAAATCGGTGAGTCCAAGTATTTGGGAGTCTCCTTGTCAGTATTGAGAGTGTAAATGCTAATGATTCACCGATTTACTGACGTCTGCAATACTAATTTCCAAAGAAGACCTTAGAAAAGGCATTAGAAGTGCAAAAATGGGAATCCAACAAGTAATATTTTAATGTAATGAGAATTTAATGCAATGTAATTTATTTATGTAACAGCTCAGGGAAGGGTAAGAATTAAATAAATTCAGACAATCCACCCAAAAGCTGTCTCCCAATAGGTGGAAGGAGGGTGGGGGGGAAGCTAATTCATTAGTAAGGAGGTTAATGAGAGCAGCTAATTAAAAGTTTTAACTTTTAACCAGGTCGATTAGGCCAAAGTTGGATATGTAAAAGGTGCTAACGAAAGCAAGCCATATAGAGGTAGCAGATAATCAATTGAATACAGATCTTTATGGAAAAACAAATTTGGAGAATGTATAGCAACGTTGAATAATTTTTTGAAGTACGATAGGATATTAAGTTCAACTATATTTATGCTGTATCATATTCCATATACCATGGAACGATTGCTTGTGATTCTTCAATATAAGATTCGAGCTAAAACTTTGTCTTCAAGACCCTTACTGCTTTGATTACGAATCACACAATTCCAATAGGAAAACTTGAATTATACTGTGTTCAACTAAAGTCTGACTGGGCATGTCCAGTTAAATTTCCGATTCACTTGTTAGGCATTCTTGCAAAGTAAAATTAATAACTTCTAACAATTGATATTGGGGATTTTAATTGGACATTAATCAAACTTTTGTTGGATGCAGAGTATAATTAATAGATTTCATGGGTGGACCACATCCAGTTTTTCTGCTGTTGAACAGGGTATAGGTTAAATTTAAAACTTTGATTGATATATTCTGTATTACACTTGAACCAAATTTTTGTACAAAATAATTTCAAATTGAATTTTTCTGTAATTACCTTTTGATGATTTGTTTTAAGATTTGACTTATGTCATAACCTTGAAAAAGATCTAGAAGGAAATATTTTTGTCCTTCAGTGCAGAATTTTAATAAATTTAATAAATACAAAACAAAAAAAAATTGCATATTATTAATATTGTGCATTCTTGTTGTTTCTTTTTATAGCAAACAGAAGAGATGAAGACCAATACTCCAAAGAAAAGAAAATTGGTGGAACCTTCAGGATTTCTTCCAAAGAAAAAACTTAAAGTTGAACTGAAACTGGTCAGCAATG
Organism: Rhysida immarginata; assembly: GCA_023313115.1. Classification (NCBI taxonomy): domain Eukaryota; kingdom Metazoa; phylum Arthropoda; class Chilopoda; order Scolopendromorpha; family Scolopendridae; genus Rhysida; species Rhysida immarginata. The sequence goes on from JAHWFO010002456.1 coordinate 2,335,692, forward strand.
AAACTGCATTACAGAACTATCTGAAAAATGCTAACAGTTTATCACATGGTTCTAAAAAGGAGAACATCACAGATCAGTCTGTTCCACTAAATGAAAAGATTGTTGTGAAAAGAGAGGATGTAACTTCGGATAACGTCTTGGCCACAAAATCTAATGTGAATAACAAAAAAACTAATGGCTATCAGACCCTTCCACCATTAGATCATAGTTACAGTTCTCCAGTAAAAAATGTACCTGGTGATAGTGCAAATAACAGTAAAACTGCTAAACCATTTTCCTCATCATCTAAAAGCAGGTGCTTGTCAAATAATGTGCAGTCTAAGCAAAATAAAATAAAATCGACACCTGTGAAACAAACTATCAAAACTAAGGTTGTTAAACAGGAAAGTACGAAAATAAAAAGTGAGAAAAAGACTCAAATTAAAAAATTAAATTCTTCTACTCCCAAGAAACAGGTGAGGTAGTTTGTAATAAATGTCACTCGTTAGTGTAGTTTTAAATTTATTTTATTTTATTTATTTATTTACAAAAGAATTAAGCCTTTAAGGAAGTTTGAATTAGAAAGTGTAGAAATGGTAAGGCTTAGAATTTTTTCTTGTTTTAAAAGGGTTTTTAACCTTATTTGCTTTTGGAGTTTGTAATTTATTTTCATTTTTGTTGGTTTGTTGAATTTGGTGCATTTGAAATTGAGGTTTATTGATTGAATACATTTCAAAAAATTCCAGCTCTTGGAAGATTCACTAGAATAGTGAATTGAGGAAAATGTGACAGTTGGTCAGGCTATAAAGACATCTACTCCATGCATCTTATGTTGCTACAAAGCACATTATGTGTGAAATTGTTTTACATTTACCAATCCAATGCAGCTGCCACACTCCATGAGTTTATAATCCACCACAACCTGTTTAATTTTAGTATATTGAAATCCATGCTTCAGAGGTTTGAAGAAACATCGCCACGTTTCCACCTATTGGTGACATCTACAATTAAAAATACAGGATGTTCGGAAAATGTAGGATAATAAATACCTAGCGTGATCCTTTGCATGATGACAAACTGAATGTTCCTTATGCAAAATGTTCAAAACTCAAATTTCAAGGGTCTAAATGTCGTGCAAAGTTTGCTAAACAGCTGGCAGAAAACGTCATAGTGCAATTCAGTGTGTGAAGTGCTGGTGCAGAAAGTTCATAAATGATGTAACGATGCTCGTAGTTTATGATCGAGTCTCATAGGTTGTGTTAAGTTAATTTGAAATGGAGTGTTCTCTGTACTGTCCTTCTTGGTGAAGTTGATGGAGGCCTTGCAGTACATAGTGGGAAAGAAATTACACACAATTATGACCAGTTTCGCCTTTTATTCCTGGCTTTATCAAGGATCCAAGAATAAAAGGCGAAACCAGTCGGAATTGTGATTTCTTTCCTGCTATGTACTGCAGGCCTCCATCAACTTAAAGTGAATAACTCATTTTTTCTTTTTCAGGCAAAAAATTAGGGTTAGCATGTTGTGCTTTTAGATATTTGGTTAAAATTTTGTTAATAAGTGAAAATGTTTCACATCTTTATTTCATGTTTTTAAATTTCATTTCATACCAGGTGTTCCAAAAATGAACGACAATTTAAAAAAATCAATTAAAGAAAAATGGAAAGCAGTAGAAATGTATGGTTTGCTGCGTTCTGCTTAGGAAACCAGGAAATTTATTTGCACCAAGTTTCAAAATTAGTTACAAAGTTCATCAACAGATGGTACTGCTGATGGGGGCAAATATAAAACACTGTTTTCAAATTAACCACCATTTGCAGCAACAATGTGGCACAGTCTGAGGACAAAAATCTTAGATGCCTGTGCAAACATTTCAATTGGAATGCTGAGTGAGGTATAGAATGCCGATCTGATGGAACGGAATGCGTAAAGAATAGCAGCTCCATCTGTGTCTGTTGATGAACTTTGTAACTAATTTTGAAACTTGGTGTGAATAAACTCCCTGGTTTCCTAAGCAGAACGCAACAAACTGCATTTCTATCACCTTCTGTTTTTCGTTAATTGATATTTCAAATTGTCGCTCATTTTTGGGACGCACGGTTTTGATTAATAATAAATTGGACTGGATAGTCTTTGATTATGATCAAACGCGATTGGATACAATCTCGGTCCAGGACCTGGGCCTGGATAAAATCCTGAACCATAAAATTATCCATTATCATTATCAATTTCAAATTTCAAAAGTACCCTAAATTTTATTCTTGATTTATCCATGGGTCATTAACAGTGTCATAATATTTGGTCCCAAAGCTATGCTTGATATATCCATGAAGTCAACTTATGTACGAGTATGTACCTATTTAAGCATTTTTGGCAAGTAAATGGCTGTGTACTGAAAACATGTCTATTAAATAAATTCCTACTGTCTAGTTCCCACGAAAATGCCCCTGCGTTGTTGAAAGTGCTCACTGCGCGCGCTGCAGTCGTGGACGAGTCCACAACACTGATAGGGAGGGACACGCGATTTAAGTGGAGTGGAAGAGTTGTAGAATCTTCAAACAAAAAAGCCCTTTTAATGGGTACGGAAAGAGATTGCAAATCGTCTTTGTATTTATTTCAAAAGTAATTTACTATTCAATTAACGTATATTAATATTATTCATTGTTTTGTTTTGAAAACGTTTGCTGAATAATCCCTATCAGTGCTGTGGACTTGTCAACGACTGCAGCGCGCGTAGTGAGCACTTTCAACAACGCCAGGGATATTTTCGTGGGAACTGGACAGTATATGAATTGCTTCTTCTAAATTAACTTGATTGCGTAGTATATTGGGTAATACAGTGATCTCCCGAGAAAATTTTCTCAAGTAGGTGAAAAGATAAAATAGCCCGGCGGACAAAAATTAAAAACAAAAAAAAAAAAAAAAACATTATACAGTGTTGTCCAGTTTTTCATGTATTCGGCTGGGCGCTCATTAAAATCAACTGGGCAGCGTGCCCCTTGAGAATGGCCTGGGGAGAACATTGCTAAGCGTATATGCTTTTTAAACATAATAGAAATTTAATAATCTCATTAGATTC
>JAHWFO010002456.1:2338849-2371706 GCA_023313115.1 Rhysida immarginata
ATAATGCTTTGTACCCTTAAGAAAAATACCCAAACATAGGGTCCTGCCTTTGTTTAAAGAACTGTAATATGCTCTGGCATCTTAATAAATGTCATCACATAAAATTAGTGTTGTGACATTTAAGGAAAGACTACAAGGGATTCTGGCATTATGAAAATATCACAACACATCCTGGTAGTTTCTTGAATGGCCACAAAACAGTATGTGAAGCAGGTTATTAGTCAGGCGGGATGGAGAATAATACCCCTGGATGTTTCAGCTTGACACTGCACCCTTTTCAAATATTTTTGCCCTGTGGGCCTTCAAATAGTTACTTTTATTTCTTTTGAAAGTCAGTGAAGGTGAACATCTAGCTGTATTTTAAAACCTTGGCCAACACTGAGCTTGTTCTTTTACCTGGGGCTTTCCTTTCCTGGTTGCCCAATTCAACCTATGGAATTCTATAAAAAACTAAATTTTGTCCCTGCATTTATTAATGCCAATTCAAACACTGCTACAGCCAGAAGCTCACTGCTTTTAATCGTATGGTAAATAGTTGTATGAAAACTAAATTACTAGGCTAAATGAATTCTCGAAAATTAGTAACTATGCTAAGGCCAATGGCTTTTCTACGGACATCATTGAAAAATATTTAATAAGCAAACCTGGAAGAAAACTATAGACTACCTCCACAATGAAGACTTAAGAAATGATTTTCCTTAAAGCAGAAACTCACAAGAAACCTAGAAGCGATCTTCAAGAATTTCAACATGAACATTATACATTACATATATTTTTTGTTACCATGTATGCTAATTTTGTTTATTTATTGCTCAAGTGTAGTAATTTATAAATAAACTAATTTTCATTTCATAGAAAATGTAATGAATCTCGAATTCAATGGACTTGAAAATAAGCAGATAAAAATTTATAAAAGACCATAAGAACGCTATTACTTAAGTGTACTGTATAAAATAAATAAAGAAACCACTATTTGGATAATTTGTCATACAAAAATCTTTCTATGGCAATCATTTATGAACATTTATATTTCCAGGAGGTTATTGCATGCTAGGTACTGAGACAGCTTTCTGCCTTTTACTAGGAGAGTGAGAAAAAAAAGGTGCAAATTTGCACAGAGTTGAAAGGATGTTTTGATGTGGAAGGCCATGATTTTCTAATCCCTGTGATCACTTTTGATAAAACCTGAGTGCATTATTTCACTCCTGAATCAAAACTAGCATCAAACCAGTAAAACATGTGGATTCGCCATCATCCAAAAGTAATCACACCAATTACATCTGCAAGCAAAGTGATAGCAAATGTTTTTTGGAAATGACATTGTTCATATGGAGTTTCCTGCCCTCACATTAAATTGAAGATATGCATAACTCTGAAGAATAGCTCTGTTGATCCCCGAGCGCATTGTGTTCTGGCAGGATAACCTCGTAATGCTACTCGTACTAGCTGCACATCAACAGGGAAACACTGCTACTTCCTGTGATGATTACTGGAAGATGGTCAAAATCACTTAATGGTCAAAATGTACATTTATGCTATGTTGAATAAATCTCTTTTGTGACAATGTTGCTTCCTACTTTATAATACTACTTCCCCTATAGTCCTAAGCGATTTTTATCGGTTTGGACCCTTAAAACTTTTGGGGATGCTAACATTTCAGTTATGACAAAATAAAGCAGGTGTTCTGATCATGGCTCAAACATGTATTATTCTATGGTAATTATCATCTAGGTAGTAGGAAAGCACTGGGATAAGTGCATAAATATAGCCAGGAGATTATACGGAGAAATAAATGTAGGGTTTCACTTCTACAAATGGGTTTGGCTTTCCTATAGACTTAAAAGGTCCCAAGATTGCCTTATACAGTAGGCATTTGAAGAATCATAGGTATATCCGAAAAGAAATTCTATTCAAGAAATAATTAACTTTTCTTTCCCCACCTTTCAGAAATTAAAACAGATGACGTTATTTGAGTTGTCAGCAAAGAAAGAAAAAAAATCTGTGAAGATTGTAAATGCAACCAATAAATCGCCTGTAAAATATAATGGAAACGACTTGCCTACAAATTCTTCATTGGATAAGAGCCAAGCTTATATTAACCATCTAATAAAAAAGTAACTATTGTTCTTAATAATTTTTAAATCTTAAACCAAAATATTACGATAAAAGAATATAGTTTTTTAATGCTACATTATTGTTGAATATGCAGCGACGTTTCTCAACCTATGGAAGGCACTCTGAATTGGGTTGGATTTATCACAAGATAATAGTATAGTTTCCATGTCAGTTGGCCATAAACAAAACCATGCTTTTAAAAGTTATATGAAGTTAGGGTCATGTTGTTAGACAAATATACACATAGTCGAGCCACATTAAACACGGACAGCAGCTAGACGACGTGAGAGTCTGTAAGATGCTGGAAGGTGTCCACTGGTATCTGGAGCCATGCAACACGTTTGACAGCTGCTGAAGAGTGGATGGTGGAGAATATGTGGAGCGAACATAACTATCGAGGTGATCCCATAGGTGCTAGATTGGATTTATATCTGGGAAATTAGAGGGCCAGGGAAGTATTTGGATATCTTGATTGTGTTCCTCCAATCATTCCCAAGTAATTATTGCTATATGACATATTGTATAGTCCTGCTGGATTATCCTACTTATCCCAGGGAAGACAGACAGTCTGATCCCCAACAATCGATAAAATAACCTAATCAGGTGAATGTACCTTTTATGGGTATCACTGGACCCAGACACTGCCAAGAAAATATACCCCAGATTGGCATCAGCTTGTGTTCTTTTAACAATGGTTGTAGGGTGATTCTTTTCCAACGTTTCCAGTGGAATACGACAATGTCCATCCACTTGATAGGGCAGAAACCGTGACTCATTGAAGAACAACAACCCTTTGCCGGTCACGAGAGTCTAATTTATTTACTGGCCTGCAAATTGTAGCCATTACTGCTGATGAACCAATTAGGGAAGTATTCATGCAGATGGGCAACTATTCTTTCATTTTCATTGGCTACTTCATATGTCAGCCATTTCAGCTGTTGTAAGATGTTCCGTAGTGTACTCGATGTTTGTAATCATCAGTTAGATATGCAATGAAGACTCAAAATATATCTAATTTACCTGCTTTAAAAAATGATCTCATCCATCAGGTGAAGTTACTACTAGCTCTAGGAATAAGAAGCTTGTTAACAAAATATCAGAAAAGCTTTTTCATGGGAGGAAATGAAAGACTTGCTACCCGAGATTCAGAATTGTCTTTCAAAACGAGGAAGCATTTCCGACCCCCAGTTCATTGGCAGAAAATAGTTAACTTTCTGTACCCTAGAAGTTTGTTATACGTTTTTGAGCACCCTGTATATATGTTCTAACAACATGGCCCATACACAGGGTGAATCAAGTCTGTAACCCCCCCCCCTCCCCATGTAATTTTAAAACATGGGGCGATACAATAAATTTGTTGCAGGCAACATATAGGAAATTATGTAGGGGCTAAACAATGGTGGTGCCAAACTTGTTCTTTGATCTAGAATTTTGCAACTTTGTAACTGTTACAGGTAGAGAAAAATTTCCAGTTGTATGATTGAAGAGCTCAAAATGCTGATTTTAACATAAACCCACTACAACAAAATGAAATTTTACTGCTTAAGTGTAGTGTGGACTATGGAATCCCAAAATCATTTCTGTGTACCTTACTCCTGTAAGGCAACCATTGTAGAAAACAGGTCCTGCCAAGATGCCATTTCATAGTCCACACCACAGCTTGAGCACTGAAATTTCATTTTGTTGTAGTGGGTTTATTTTTACGCTTATTTTTAATCTTTTGTTAAAATCAGCGTTTTTGAGCTCTACAACTGTACAGTTGGAAATTTTTCTCTACCTGTAACGGTTACAAATTGCAAGGTGCAAAATTCAAGCTCAAAGGTCAAATTTGACGACACCATTGTTTAGCCCTTGCATAAATTCCTACATGTTGCCTGCAACAGATTTGTATTTCCACTAATTCTGAAATTGTATGGGGCCTTACAGACTTTTGACTGACCCTGTATATAGGTCACAAGCATAAAGGTTGAGAAATGCTCGTATAGAGTAAGGTATACTTTTGTTTATAGATATATACAGTGAAACCTTGCTTACCAGGGCACCTTCTGAACAAGTCTTGATTAATTGTCCTGATTATTACTTTTGCAATGCAGACAGTGGTGGATTTAATTAACGTTTATGCAGTCAATTATGCACAAGTTCATTGCTTGTGATTGTTGTAATAAATAAAGATTAACTGATTTATCTGACTGTCGTTATTCGGTTTTCTTAATAAAATTATGTTAGGATCCTATACGTGTATAGTTAGTGTATGACTGTTCTTGTAATGAGTGATAAGAATGTACTTTGGATTAATCTCCTTGTGGATTAATTCTATTCTGTGATTAACCTTTGTTTGCTCAGTGCATAGAGGTTCATTAGACTAATCCTTTGTTCATGTATGTGAGATGTGTTCAGTCTGCTTTCTTGTCTGTTATCCAGAATAAAGTGTCTCTGGATAAAATGAGGAAAAAATGGTAATGAAACATACCGTATTTTTTTTATTAATTTTTTTTTTTATTTTTTATAAAAGGTATTCAACCTTAAAGTGTGTTCTGGTTAAATGAGGTTTCTCTGACATAAGAATTCTTACTGTACATGCAGGGTTCATTTTAGGCAGGGTTTATGGGACACACCGCCCTGTTTGCCCTTTTGATGAAAAATTTCCACCCCGCTGCCCTTTGATCCTGATCACGTGCCCCGATACCCAAAATGCAATCGCAAAGAAAAATCTAAAAATCTTGTAAAGGGTTAAGGAACTTCAAAAAAAATCATTCATTTTTAATAGAAAAAAAATCTCTTTCGAAAATATAATGCCCTTTAAGTCTAGAATGAACCCTGATACTTGTTTACCTAATTTAATTTGTTTCATATAGGTTTATGTCAGTTTACCCAATATGTTTTAAGTTTGCAGATACTTTATTATAATTAAATAAATCCCTTGATTTCTGTAAATGTTACGTGAAAATTATGCTATCACAAATGAGAGAATGCCGACACGCTTTATTTTTTTATGAACTACAAACTGCCTTAAATCGCAGATAAAAATAGTTAAAACTCCTCGTGATTTCTTCTCCCAGTGAGTTTTTGTGGTGAAATTATAGTGGACTTAATACTGTGTGCCATTAATTAAAGAAGTAGTGAGATTATTTTTTTAACTAGCGTCTGTCAGATTTGCGTTACAAAATAGTGCCATATCGGCTTAAGGGGAGTGGCTCCTGTGCGGGCAGATTTTTTTAAAATTATAATAACTTTTTTATTTATACATTGAATTAAATAAAATTTTGAACACTGAAAGATCTACAAATTATCTTCAAAAAAGACGCCAAGTGTATCCTTATATCTGCAGTAGTTAGAAAGCTACAAAGAACTGCATTTTTTGGCTTTAAATTAATTTTTAAATTTAACTAATAGAGCTAGAAAGATTTTGTATACACCATTGAAAAGACCAGACATTTTTCATGAGGGCAGATTGATTACTTTTTTTATTTTTTGTCCAAAAATGTTTTTTTTTTTTTTTTAAATTATTAAGTAAATATCGCAAGTTACGATTGCACCCAAAAGGATTGGAGATCATAACTTTTTATCTAATTATTATACTGAAAAAGTAATCAATCTGCCCTCTGCAGGAGAATGAGATCTTTCCAAAATGCCCAAATTTATAAAAATCCATTCACTAGAAGTCGAGATATTTTAAAATATAGAATCGCATTTGGTGAAAAAATTGAACGCGAGAAAAATGAAATCAAAGTTTGCCAGTATCGTACACACACATTTCTTATTATTATTATCCTATGGAGATTAGGTTTACGCTATTATACTAAGGTCTAATAAAAACTGTTTTGGGGGTTAAAAACATACAAATTTGAGAAAATCACTGGCACAGATTGAAAGTAGAAGGTTTGAAGGTTCCAATATATAATTTTCAAAATTTGACCCAAAATTCGATTTGTGAAGAGCCACTCCCCTTAAGTGTAAAAGAGAGAAGATCAGAAGCATTTGAATATCATTATCCCACTTAAATATCTGTTGGAGCACACAAGCTTATTTATAAAGGCATCTTTCACTCCAATAGTTATATCAAGGCTTTAAAGATTTTAAAACCGAATAATTTGGTTTTGAGAAGATGAAAAGGCTTGCCACTTCAGGTTACCTCAATAGGTTTGGCACGTCACATACAATAGTGTTGGTACAGGAGATATTTCACATCTTCCCCACAGTCCAAAACTTAATAGTTCACATTAGACTTGAAGCTCTCAAAAGGTTTCACTTTGTTTTAAGAACAGCCTGAATAATTTTAACTGCAGCAGGTTAAAAAAAAAAATTATTGTTACTAATGATTCAGATTCGTGGGCGATACAGAAAAATAATTTATGCATTTAGGCCTGTAAGTATGCATTTCTAGAACTTTAGTGTTTACATATGTACCCTAATTTTTGGTATATTATAAAGTAAAAGTTAATAAAAATCATTACTATATATTATAAATATAAACATTATTTAATATTACTATAGTAAAAGCAATGAAAATACGATTTAAAAAAAAAAAGGTTTTTTTTTGGGGGGAGTGATTATTATATATCGAAAAAAAGTATATGGTTTATTAGTTTTTTTTTTTGTATTTTTGTCCCCTTTTATTTTTATTATTATTATTAACTGCACTATATTTTTTTACAGAATAACAGTTATGTTACAGCACAATAAGAAGCAAAATCTTAATCACTATTTGGATCTCTATATTAAACATACAAACCCTGAACAGTATTCAGATTTACCGGAGGAGACAAAAATTCGAGTACTACGGAGGGTAGCATGGCGTGAGGAAAAATTAAAGAGGTGATAATTATTTAATTATTTTTTATTTTTAAAGTATTATATTTATAAACTTTTAACAATTAAAAAATAATAAGAATATTTGAGATAGTGGATTAAAAATCATGTCAGACATTTTATTAATAAACAAAATAAGCTAGTATACTTTGTGTTTTTTCAAGCATAAATTTCAAATATTTTTAATAGCAAGTTCTTACGTTTTTTTGCTTAGAACTTGGATTTTATTCTTATAGGTCCAAAATGACTGAAAAAGAAAAGGCAGCGTATATCAAAGAAAAATATTCTCAAATGAGGAAAAAACGATATAAGCTAGAAGAGAATGTGAAGAAACGTAAAGAAAAGCTGGAAGCTAAGAAGAAAAATCTACAAGTAAAATTCTCCTAAATGTGTCTGCTAAGTACAGGGTATGGCAGTGAAACTGGTGATTTTAAAAACTCCAACTCTTTTCTCATACTATTACCAGTTTTCTCAAAGTTATTTAACGACACTTTTATTGCACTACAAGAAGGAACTGGATCATTAAGTGCTAATATGATGCGTGGCTATATACTCCCTAACTGTCGTTATTTTTGAAAGTTATATGGCCATGTTGTTGTTGATCAGTCAACTGAACACCATAACCAGAGTAAACTCTACTATTTGTCAGCATTTGTGTTTTCTTCTTCCTCATACAGTGTGTCCACAAAAACACTTCCTGATTTGAACTGATTGTAATATAAAAAAACACTTACTGAGGTAGATGACTACTTCTTCAACAAGATGGAGCACCACCACACTGGCATCGTAATGTCCGTAAATTTCTTAATGAGGTCCTGTCAAACAGATGGATTGGCCGTGCTGGACTCAATGACCAGGTGTTTCTTCACTGGCCTCCTAGGCCAGTTTGTGATTTTTTCTTGTGGAGGTATATCAAAGACATAGTGTACATACCTCCCCTGCCTGTATCCATGGGAATTCTGCAGGACAGAATCACAGAAGCTGTAAACGCAATCACGCCGGATATGCTTTCCATAGTATGGAATGAGCTCGATTATCGCCTAGATGTTTGCCGTGTGACAGATGGGCACACATCGAGTGCCTGTAATGAACATATATCACATGAAACTTTGAGTTGTTACACGTTCACCCAAAATATGAACACAGTATTCCCCAAGGTTTTCATTTTATAACCAAATAAAATCGAGGAGTGTTTTTGTGGACACACTGTAGTTTGCTATTTCCAGGATTGCAAAATCGCTAGTTTTACTGCCGTACGTTGTAAATAAATTATTTTTACTCCCCTTTTTTAAATAAATTATTTTCTAAAGACCTTTTTTTAATTTGAAAATTATGGGAAGGTGTTGTTTATCAAATGGGTTTAGTTGCATGGATCGAAATCGGTGCAAAACTGAATAGACATAATTGATAAGATATCAAATAAGAATGCAAAATCATGGAAAATGCAAAGGGAAGAAGGATAAATTCAAAAAAATTTTAGCATTGATCTTACGAGCATTTTGCACAGGCTACATAAAATCAAAGTTTTACTGTAATGCCAAAAAGTTGCCCATGCCTGATTTAATGGAAGTTTAGTACATTACATGTCTTTTTTACTAACAGGAAGATCATCCTCAAGATGAGACTGAACTTAAACCACTTCCATTGGCAAAACTAGTTCCAACACCTGAAGGTGTCCCAAATGAACTTTTTGGTGATGTGGTGATGATTGTGGAGTTCATTACCTGCTATAGTGGATTGCTAATGCCAGGGGAGCCTTATCCAGTTCGGGCAGGTTAGATATTTTAATATCATTTATCTTAATTTATGTAGTCTGCTTGTGATTGAATAATATTTTGAATTTTCTAGATTTCATTTTGAAAGCTATTGCTGCAGGAAAAAAAGGGTTTGCTTATTTATCACGAATTCTCTTGATATTACTGCAAACCCTTTTACAAGATCAACTGGCTGAGGTTTGTGAACTTTAATTTTCTTTTTGTTTGATACGATTATTTGGTTTGTTGTAATTAACAAGAAATAATGTCTTTACCTATCTCTGTTATAACATGCTTTGTTGTAATGTTTTCTGCATCATGATATAGTTGTTGCATAGGTTATATAATAAGTTTACAATTATACCAGATTCCTTTCAGGCTCTGGTATGAGGCAAACATACTCAAATTACATGGCATACTTCAAAAGTAAGGGTCGAATACTTAAAGTGAAAATTATAAAATCGGAACAAATGAAATTTTATTAGTGGTTCCAAATACTTACATCCTTACATATTTTTCTACATAGTCAACATTTCGTTCCAGACACTTTTTTGATATCTTGAAACGAGCTTCTTCAAACCTTCTGCATCAAAATTTGTTGCCTGGGATTTCAGCCAGTTTTGTACTGAGGTTTTCAACTCTTCAATTTCCTTGAATTGTTGAGATGCAAGCCAGTTCTTTAGGTGCAAGAAGAGATGGTAGTCAATGGGCATGAGATCAATCTGTGTAGTGGTGTCACCCAAACCAAGAAAAATACAAGCAAACCCAGACTCAAAGGGAAATGTTGACAGTTGTGTTCTGAGACCAAGAGACTGTCTTTGATTGATTTCATGAAACTTGAAACGACCATCATATCGCAAACTGATTCGAGGAAACTGAAGACTTGAAAACCTCAGTGCAAAACCGGCTGAAAATTCCAGGTGGTTTTGAAGAAGCTTCTTTTGCGATGTCAGAAGTATTTGAACAAAATGGTGACTATGGAGAAATATAATATTTGTATTTGAACAACTAATAATTTTATTTTTTTTTTTTTTTTAATTTGTTCTCGTTTTATAACTGACTGGCCCTTACTTTTGAGATATGCCTCATATGTAAAAATTGAAGCAAGTGCATAAAATGACATCTATATATATAGATGAAAAAACTTACACTCACTCATTCATTATCATGAAATCTCCAGAACTATGAAGTTCACAAGCTTGAAATATCGGCAAGTGCACCATTTATGAACTATGACAAGCCAAAACTTCAAACACGGCTCAAACTCCACCTTAGCAATGACAACTTCAATTTGCTGAAAAACGTCTTAAAAAACACCCAAAAATGCTGTATGCAGAAGACCCTTGACACAATTCGAGAATGTTTGGATGGTTGGTTTAGGCCCGTCAACTGCTTGGTCATAAGATTTAAAATGATGGCCCATCAAATGTTGCCATCTCTTGCTCAACACAAAAAGCATACCAAAGTGTTGTTTTCCTCGATTATCCATCTACTTTGTGTGCTGTTTTGCCCATTTTTGCTCCGAACTGAAGATCTCAGAAAGAGAAGAGAATTCAAATCAAAATCACGTTGTTGGTAATTTTTCACAGAAAAAGCACACCATAGTCAAATATGTTTCTCTTGGCTCCTTGGTGCTCGCTAAGAAAGCATTTATTTTTATTTTACTTTCTTCCTTTCTATTGTATTTTATTTTAAAAATTCAATTTACCTGGAGCTGAATGGGGTTTTTGCCAGTGTTTAGCAAATTGTGACGTCATTATTTGTTTTGTTTGAGGTCTTTTGCGATTGTTCCGTGAAACAGCATAACAAGATTTTCATGCGGGAATAGAGTGTATTGCATAAAAAATGGAAATAAAGTGTATCTTTTTATTTTCTATATACCTTACATAAATATAAAAGGCTATATTTTTCTCCAAGTGACACTGGGTTCTTCAGCTACTTATTTTATAACCAGGAATACTCATTTAAGGATTAATTTCAAAATCTCAAGAACCATTGCTACAGTTGTCTTGTATTTCTCTCTCTCTCTCTCTCTCTCTCTCTCTCTCTCTCTCTCTCTCTCATATCATTGAAGAAAAATTTATATCCTTCTCATCTTCTCATTCCACAAAGAACCTGTTGTCTTTTATTAAGATGGAAAAGCCTTAAGAAATAGATTAGAAATATGCAATCTTAATTGCACATTAAAAACACTTATTGTTATTAAAAAAAAACATGTTTTATATTTTAGGACTACAAGGAACTAGGTGTCCGCTTATCTGATTTGCCTATTAATATTTATACTGTATCAGAACTTGTCAGATTATGCCTTCGTAAACATGACGAAATTGAGAATGCCAATGGTGTTGATGAACGTGAGGAAAATGAGGATGTTGTAAGTTAACCATTTTTTTTTTCCTATACACTGTAATTATAATACTGTTCTAAATTAAAATTGAACCTGAAATACTGGATTTAATAATAAATGCTTAAGCTTTGTGCTGCATCATGGCCCCATATAAGGATTAAACCAGCTGCATTACAGTATTTCCTGTTGATCAATAAATTTTGGCATATATTATTTATTGTTAGTTATTGTATTTGAATTGCTTATCTATGATCTTCATTTTAATTAATCATGAGCATTCAGGGTGTTTTCATTGGAATGAATGCAAAACAAAAAAATAACTGCTGCTTTGCCACCTCGAGGAAATATTAATTAGTGTAGAAGATGCCATGAAGATAAAATGCCAACGCTATCAGCACAAAATAATAAAACTCTTACTTTTTAAATATGAGTATCTGGATGTAGGACTGTGTGTGCTTGTGCATTTTACAGTATATTCTTTGTTTCAATTGTTCTGTGCTGCAGATATTTACCTGACTTGATAAATTCCCAGCCAAAAATTCTAACGGTGGTGTATAGTGCATTCGTACCCAAGAACAATTGCATAATGGGGCTCCGTGATTGATTGTGTAATAAAAAGTAATGTTTTAAATTTGTTTTCTTGCAGTCTGAACATTACTTGTCTATGTTGGAGACTGCTGAGATCTATGAGCTCTATCCAGAAGAAAAACTAAAGATCCTGAGTGGTCTTTGTCATCGCATTATGAATTCCTACTCTGTGCAAGCATACATGGAGCAGAAACAAAAGATGGCAAGTAATCTCTGGTAAGTATAAAAGATCTGGAATTCCATTGTTTATTTTTGTTGACTTTGAGATGATACTTAACACAAATAATGTTTTCATGTATGAATTTATATTTTTTCCTTTTTATTAAAGTCTTTGTAATATCATGATCCAATAAACATAAAAAGTCAGAAACTGTGGACAGGAGTTACCTAGAAAAGAAATAAAGGGCAAGAAAACACAAATCCACAAACAAAATTTGCTCGAGGATTTGTTTTCTCTTGCCCTTTATTTCTTTTCTAGGTCTTTGTAATATGTGAAGATTTATTAATGTGAATAAACTTTCTGATAGCTATTGCCTTGATCTGATCTCTTGCATTGATTTTGATTCATTTTTCCATCCCATTTTTAATAAGTAGTAGAATGAGAGCAAGTAAAATTCATCTTTGAATAGTTAACTTGTCTTGGTAGTTAAAGATTGTCTACAAAATAATTTTATAAGTTTTATTTTTGTAATTGATAAATCACTCTTCTTAGGGCAAGCTGTTTATCTAAATGTTGAATTTTTCTGAGGAAAATCTAGAAATTATTTTATTTTGCTTTACATATATTAATATTTTTTTTTTGACTCAGAAAAGATTTTGAATTAGACAGTCTTTGCATGGTCTCCATGATTGACAACTTTTAGGATTTATCTATGAATTCAAGAATTTTGATGTAATTGTACAAAGGCTGTTTCTATATTAGTGGCAACACAGTTGTATGTACACATGATCCAGTGTTACACCCATTAGGATGGTACCCAAATCTATCTCGCATAAAATGGACTCGTCCATCCAACATTCCGAACGTGCTGTGGAGAACAGCATCGTCTGTGAGAGGCCTGTGTGAATGCATGAGAAAAATTGCATCGCAATGGTTCCGCACCATTTGATGGAATTGCAGAAATGGCAATGATACAATGCTGGCAAATTCTGGAAAAAAAGTTGAATTTAGGCTTTCCCAAAAATGTAAAAAAAAAAAAAAAAAAAAGGGGGGGGGGCATTTAAATTCTATCATTTACATACAAAGATATTTGGATAACAATTACTCTTAAATAATGGCACAAACAAGATACTTCATTAATGTATATTCTAATGCATCCCTTTCCATCTCTGAGTTAATTCCTTTGCAAAATATAAAAATATTTTTTTGCAGTTTATTTCTTTTTCTTTCTTTCTTTTCTTTTTTTTCTTTTTTTTTTTTTTTTTTTTTTTTTTTTTGAATGTGTTTGATTTATTTCACAGGAAAGAAAAAATGGAGCAATATAAAATCAAAAAGTCTTCATCAGAAACACAGAAATGTGATCCTGCGGTAACAGAAGGAGCTGTTGGTGAAAATGAAAACAAGAAAGAAGAATTAAATGAAAAAGGTCAAGATGGAGAAAATGAGGATCCTAATTATGGTAAGTAGAAATGAATAGTTACAGTTTCAGATATGGGGAGTTAAATTTGCTTAAAATGAGATCACAGCACCATTGTTTTCTCCCATTTACCTTCTTCGTTGAAATCAGTATTGACAATTAGCAATTTCTATGGAAAAGCCAATCTAGCTCTTGATGAAAAAGATAGTGAGGACATGGGCGATGATGACAACGACCTATTATCCAGATTAAAACGTAGGAGGGCACTAGCAAAGAAAGCCACAGAAGAAAAACAGAAGAGGATAATTGAAGAACGTGAAAGGTTCAATTGTTGCACTGAGTACTAATCAATCACAAGGCTTAAGTAACTGCTTAAATTTATTGCCTTTCTTTTGATCTTTATTTATTTATTTTTTTTAATAAGGAGATTGAAAGAAGAGGAAGAAAAGAAGCAAAAGATGCAGAAAGCCACATCTGATAAGGAATTTGAGGTATTTTTGTATATGAAAAGTGGATTTATTATTTATGATGCTATTTTTAAGGGCCATGCAATAAATATCCAGCCGAACAGCATGCTGGAAAGGATGTTTCCATGATGAATATACAAAGCAAGCAAGGTTTCTCCCTTTATAAGGCAAACATTTATAGCCACTATCAGTTGTTTGCGTGCACCTGGTAGACAAGGGAAGCGTCTGCAGTTGAGCAACGAGGCGTGATCTGGTTTCTAGTTGCAGAAGGGAATGGTCCCGCTGGCATTCATCGGTGAATGATACAGGTGTATGAAATGTACACCCTTAGATTTGCTGAAGTTGTGGACTGGGTAAAGAAATTTTGGGAAGGGCAAATATCCATTCAAGACTCGCCACGTCCACAGGATATAGCTACTCCAGAGAAGGTGAAAAGGGTTTGAAAACCCTGTACTGGCAAGCAGGGTCAAATTGCAACTGAAGTGGAACTGAACGTGGGTGCTGTACATGCAATTATGCACAAATATCTGAATTTCAGGAAAGCGGATGCATAGCAGGTACTACATGCTCTCAATGACGAGCAAACTATACAGTGCATTGGAGCATCGAACATTATATACTTCGCAAAAAATGACTTTATGAATCATATTCTGTCTGGGATAAGTGTCTGAATAATGGGAGAAAGTACTTGTAACAATAAAATGCCTGTATTCCAGTGTCTCATCTTTGACTGGTTATTTATTACCGACTTCAAAAAAGGTGGTTCTCTGTTTGACCTGTATGTATGTATGTTCACGATTTTCTCAAAAACTACTGATCCGATTTGGATGGGGTTTTCGCTATTCGACTGAATATTTTTCTGGGAAGTTTTTGACCCATGAAGTCTGTTCGTTTTTGTTAAAAAAGTTCTTGTTGAACAACTCTTACACTTTACAATTTTAAATCTGTTGGTAATTGTTTGTTTGTTTTTTTGTTTTTTTTATTAAAGGAAGTAGTCCGGATGGCTAAACTTACTCATAGGCAAATGCCATTGGGTTACGATAGAAATTTTGCACGTTACTGGTTCTTTTGTCAAGGGACACCTGGACTTTACATAGAAAAGGGCTGGATTGGTGAACATATTAACTATACGTTTAGCCTACCAGAAAAGGTAGTAACAATTAGCAATTAGTAATAATTCTCTTTTGGGATCCATTATAATTGTTGCTCTATTGCTGAGCTTTAAATTGATATTTTTGATTTAATTAGGCAGGTGACAAAATGGAAATCAAATATAGTCCCATTAAAGAAAATGCATCATTCAAAAGTGATAAAGTTCCTAGGTAAAATTACTGAAAAAATTTCATTTGTAGAATAGCTCAGTGATTCTTTAGAATTACTGTTCTAGAATTTTGTTTAACCATTTTTTTTTTTTTTTTTTTTTAAACTAGAAACAATGATAGAACTTCACTTTTTGAGTTTCCTTTTTCACAAAACTATGATAAAAACAAGTGATACATAAGATTGAATAGATGCAGTGTCCTTGTTCAATGTTTTTTATTTATTAGTGGTCAAAATTTCCTTATACTTTGATATTGATTTATCTGAAAAGTACGAAGTGAATTTACGGTGGGGGAGGCTGGTTTGTTTTAGAAAAAGTATGGATGAGAAAAGTGAAGAGTTCTCCCAAAAAATTGTTTTGCGTATCTGGGCAGACAAAAGATTTGGCTTGCATAAAATAATTTTTTTTTCTTTTGTTGGCCAAGTGGTTAAGTAAATTCAGGTCAGCAGCATATCCATTCAAAGGTCCTTGGGGGGAACACTGAAATATTATCATCAGGTTTTAATTTATTACAAGCTATCCACATGATGATAAGATAGGGATCTAAGCCTTACTTGGCTATGCAGAATTCAAAGACAAATGAGAATGTGAGCAGATACAGCAGATTGAAGTATGCAATATTTGTTCCATACATTATCTTCCTTATTTCACATTTTATTTAGACTTTTGCATAAGAATGGTTGATCAATTATTTACGCTAACTTGTTAATTTAAGAAAAACTCCATATAAATGTAAAGTTCATGGGGGTAGAAAATACAGGGTATCCCAAAAGTTGAATAGGGAACATTAGAATATTGAGTACATACACGTAGTTTGATAAGATAGAATATATATACATGACCTTTGTTTCAGGTAGGAACGTTGGAATAACTGAACAAGTTTAATTTATTTCTTGTATTGTACAGGTAAACGAATGCAGCTGAACTGGAGCTTTCTATGCTCGTATTAATACCTGCAAGGCTCAAGAGTGTCATCAATTTGAACATTTGTTGCCGTGATTCTTTTTCTACCTGAACAGAGCTATAACATCATTATATTATACTTATTCATCTATGTGTATTCTCAATCTGCAACACAACATTTCAATATTCCCTATGAGACCATATTTTTGGGACATACTGTATATGAAGTGAAATGACTCCCTAAGATTCAGTTCACACAGTAATAACACAGCAGAATGGTCAACTTGGCTGATTTGAGTGATTATGAATGAGGAATGATTGTAGGGACTCTTAAGGAGTGAACTAAGCATTTCCCTTATGGTCACTATTCTGCAGCATTCAGATATAAGAGCATCTAAGGTGGAAAAATATGCAGCTCGAAACTATGTTGGTGGGCAAAAAAGGCTGGTGATTCAAAACCGCTTTCAAGAATTGTAACACTGACCAAAAGGCCATAGTTGAAGCAATTATAGTTGATGAAATATGGAGACTTTGCAATACCTTTTTATTGATGAATAAAGTCTCCGACCAGTTTCACTATCTTTTCCCAGCTTTGTCAAGGTGATGGAATGGAAGCTGCTAAATATTTTGAAAATGAATAACGATATCTAATATGATTGTTTTACAATGAACAGTGTTGAGAAGATCAAACTGTTTCACAGTCTGTTGTTAACTTTTATCTTATTAGATATTATTCATTTTCAAAATATTTAGCAGCTATTCATTCCATCACCTTGACAAAGCTGGGAAAAGATGGTGAAACAGGTTGGAGACTTTATTCATCAATAAAAAGGTACTGCAAAGCCTCCATATTTCATATATCTAATAGCGATACAAAGATCTCGAATTATACAAGTTAGAGTGGCTTTCAGTGGTGATGCAGAGCCACCACCTTTTGGAACTAAATGATATCTCATTGGTTATAGCAGAGAGCTATATCTAAGAGGTCGGGGAGCATCCTAATGGTCTAGGGGACACCATCCTAATGGGAAGCATGTTACATGGTCAGATGAATTGAGATTTCTATTGTATCATGCAGATTACAGGTTTAGGATTTAACAAAACCAACTGGAGGCTTTTAAAACCTTGCAGGCTGGCAACTGCAGTAAGATATGGGGAAGCATTTCTTGGTATGAGCTAGAATGGGTCCTTAACAACACAGCATATCTCAGTGTTATTATAGAAAGGTCCATTCATTCATAGCTGCATTTTACCTTGACATTGCATATATCAACAGGATAATAGGTTAGGTAGGCATGATATTAATATCTACCATGTCTATACCGTGGCCTTCTATAAAGTACCAGGCCTGAACATTGAAAAGATAAAGCATTGTTACGTTGTTCTGGTGGTGCTACTAAAGTCAGTTCAACATCACAATCTTAGTGCTCTAACAATACATTCTTGAGGTCATGTTCAGACATGGTAGTTTCTAGAAGGCCTTGGTCTATACCTCTCTGCCAACAAAATAAAACAAGCTGTTGGTTATCAAAATGTCTATTTAAACCCTACACTTTGTCTGATTATCAGTGGCAGTTCTTAACATAAAATTTGCATTATTTTGCATATTGTTCAGATTTGTTTGCTTATTTTTTCATTCTTAAATTTTTGACCATCACTTTTGAAATTCCCTTTTTATCATAAATATTTTTTAATAAAAAAAATTTTGTTTCAAAGGATTCCCGCATGCGGTCAAAATTTATGGTTCTACTTTGAAACCATAAAGGATGTAGATCTCCTATTGAAATCTCTTTCATGGGAATTGCTTCGTGAGCGTAAATTAAAAAGGGAAATACGTAAACTGTACAGTGAAATATCACGTTCATTTGCAGCAAACAGGTAGCCCTATTATTACTGGAAATTATTTGATTTAGTTCAATTTTGCTGTATGACAATGTATGCTTTATTATGTGCAGGTCTTCTCGTGTGGATATGAAATTGTTAGAATGTGATAAAGAAATTCTTGAGGCATTCAAAAAGGTAGAAAATAAAAAGGCATGGGAAATAAACTTTATCAAAAATCTTTATGCTTGAGGTAATTAATTCATGTTATTTTTATCATTTTTCTTTAGGAATTGATGGAAACTGAGAAACGTGTCCGTAAAGGACTGTTGGGTGGTGTTCCCAATTTTGACCAGTGGGAGAGCCGATTAGAAAAGGCCACCACCATCAAAAACTTAGCCCCATGTCTCCTTGAAACTCAGGCAAATGTTTTACCGAGGTTTCTTCAGGGGATCATGGCTGTCAAAAAATCTGTCATGGAATGTAATGTAAATGGTAGTCAAACGACTAGTGCTGATGAAGAAAGTAAATTAAAAAGTTAATTACTTGTATTATTAAAAACCTGTGGAGATTTTGTTTTGCCCATGCATATAAGGTTTTATCCTTTTTAGCCCGTGGACTACAGAAAGGTCTGCAACTTCAACATTGGTTAGATTCCGTGGAAACTTGTGGAACCATGTCTCGGTTACATGTATTGCTAGGTGTTTTAGATGCCTGCATTAAATGGGAGAAATCATCAGAAAATGCTGTAAGATTTTTAATTCCATTTAAATTTCAGGTGATAGTGTTTTTTTAAGTTTTGAATTTAACCATGTGAAAGGAAAACTTAACCAATGTTAAAAAATTAATTTAATATCTGAGAGAAAAAGAAATGCCTAAGAACATTAAAAATGGTTCTTCAGATAAACCTTGTAACGTAAAGAAACCCCAAAAAAGAGCAGATTTTTTTAATCTTTCAAAAATGATCAGTAATTATACAAAGTGAGACCGGAAAGTTTGGTGAATCATCACTTAATGTGATAATGGAAAATGCGCAAGACGTTCTTCTGTATCTCGGCTAACATATGCAAATGCAGTGTTCTCCTCAGAAAATTTTATCAGATGGGTGGAGAGATAGAATAGCTGGGTGGACAAAAATTAAAAACAAATCAAATACTATGCATTTTTTGTGTATTCAGCCAGGCGGCACACTCATTCAAAGTACCAAAAGAGGATTTTTCACATGCTCTGCGACAGTTGTACAAATGATGTCAAAAGTGTATTGTGGCCATGGGGGCTTACTTTGAAGGACAGTAAAGTATCATCTCTGAAATACTTGACCCTGTTTGTTCTTCTAAGTCATTCACCAAGCTTTCCAGTCTCTCCTTATATAAACTTAAACTATATATTGGACAAATAAAAGGTATTAGAATCTTACTGAATTATATTTGAACTCTGTGGCAAATTCCTTAATAAATCTGAGTCCCTGAAATTTTAAAAATACTGTATAATTTAAGTTTTACAAATAAAAAGATAAAAACATTTTTCCATTATCCTGCAAGCTGCTGTAAGTTGAAACTCAGCTGGCAAACTTATTCAGAGGTTTTTCATTGGCTCCTGGGTTGGAATTGGCATGGTTGTTTGTTTTCCTGATATGTATTAAGAAATTAGTCATGTAAAAGAACACAAATGATCTAAGAGCTATTCAAGATAAAGATTGCACCTAGTCGCCACAATGCATGTTTAACACTCTCCTGGCATTGGCGAAAGGCCGTTTCACACTCTCCTTAGCACTTCCTCTCCAATGATATAGTTCTTCCTTTGAATGTTAATACAGCATTTTCTAAGAGTGTCTTTAAAATAATCATAAAGGAAAATGTATACAAAAGGGCTTATAAATTGTAGAGCTGATTGAATGATCTTCGGAACTCTATGATGTATGAATAAAACGAACTTTTATGTGCTGAACTTCGTTTTCTTAACACCATTGATACCACTGGATTACGTTGCTTAACATCGATGATGACAGATTGAGAACATCACCATGAGGATTTGGAAGCAGATTTAAAAGAAAATACTGTATATACAGTGCTGGACAGAATTATAAACTCACATGAATTTTGAACCAAACTTTACTAAAAACAAAAAGATCTACATCAGCTTTTTACATATCATTTTTCAAACATAAATTTACCACTTCGCTTATTGTCATTCGTATATTTTAAAAATTTTGTGAACAACGACAATAAACTCATAATTTCACTTGGACAAAATTATAAACTCACCCTTAGAAAGCAGAAGTATGGCGATTATTTTTCAAACATTAGTACTTTGTTGGTCCTCCATTGTTTCTTATTACTTCAAACATCCTGTTTGGCTAATCGACAAGTTTATGCAAGTACTCAATGGTGATAGATTCCCATCCTTCCATGATGGCAGTGGTGAGCTCTTGACTAGTCTGGAATTGCCGATGATCTTTATAAAGAAGACGTGCTAGTTGTCCCCATACATTCTAAATTGGGCTGAGGGCTGGGGATCATGACGGTCAACATAAAACATTATCTGCTGCTCTTGAAACCATTTTTTCATAAGGTTGGAACAATGGCATGGAGCATTACCTTGCTGGAAAGACCAGTTATCTCCACTAAATTTCACCATAGCTTGAAAGTTGAGTTTCCAGCAGCACTTTCTATCTTGCAGAGTCCATCCATCCATTGATCACTACCATATCACTTTTACTCTGAGCAGAAAACGTCCCCCAAACCATTACTGAGCCACCCCCTATTTGACAACTCAGTTTAAGCTATTCATCTTGTCTGATGTTATGCCAATAATAGTCCCATCCATCGGGACCATCAAGGTTGAATTTCTTTTCATCAGAGAACACCACTGCGTACCACTCGTGAGTCCATGCCATTTTTTCTCTACAAAACTCCAGTCTTGCATTTTTGTGAGCTTGGTTTAGAGGTGGTTTTCGTAGAAATTTTTTGTAGACAATGATGGGAGTTGTTGCAGAACCTGTGCAACAGTGCGCCGAGAGCAGTTAAGTGAAAGTACATCTACAATGTGTCCATCAGAAAGATTGCTTCCAGTTGCCGGTCGTCGAATGAGATTCATCTCGAGAGCTTAAGATTTTTTTTCCTTCCTCTTCGTTTCTTCGCTTTCCCATCAACTTCCCGTTGTAATACATTTCTGACAGCACACTGGGATCGGTTAAGATGAGCTGCAATTTTCATTTGGGACATTCCACATCCATGCAACATCAATACTGTCCTAATGTCTGTCTCACTTAGCTCTGTTCATCGTGGCAATGTTTTGTTTTACACAGTATAAATCTGCAGCAGACACTTTCTTACAATAAGTGATTGCAAATACTACCATTTTTGCAATTTGCATATGATAAAAATAGACGGGCGAACACATTTTTAAGGGTGAGTTTATAATTTTGTCCAAGTGAAATTATGAGTTTATTGTCGTTGTTCACAAAATTTTTAAAATATACGAATGAAAATCAGCAAAGTGGTAAATTTATGTTTGATAAACGATATGTAAAAAGCTGATGTAGATCATTTTATTTTTAGTAAAGTTTGGTTCAAAATTCATGTGAGTTTATAATTCTGTCCAGCACTGTACAGACGAAAGAGGGCAAAAATAACAAAAACTTTTTGAAAACTCAAAAATATAGAATTTGTTTATTTAACCATTGGTAGAGGTGTCGACCATGATAGTCGAGGTTCCTGGTTTGAATCCAGGTCGCAGAATTTTTCCTTCCATTTTTCAATCGAAAAATTATACTTGTCTTTGGAGGTTATCTCCAGATTATAATAATTATTATTTAATTGCAAGTAAACGCAAGGCGATTAAAAATTGCAACAAAGGGAGACAGGGCCTGTGCCTCATGCTCTTCAAAATGGTCTAATTTTTCTCTACAGTTAAAAGCAATGCTTCGTTGAAGAGTCTAATCCTAAATACTGACTCCCAATTCCCCATCGGTTTCAGCTGTGGTCCATGTATATAATCTTTCAATGGCATAGTCTTTCTCGCAATCGATCTCAGTCATGTTTATTTCCCTTAGTCAACGACGAAAAGCCAGTTAAGCTGAAAACCACAGAGATGCAACAATCTTGCAGCGCAGTGGTTCAGAGGGTGCATCCTTATATTGAAGAGCCTGTAGAAGTCAACACCCCTTCAAAAATACTAAAACCAATCCTATTGAAATTTTATTTAAAACTGAAATTGAACATATTTGCTTAAGTAATAAAAAACTAATTATTGCTGCACAGTAATGAAACAGTTCTCTGAATCATTTGTTCAAGAAATGGATCTTTTAAAAAATTAAATTTATTAAATGCTTGACTTTGTTTATTTTAGAAATGTAAAATATGCCGGAAGAAAGATGAAGACCTGATACTTATTTTATGTGACAATTGCAATCAAGCATTCCATGTTTATTGTTTGAGACCTGCCATGACCGAGGTTCCTGAAGGTGATTGGATATGTCCAGCGTGTCAAGTAAATACTCTTAATATTAAGATTTACAAATTTTTATATAGTAGACCCACACATATTTATGATTGCCTCCTACTTTCCATCAGCATTGTGCAGTCAATTAAGGCATATTGCACAAGCTTGGTTGTTAGGTATAAAAGGTGATATGATCAGTTGCTGCTATAATGCATTTGGGGCTCCTAAAATTTACATCCAGGTATTTCTTTAAAATATAGAATAATTTAATATATAAGGTGTCCATAATTAAAGGGCCCTATTGCAAAGCTGCCTACAGGCAAAACCAGGCATCCTAAACATGGTTCGTATGCTTTTAAAAAACCTTGAAAACTGCTTGGGAAAAAAAAAAAAAAGTTTCATTTTCAAGTGCTTGAAAACCTTGAAAAAACTCAAAAATAAGAAATAGTCCTTGAATTTTGTGATTTCTACTAACAAAATCTAGGAAAGTTGAATATTTTCTATTGAAAAAAAAAATCCATCATGATTGTGATCATATAAACAGCTTCAGAATAAGCTCCTGTATAAATATTGTACATGATTGTGATCTTATATTAACAGTTTCAGAATAATCAGCTATGGGTTGTCTTGCTGAGCATCTTGGAAATATTTCCTCCTTCAGTCCTTTCATGTGAACAAGGAATTAGCAGAGGGAATAGTAAGAGTGATGGAATTCTAAAGAAGGATTAACTCCATTACCCATTGTTTGAATCCTATAGAAATTTCACCTGTCTGTTAACTCTTCCACACAAAACCAGACCAGCCAACAGTATTATAGGAGGTGTTGGGCCAGCTCACATCTGAAATAGCTGTGAAAACTGGCCTCCAAAATGAGGTGGCCTAGATAGATTGACAGGTGATCATAGATTTATAAACAATACAAATGATTGTATAAACACTAAACATCAATAATTTTATAACTTCAGATTTAATGAAGAAAATAAAATTAAACATTACATTTGGTTGATTTGGTTACAAGAATTATAAACCTTAAAATGTCTATAAATTTATATTAATATGCTATTCTTTTTTTAATAAATTATATGAAAATAGAATCCTTTAAAATGCCAGTAAATCTATATAAAATATACTTCTAAGATCCTTAAAATGTCTCTTCAAAGTCACTATAATACATTTTCAAGGTGGTGAACTGTTGGAATTTTATTTTGTTTCATCACTAAAAATTATTTTCTATTAGAGTTCTTCTAAATAGGATTTGAACTAAAAAAAAATTCTATATGTCAAGTAAAAAATGTATTATAGTGATTTTTAAAGATATATTGTAAAATTTTACAATTTTTTTTTTTTCATATTTCATTTAAAATTTACTCAAATTTTAAAGAAATGTATTTTGTGCAGGTTTATTTAAGATTTTAAAGGAATATATTTTCTTGAAGATTTATATTAAAAAAATAGCATATTTATATAAAATTTATAGAAATTTTTATATTTATTATTCTTGTAGCCAAATCAACCAATTGTTAATGTTTTCATTATTTTTGTTAATTTTGAGGTTATAAAATTATTGATATTTAATATTTATATATTAACTAATTCTTCAGGATAAATTATATTGCAATGAAAACTAATGATTAATTGCTTATTTACAAAAATTACAAAACAAAAATATATAAATGGCTCTAAATTATATAACATATTTTAAAGCTACAAAATCAAAAAAAAAAAAACACAAAAATAACAATCTTTTAAAATAGATTTATTCACTCACATATTTACTGTTTACATCCAAATGTTTGAGTTTTCATTTTGATTTTATTTTCAACAGTCACTTTTCGAAAATAATTTTTTGGTAAAATATTACAAAGAATTGGTATAATTAACCAAAAGATGTCAAAGTGAAATTAGCAAACTATTTTGATTTGTTTTTATTACAAAAACTTTTCATATTTGCTTGATATTAAAATTAGGAACAGTGCACAACAATCCACAGTGGCTTGAAAACAATTTAACTGGGGAATATTTTAACCCCGCTCCCTCTTGAGGATCATTGGTGTGCCAACAGGAGTGAAGAAACTGGGTAACTAACAGCGAACTCATTGGGAACTATGAAAATGTTGGCCAAAGAGGAACATATATTTGTGAACTACCTTTTTTGGAGAAAGATATGCATAAGATTAGGTTAGGGCTAACTTACGTAATCTAACATCCTAACCTAATCTAACCTATCCTCCCCTCGGGCGGGGGGGGAGCGGTGGCCTGGTGGGCTTTCACTGAACACACAAATTCTGTGAAGTTCAGCAACATCAGTGTAGTATTGTAATTATTTTTAACGTGTCTGTTTTAATAAATCCTTGAAAATTATTGAGAAATCCTTGATAAGTGCTTGAAAAGTCCTTGAAATTTGTTTCTTCTCAGTTGTATGAACCATGCTAAAAGTGTGAAATTTTGTGGAGGATATATTGAAAGGATGGGAATTTGTTTCGGTGAGACCGCATTCGGAGACCGCGGATTAAAGGTGGCATTTAAGACCGGTAATAAATGCAAGTATGTCCTCAACCCCAGACAAAATAAAAACAAGGATGACCAGTTCTCGAACTGTGGTGTTTACAAACTTACTTGCCCCTCTTGTGGGTGCTACTACATCGGTTCCACGAGGAGGTCATTCAGAATACGATTTAAGGAACATCTTAAGTCATGGGTCAACGCTGACAGAGTATCCACATTCGCGAATCATGTCTTGAATGAAAAACACAGCTTCGGGCCCATGGAGGAAATAATGTCTATTATAAAATTCATCACTGATCCCAAGAAAATCATAATATACGAGACCTTGATCATTAGAAGGTTTATAAAAGAAGACCCGAACAAAATCCTAAACAACCAAACTAATTTTGAGAAGAATCCGATCCTGGACACGGTAAACAGCATCATCCATCCAACCGCATGAACGCAATCCCAAACCAAGATCGAACGGACCTTTCCCCCGTTTTCAATCGATTGCGTATTTGTATCGATCACATTTGTATCGATCATTTTCTAATCGACCGCTCTTTAAGTGGATTTAACTATTTATTTTTTAATGTCTATATCAATATTATTATAAATATTTTATTTTTATCCTTTATAAGATAATTTTTGAATAACTCTCCAGTGGGACCACGTCTGTTGTAATGATTACGTATTTTGTATCGATCGCATTCCTTATCGTCCACTCATCAACTTAGTTTATATATATTTATTTAATTTAACTTGTATAATATCAATATTACAAATATCTTTGTACTCAATTTTAATTTGTATAATACTACTATTATGAATATTTTCATCTTTATCCTTTGTAAGATTTTGAATAACTTTCAATGGAAGCCACGTCTGTTGTAATTCCACCAATCATGGGTGGATTAGTCACTTATGGTGACACGTCTCCAGTGATTGGTGGAAAGTGGCTATATAACAAAATGCTGTAACCCACGCTAGTTTTGTAGTGATCATAGTTCCTGATGATGAGATTTCCTCGAAACGCGTTGAACAATTAAAAACCGCTACCATATCGCTATTTCCAGACCTTTATTTTTTCAGTAATTTACACAGCGATATAGACCATCATGCAGCCTTTAGAAAAAAATTAGTTATGAATTTCGCTACCAGAGGGCTTTTTATGTTGAATAGCTGTAGTAAAAATGTAAATTTATGTGGCGTCACGCAGTAGCTGTTATTTACTGTATAAATTCGAGGAACATTCACGGAGATCCTGTGTTCAATATGTTTGTCGCTCACAATGACATTAAGTTTACGAGATCGTGCGTTATTAGTGAAATTGTTTTACCAAAACAGTAATTCCGCAGTAGCTACTCTACGGAAATTTCGGACTTAGAAGGGGATGCGAAAAGGTCCCATGAATGTGAGATACCTTTGGAAAATGATAACGAAATTTGAAGAAATAGGATCCTTGTCAGTTTGTCCTGGCAAAGGGAAAAAACCAGTGTCTGCAGGTGCATTAGAGGTTCTGTTTCAGGTAGAAGAGGATAGAGCTGCAAATTCCCATGGTAACACCAGTGTCCAGTGTGTAGCACATGCATTGGATAGGCCACGTTCAACTGTCTCTTATATTATCCATACAAACTTTCACTGTGCAGCAGGTGATTCCACATGATTGTTACTATTGACTCCAGTTCCCACTTCAGTTTCTTGCTCCCGTTAAAATAGATGCAGAATGGCCATGGAGTATCCTCTGGACAGCGCAGTGTATACATGCAACTGAGGCATTTGGGAACCAGAAAATCTCCACGATTTCTTAGAGGTTCCATTGCATTCCTCAAAAGTGATGGTATGGTGTGGTTTTACGGCATCATTTATTCTCAGCCTGTACTTCTTTGAGGAGTTCAGCTCTAGAGGTTCTGTAACATACTCGATCACCTGGCAGTAATTTGCTTCGCTGTTAGAGAACAACGTTATTCTAACTCTCCAACCCTGTCAGTGCCTTGCATGCACAATCTTTATACAAGACAGAGCTCCTCCACACATTGCACTGTGTGTTAAGGATGTTCTTAGACTACATTTTACAGAAGAACGTGTCATAAGCTGTCACTTCATCATATGCGGCCTGCCCGATCTCCAGACCTCACTCCATACGACTTTTGGATTTGGGGACATTTGAAACATCTGGTAAATCGTGACAAACCAAGAACTTTTCCTGAACTTAAAGATAAACATTTCGCTGCAAACACTTCGGTCAGCTGTGGAACATGTCATCTTGCGATTTCAGATGGTCTCTGAAAATGATGGCCATCATGTGGAACATGTTATATTGTAATTTGTTTTTTTATACAGGGTGATTATAATTAAAGTTACAATTTCAAAAATCGATAATTTAAAACTACTCATCAGAATGACCTGATATTTTAGCAGAACAATCGTGAGGCAATGGAATTTTGCTTGGTGAAGGGGAAAAAATAGCTCCAAAATCTGCCGTTAGATGGTGCTGGCATGATAATGTCAGGGGAAAAACCAAAAATGGATTCGTGAAACACAGGAATGTTATTAGCCAAAAGGAAACAATAGAGTTCAGGGGTTTACGAAAAATTTATTAGCGAAAAGACAAGAATACGTGTTTACAGCGACAACAGTGATAATCCCAAAAAAACAGAGCTTCATGGAACAAACATCTGAAGAGCAGAGCGATCCTTCATAGTCAGTCATGATGAAGCATTCAAGCAAAGAGCTGGTGCTCTGCATTTTTATGGCAGCTAATTTAGTAATTTGCATATCTCCAGACAATGTGAACCTTGCCAGCACCATTTATCAGCAGATTTTGGAACTATTTTTTTTTTCCTTCGCCAAACAAAATTCCATTGCCTCACGATTGTTCTGCTAAAATATTAGGTTATTCTGACGAGTAGTTTTCAAATTATCGATTTTTGAAATCGTAACTTTAATTATAATCACCCTTGTTGAACTTGTTAAATTATTGTACATGTGTGGCTGAATGTGTAATTATTAAAATGCCCTTTGGTGGCAAAATTCGTAACTATATATACCGTTAAAATTTGATCGAATTCCAACTAGTAGTTTCCGAGTTACATAGTCAACATCATAACACGTGATGGTTAGTACTCACATGTGAACACGTGTTACGATATTGAGTGTGTAACTCGGAAACCACTCATTGGAATTCATTCAAATTTTAATGGTATACACAGTTTTATGTACCCTATTATTCTCCCAAATTTTATCATCCTAGATGTTATTAACTTGTTGATCTTAGTGGCGGCATTTTTACGAGGGCATATTGAAAAGTAATGCCTCCATGGCTGTAACTTTTTTATTTTTTAACCGATTTTCAAAATTCTTTTTGTATCAAAATTCCTCTATGTAATGCACTATTCACTTTTCGACATAGTTCCCATTCCTTTCCACGCATTACACCAACGCGTGGACTAGTTGGGTGAACCCGTCGGAGAGGAATTCCGGGTTACAAAATGAATAAACAGTACTTAACAAATGGGAATAACAATACTGAGTGTATATAAGAGGACATGTATGTATTTAGAATCTGTTGATGTTCACTCTGATTTTTGAAAACAAATGCTGCTTTATGCTTTTAGGGATTGCATAAGTTTTTCTTGTATTTTTTCCTCAAAATTCTATTGTCATATTAATTCACCAGTTTTAGTTATTCAACTATATTCTATACCAAAGTTTTAAAACTAAATCTGGCCTTGCAAGCGACTGATTACTAGATGTGTCAGTGACAAAGACTAAATTAGCGAGATTTTACTGTATTTATACTTAATTATAGCAATGTATGTAAATATATATATACTGTTGTTTTTTTTTTTTTTTTTAATTAGCCTCTTAGCAGCCGCCAGAATAACCGGGTAGAAACTTTACAAAAGCGCCAGCAAGAGGAGTTGAAAGTAAGTAAAAAGTACAATTGAACAAAATAATTCCTTTAGTTCTATTTTGATTAGCATCGATAGAAGAACTTTGTTAAGTAGGAATTGTTTTGTGTGTGTCAGTGCACCGTTTGACATAGAAAGTGGTTGTTAAGCTTAGGGGATCATTTTAGACAGGTGCATCAAAAAAATTTACTGAATAACAGAATATCTAAAAACAAATACAGTAGAACCTCCGTATAATGACTGTCAGTTTAGCGAAAGTTATCTCTATAACGTAACTTTTCTGTGGTCCTGGCAAAAATCCTATTGATTTAATGCTTTTTCAACCTCCATATAACGTATTATCCCTATAACGTAAGGATGTTTCAGTCCCGACAATAAATTTTAAAGTATCTTTTAGCTCTTTATTACGAAATATGATTCCCACACTTAGCATAACACAACAGACAACAAACGAAATTAAAAACAAGTTTTTGTGTAACTAGCTCTGCCCAGTCAACTGCAGCTGTAGCATTAGCTTATTTTATTAGCAAAATTATGAAAAGTTCTCGAGAATAAAGTTATTGCACCAAACTATCCATAATGCACTGCACAGCAATAATGGCAGTCTGCCGATGAGCTTAAATGTGTGAACATGTTAAATATTATTTTCTAAGAGAACTACTGTAAAACCTTAGAAGTTGTCGAAACTCAGAGAATTTTTTTATTATTAAAAACTTTAATATTTGTTCGAATTCATGAATTTATTATATTGAAAGTTTAAGCCAATAAATATTTTTGTGAAATGCAAATTTTACTGAGGCCAACAAAAAAACACTTGTCGGCCTTAATATACATGCTTTTGTGCTATGTATTATCAATCTTGTATTTTTCTGTAAAATACGTATTAATAAATATTAGCAATATCAATATTATTTCCAGTCCATTCTGCTTTCAAATTTTAATGTTTTCAGCAAAAGAATTTTTTATTTTTTTTTTGCTACCCACTTTACTTTAGATAAGCAGTGATGTCAAGTTTTGTTTTTAATGTTAAGAAGCATTCAGATTAATATAAAATAAAAAAACGTTTATCTCTAAATAATAAATTTAAAATTTTTTAACAATTTATATACATGTATCAAAATTAAGCAAATTTAAACACCACCTCCATACAACATATCTATATAGCGAAATGATTTTGCCGGTTCCTTGAACTTTGTTATAGAGAGGTTCCACTTCACATGATTTCTTTATAAAAGAATCTAATTTAAGAAAGTTTCCCTTTCAACTGAAAGTCAAGTGTTAGGAACCTTCTTAATATCCAGTAGAGTAAGCAGTTGGATAGCTCCTTTCTGATCTTTTGGTTCTGGAGTGATTTTTCAAACTGAGGATCATTATCATTAGTGATTTACCTTTTCACTGACATGAAATTTATGTAAACCCACATAGCAGCAATTCTTTCGACCCCGGTTAACAGAACACTGAATGGGTCTTCATTTGGTTCTCCTAGACCATCTTTCCTTGATACTGTAGTTTGGAGAATAATTGAGAGTTACTGATATATAAGTAGGTTACTTTTTTGGGTTTATAAATTTTATAATTACCATATTTATCTGAATATAAGACAAGGTTCCCCCCCCCAAATTAGAGGGCAAAAAGGTGGGTTGTCTTAGAATCGGATCTTTAGCACTGAGAAGTGTGGCAGTTGGCTTCACTGCATAAGCCTTTTATTGCTTTATCTGCGTAGAGGAGGTGGCTTCACTGCATAAGCCAAGCTGACAGTATTGAAAATGTCTGGTGTAAACACCCAAAATCTTTATTAAAAAGAAGAGGAATGCTCGTTTTGGATCCCATGAGGGAGCATTTAACTAAAAAAGTAAAACAAGATGTTAAGAATGCTAATTGTGAATTGTAATTATACCAGGAAGTATGTATGACATGTCAACATCAAGTTTTAGATGTTGTAAATAAAAAGATCTGAGGAAGAATATACAGGGTGTTTCATAATTGGTGTCCCGTCTTTAGGTCCAAATAACGACTCAAGGGGAACAGATTGGGGGAAAATGAATATTGATTATTTGGTTTTAATGTCCCCTAATTCAGAATAAAAACGTTTCGCGTCCCTGTGGGTGAAGGGGTAAATTTTGAAAATTTTAATTTTGTAGGGGTAGGGGTTAGACCCCATGTGTTATTTAGAAAGTTGTAGAGCATCATGTAAAATGTGGGTTTAGCAAAAAACCCGGTGAAAAAATCTCATCCCCTGCCCTTTATCGAGTGGGTAAAGTGAAAGGTATGGCTAGCTAATGTAGACAAAAACAGAAAAACTTATTAGAAACCTTTCACATTAAATAACACATGGGGTCTAACTCCTACCCCTACAAAATTAAAATTTTCAAAATTTACCCCTTCATCCCCAGGTATGCGAAATGTTTTTATTCTGAATTACGAGACATTAAAACCAAATAATCAATATTTATTTTCCCCCAATCTGTTCCCCTTCAGTCGTTATTTGGACCTAAAGATGGGACACCAATTATGAAACACCCTGTATAGACTAGTTGATAGCAGATAATCAGTCTTAACCAACAGGAAAAATAAATTTAAAAAAAAACCTTCTCTAAGTCTTTTGGGGACATGGATCAATCTGCATGGGATGTCATTTCTAAAGAGATCCTCATTGGGAATTTAAAAAGTACTGCATTTCAAATACATTAAATGGCACAGAAGATAGATGACGTCACGTGGGAAGAAAATTTTAATAATGATGAAATCAAAAATTTTATATTATCGGAAAATGTTATAATAGTATTGTCAGTTTTTATTACTTTGAACTGTTTTAAATACTACTGATATAAAGGTGCAATTGTTCATTTTTAAAAACAACTAACAAGGGGAGGACCAGTCTGTTTAGCTTGGATTTAACTGAAATTTAAATATGTTGTTACGCACCCCTCCCACTATTATATGGCATAGTAACTCATGCTAATGGGCATTAGTTTGAGATATAATCATTTAAAGTTAGTTCTGTAGGTTATTGATGTATATTTACAAATTCAGAGAGTAAGGTAGTCATGTGGGTAAGTTGATAGATTCTAATACTAGAGGTCTCGGGTTCAAATCCTGCTACTTTCCTAATTTCTTTTAATTTAATTTTTTTAAACATGTTTTTGAATAAATTATATACAAAACAATTATTAATTATTAATAACATATTTTTTTAATTTTTGCATATTTCATTTGAGGAAGGTAACAAATTATTTTCAATGAATAGCAAGGTGTGGGTGACCTATCCTATGGTGCACTTTTCATCATCCCAAATATGTAAATTAGGCCACATTCAAATCCTATCTTAAAAACCATAACAGATACACGAAAAATTCTAATTGAAGACTTGTTCAGCATGGAATTCCGAACAAAACAAAAAAAAATTTTCCAAAATCCGATGAACAGATCACCAACAATCACAATTTCAGGAACAGTGTAGCTTGCCATCCTGGAATTGTTCTGTCTTGTGTATGCTGACTCATTCTTT
Source organism: Rhysida immarginata (assembly GCA_023313115.1). Classification (NCBI taxonomy): domain Eukaryota; kingdom Metazoa; phylum Arthropoda; class Chilopoda; order Scolopendromorpha; family Scolopendridae; genus Rhysida; species Rhysida immarginata. The sequence goes on from JAHWFO010002456.1 coordinate 2,370,904, forward strand.
TAATTTGCTTCTCCTCATGAAAGTGAATGTTATTATGATAATTTTTGGTAATTTCTTGATTTGCATGCTGAACATTCAAATGCCTTTGGGAGATAACTAATAACTTCAACATGTGATTGTTGGTGATCCGTTCATTGGATTTTGGAAATTCTGTATTTTGTTCGGAATTCCATGCTGAAGGGTCTTCAATTGGTAATTTTCGTGTATCTGTTATGGTTTTTAAGATAGGATTTGAATGTGTCTCTTTTGCATATTTGGGATGATGAAAAGTGTACCACGAAATAGACCACCCACAACTTCCTATTCATTGGATTCATCAAAACTGACATATCTGCTTCGGTTACGAAAATAAAAGGGTGAATTTTTGTATCCACCCTGTATAATAATATAATAATAACTTATTAAAAATAAATAATTTGTTACCTTCCTCAAATGAAATATAATATGCAAAAAAATTATAAAAATATGTTTTTAATAATTAAAGTTAGTTTCATATATAATTTGTTCAATAACATTTTTTCAAAAACATGTTTAAAAAAATTAAATTAAATTAAATGAAAGTGGAGCCGATTTGAACCTGGGGCCTTCAGCATCGGAATCTACCTACCTAACCACATGACCACGTTGACTACTTGAATATCTTACTCTCTGAATTTGTAAGTATACATCAATAGCCTACATAACTAACTTTAAATGATTATATCTCGTAAACTAATGCCCATTAGCATGAGTTACTATGCCATATAATAGTGGGAGGGGTGCGTAACAACTTATTTAAATTTCAGTTAAATCCAAGCTTAACA
>JAHWFO010002456.1:2386706-2409920 GCA_023313115.1 Rhysida immarginata
TTTATGGCCATGTCAAAATGGAACTTTAATTATAAAGACCCTGTATTCTGAAAATCACATACAATTAAGTCAGCAGTTACATCATTCCTAAAAACACTGAACAATAGGGACAAACTTCAGGGGGTAATTCCTCACAAGAAAAAGGATAGTTTCCATGGAAATGGCAACAATTGTATGCATGACATCATGCCCCCATAACAATACAGTGGTTTTTTTTCTTTTGCAGAATTACTTGAGTGTGATCAGCATGCAGCGGAGATACAATTGTATACTATTCATATCGGGAACAAGCAAAGATTGATAAGAAAGTAGGTCCAGAATAGCAATATGGTAGTGTTTTATTACGAAATCGGCGCATTTCGAGGAACTCTCAATCAACAATCAAGGTAGTTGTTCTGATTCCTGATGATGAGAGTTCCTCGAAACACGTCGATTTCATAATAAAACACTACCATATTGCTATTCTTTGACCTACTTTCTTATTCGTTTTACAGCAATGTAGAGCAAAGATGCAACTTAAAGCAAAGATGATCTTCACATATGGAGAAGCATATGGGAATGGTCAAGAGTACCCCAACAGACAGCATCATCCGAATCACAAAACATGCAATGTGTGAACGTTTGCATTGCATCCCAAGAAGGCCATCTCAAACATCTTTTGTAACATTGACACATTCACTGCCACAGTACTGTCATGCTCTGTACTAATTGCTCTATTACAGACAAACCGTCCATTTTCACACGTATGTTCATGTGAAATTTTGTGTTCCTTGTCTGGTCAGGAATCGTCCCCTGAAGTTTTCCCTATTGTTTTAGTTCACCCTGTATACAGTACTGTTAAACATTATAAAAAGTTTAGTGTATGCATCAAAGAGCAAACAAAATTGATAATTTTTTTCCTTTAACTTGAATAACATTCCCTAAAATGTCCCAATCGTTTGCCTAATCTATAACTGCATTGTATTAATCACATATTTGACAAAATGGAAGAAACAGTGGATATATTAAGACTACAGTTGACCACTAGAAATTAGGAATGATGAGAGGAATTTCAAAATTTTCAGAAACATATTGAGTGCATATAATCCTCAACAAGCAGTTAGACTGCCTTTAACATGAAATCTTCCGAGTTGTTGGTCATAGTACTGTATTTCTTAACAATATTAAGAGCACAACCTCAAAGAAACCATTATGGATTAGACTAGTTTCGGCATTTGTTCCCTCCTTCATTTGGATACAAAGAAACATGGCACTCAGCCTTTCATATAAGCTTCCAATAGTAGTATAAATGTTGATTGGTTAGGTGGATATAGGATTGTAATTGGTTAAAGTTGATACACGATCGTCATTAGTCATACAGGATATAGAATTGTTATCAATATCATAAAAGGTCAATTGACAACATAACACTGGAGATAAATTAAAAATGAAAACAAATAAATGGCATTATAACATACATTAAATGGAATTAGCATTAATGTTAAATGAACGACTACCCGGATGATGAAATTTATAATTCGAAACGCATAAGTTCACCTATTAAATGCTACCATTTTGCTACTCTTGACTCTTTTAGTTATTTCGTATTAAAGATGTATAGTTTCTGCCAAAATACGGGAAGGAGAATCATTTCTTCGGAAGCTGTGGGTTGACTTGTGCCTGTATTAGAGTAGATTGCGGGGCTGGTGGGGGCGATTTTTCTGGTTCAGCAAAACTTGCAACCGTAAACACCTACAACTGAACTATGCGCAGGTCATAATCCGAAACAAGTATAATAATTTATGTGCCAAGCTTGACCTCCTAAGATTAAAACATACTGCTTACATCAACCCTGGTTTCCAGTTCCATTGCAATGTAATCAATTTAACTGACATCAACTTTGACACAAATGAATCTGCCTTGTTGGACAAAGGAAACCCTACCTACCAATGAAACCTTCCAAACACCTGATGTAGAGGCTTATATTAGACACCGAGTGTGCCATCTCAACCCTATCTAAACCAGACTGTCAACCTGTTCGCATATTAGCCAACCCAATTCTGGAGAAGATGATCACAGACTTCAAAAACCAGGTCCTGGATAACACCCAAAAAGAAGATATTGAGGCAGCCGCTTCAATCTCCTGCAAACTTGGATACAACGATAACGATGCCATTGTGGTTAAAGCCCATGAAGGTAACGCTGCTGTGATTCTTTATCATGACTATTACAACCAAAAAATTTCTCCTTTCATCTCCGACAATTTCATCGAGCTTAATTCTGATTCCACGAAACCATTCCATAACGCCATCGTTAAGGCAGTCAATGCCTCTCCGATATTTAAACACCTCAGATGCCTAATATTTTCGGTATATGTGTATTATGCAAAATAAAAGTTTAAAAAAATCATTGCTGGGGATTATGAAAAAATTGCGTATAATATTCAGTTTGTTTTTTTTTTTAACACGATGGGGGAGGGCATTTCATACGAAGTTGTATCTAATATTTAAAATATATTACGGCACACTTATTCACTTTTTCATTGTCCACTAACACAATTCAGTTAGCTTATGGGGTTAATAAGAGAAGACTACAATTGTAAGTATTGTTAACAAGCTTGATATTTTGGTAATAAAAGTTAATAAAGATTCTTACATCTCTACGAGGCCAGCTGGACAAAACTTTATATTCTTCTGTATGATAGCCTTGGACCGTTAAAAAGTCCAATAATGTCTGAAGGGTGTCGTGAGCTCTAAACCTTCGTGTAATCAGCAGGTTGTTTGGCAAACGAAAACGGATGTGACTCATGGGATCTGGATAATCTTCAGGGGGCTCTGGTGGAAGTCTCTCTTCTAATGTCTGACGAATTGCCTGAAATTTAGAAAATATAAATTTTGTAAATAAATATTATTTATAAGTACAGTCCAGATCCACAAATCCAGAACATACAAGACTGAACGCTCCCAGATTTTTGAATTTTCTGAATTTCAATAGAATTTGATAAGGTATGCACAACTAAGATTTCAAAACAATTGCATGTGGTAAAAAATTTTAGTAAAAAAAATTATCTGCAAGATTAAAAAAATTTATATTTTTAAATTAAATTGTGTTGTTTTTAAATAATCCTATATATATATATATATATATATACAGGGTGTAACTAAAGATGTGTTACAAACTTTGGGGAATGATAGAACTGGTCAAAATAAGCATTTTTTGTTCTATGAACATTGGTCCACAACTGCATCGTTTAAGAGTTATAGCCACTGTTCAAAATGACGTCTTCAGCATCAATGCAGGCTTATGACACACCCCTTTCTGAATTATGGTATGGTCATATAAATTTTTAAAGTAACATGACCACACCATCACATTACCATGCAAGCAGATCCTGCACACTAAAAAATCTAACGTGTGTGATCGCATCCGGATATGGACTACACCTTTAACGAGTGCACTGACATGTTGTTAGTGTACGGTGCTGCAGACGGTAATGGAAGGTCTGGTATTGTTGGCAATCGCCTCATTGGGCCGTACATTCTCTCAGCTCGTATGAATGCACAAACCTACCTCGTCTTTCTTCAGGAGGTGCTGCCTGAACTGTTGGATGACATACCTCTTAACAATCGTCAAGTAATGTGGTTCCAACATGATGGTGCACCTCCACATTTCTCACAGCATGTCCGGGCCTTCCTCACTGATACGTTTGGCGATCGTTGGATTGGACGGGGTGGTCCAGTTAACTGGCCGCCACGATCACCAGACCTAACACCTTTGGATTTCTTTGTGTGGGGCCACCTAAAGTCCCTGATCTACGAAACAATGGTTAATTCAGTAGAGGAACTCATCGCACGATTGGCTGTAGCAGCAGACAACATCAGGCACTCCCAGCAGATGCTGCAACGGGTGTCTTGCAACGTACAGCGACGAATGCAAGCCTGCATTGACGCTGAAAGGCGTCATTTTGAACAGTTGCTATAACTCTTAAACAATGCAGTTGTGGACCAATCTTCATAGAACAAAAAATGCTTATTTTGACCAGTTCTATCATTCCCCAAAGTTTGTAACACACCTTTAGTTACACCCTGTATATATATATATACACAGGGTGTTTGGAAAATGTAGGATAGTAAGTACCTAGCATGATTCTTTATAATGATGACAAGTTTCCTATGCAAAATGTTCAAAATTCAAATTTTAAAGGTTTAAACGTCACATGAAGTTGGATAAAAAGCTGGTGGAAAACGTCATTTATTCTCAACAATTGCCACAGTTTTCTAGTGGCATAGCACAGTTGTGAAAAGTTCATAAATGACGTAATGACACAAAAAAAAAACAAAAAAAACCAAAATGTCAGAAAGTATAATATTAAAAATACTGTCTGTTCATTTTGAAGTTCTGGAAATTTAAATGAAGTCCATGTAAGACCAAGCAAATCAGCTAGTTACTCCACTAGCCAGAATCCACAGCAACATGTTATTGTTCTTTGATAAGTAGAGGAATTTATAGATTAAATTTGATGATGAAGAGCAGGAAAGATGAAAAAGTTGAAGCATATAGGATGTATGTGAGCACTAATAGGATTTCATTCATAAACTGTTTTTATTTTCAGAATGAATTTCAATATGTCTATGTTTTTGTATAATTATGTAATGGTTTTTCCCTAATGTTTATGGTCAAATTTAAGTTCTGGATCTTTGGTCTTCTGGTTGATGGATTTATAGTTCTGGACTGCACAACACTCCTGTTATTGTAATAACTGAATACAATGACCACCTCTTTAGCTGCAGCTTGTTCTTGTTGTAACATCACTTCTTTTTCTCTCTCTTTTGCTTCTTCTTCAGCTTTACGTCTCCGTTGTTCCACTTCTAGCCTTTTGACTTCTTCCTAAAATTAAAAAACTGTTTTATGTTAAGATAATAAATTTCATAATTTACTTTATATGGTTGATTGAAACATTGTATTCAGTCATACCATCAAACCAACTTTCAAATCCATTTCAACAACAAAGTTATTCCCATCAATAGTTTGTTTTAATACAAATTTGTTGTCTGTAACTTTCTGCCTCCCCATCCAGCGAATGCCAAAGAAATGGCAAACAATTTAAACGAAGTGCATAACTAAAAAAAATTTTCTTAATATTAAATCATTAAAAAAAAAAAAAAAAAGGGGCTTGAACATAAAAACTGAATTACTGACCTCATTCCAAAACTCATTTTTTGTGCACTGCAATTAAAAACTTCCAGCTATATTAATTTAATTTTTTATATTTCCATGTTAGAACCAATCTCATAAATATTTTGTTCAAAAATGTCTGTAACCATTGGTAAAAAAAAATTTTAATTTCTTCTTTTAATCTTTTTTCTTTAAATCAGAAGAATGATCACTTGATCCTATCTTGATGAACTTGGCATTTTAGAGATGCTTGAATGCACAGAATGTATATTATGCAAATCTAAAAATCTTTAGGAGAAGATCAGAAGTTTGTCAATCCAAATATAATAACGGCTCAATTAGTACGAGTTTCAATAAACCAGCGAGTCACGGGTTCAAATCCCACCAAGGGCATGGATGTCTGTGTTTGTCCCTTTTCTAACATTTCCTCTTGAGAGGTTGGTGTCAGGAAGGGCATCCGGCCATAAAACATCATTGCCAAATCTAATAACAGCGACCCCATGTGAATAATGGGAAAAAGCTAAGGATGAAGAAGTTTCAATATCATCAGTTGTAAAATGGCACAATTTTTCATTTCACATAAAGGCTAGATTTCCATTTTTTTGCACCCAAAGGCCTAATGAAATCTCGCCCATCAACTCAAAATTTAGCCAACCACAAACTTTGCCGTCCCAAGGTTTTTGTCGCCCAGGGCCCATGCCCCTTGGACTCTTGCCTAAATCCGGCCCTGCACGCATGCACAAAAATTGATTTAATATCCGTATGGTCCTTTTAATACAGCCTGCTCAGTCCGCTCTCCATGTTAGGAAAACCCCATTGAGATAAGTAGAGAAGTTCAAGTCCATGTTAAGGACTGCATTCATGAGTGATGGGCAGCAGGACAGAGAATTGGATGCTCTTATCGGTGCAGCAAGCTGTATCAGATGCAAACTGTGATGATCTGTGGTAACAAAATGTGAGCTAGGAAGCAAACCCCAGCTCTCTGTTGTCAAATCTTTATTTGTCCCCATTCTAACCTATGGTCATGAGTCTTGGGTAATGACCGAAAGAATGCGATCACAAGTACAAGCAGCCGAAATGAGATTCCCGAGAAATGTGGCAGGTGTTACCCTTTTAATAGGGTGCACAGCAGCACATTAAGGGAGGGGTGTAGTGCAGCTACTTTTGAACATCAGGGAGGCCTCAGTTGCATTGGTATGGCCTTGTCTTATGGATGCTGCAAACTGGTCTTCTTAGGCAATTGCTATTTTCCAAGCCAGTGGATAAGAGACCAAGGGGTTGGCCTAGAATCACATGGCTAGACTACATGAAGAATCTGGATTTGAGTCACTCAGATATTAGCATTGAGGACATGCACCTGATGGCAAAAGATCGCGAGTGCTGGAAATCCTCCATAGGGCTGTTGACCCTAACGAATAAGCGGGTTTGAAAAGTAAGTCAGTCAGTCAGTCAATAAATATGACTTTTTTTTTTCTTTTTTCTTTTTTTTTATTCCAACATAGAACATGCAAAAATAAATATCTTCTAAAATTATAGTACAGTATGCTGAAACATAAACTTGATAATACAACAGCATATTAGGCATCAGTCTGTTTTGAACTCTTGTACACTGGTGGCCAAAAGTTTGGACCAACCAGCAAATCAATAAAAATTGAATTTATACTAAAAATATTTTACACCTACAACTCTAAGTAAATATAAAACAATATTCAGGGAAGAAAGAAATTTATTTCTGCGTTGTTGCTTTTTTATCACCTTAAATCAAAATAAGACTGGCCAAAAGTTTGGACCAACATCACAAACATGCAAATAACTTAAATATTACAAGTCATCGTCTCGTGTGGTAAGCACTAAAACCATATTATGTATTGTATAATGTTAACTGAAGGCCAACGAGAGCGAATTAGAAATTTTAACTAGCAATTTACAAACTTCAAAAAAAGTTGCAGAAATCTTCTATGTGAGCTACAAATCTTTATCAGGAATCGTTAAAAGTGTTAATTGGAAATAGGACAACCTTGTGCACTGACGCGAAGAGACAAATCAAGAATTAAGAGACATGTTAGACATATTACATTTGGGCATGTAGTCAACACCACACATGTCAAACTTATTCTGCAACTTGCTGCCTCAAGAAGAACATTTCGCAGCAAACTACGTGCTCAGAACTTTGCCTATGAAATTATACCCAAAAAGTTGCCATTAACACAGAAACAAACGCAGGATAGACTAGAGTTTGCTAAGACACATCTGTGTGAAAACACAGACTTCCAATTGGTTGTTTTTTTCTGATGAAAAACGAATCAGTTTGGATGGTCCTGATAATATAGCTTCTTATGAAGAGCATCGTGATAAAGAAACGCTTGTTCCACTGCGAATTAAGCGCCAAATGCGTGGTAGTGGAGTGATGATTCTGGGTGCCATTGGAAGCAACGGAAAGTTGAAGATTCACATTATGGATGGACATTGCACAACAGCTCAATATAAAGATGATCTTCACTATGTGTTCATCCCTTTGTGCAAAGTCTAGTTTAAGCAAAAACCATGGATTTAGCAGCAGGACAGTCCTGCAATCTTTACTGCACAAGTTGTGAAAGCCTATTTTGAGAGCAACAACATTTCCACTTTTGCTTGGACTGCTCGAAATCGAGATCTCAATATTTTTGAGAATGTGTGGCATCTCACGGAACAAAAAATTTACCAAAACACTCAGTACAAATCTCGAGAACAACTAATAGCAGCCATTCAGAAAGCTCTTAAGCCAAATGTTATTAAAAGCTTATTTAATTCTATTTCAGGTCGTTTGTCAAACATTGTAGAGTCAAAATGATCTCAAATATCAAAATAATTCATTAGTTAATGACGTAATACTTTTTTCCCTTTATGTGATACAAATGTGGTCCAAACTTTTGGCCAGTCTTATTTTGATTTTAGGTAATAAGAAACCAACAACGCAGAAATAAATTTGTTTCTTCCCTGAATATTGTTTCATATTTACTTAGAGTTGTAGGTGTAAAACAGTTTTCGTATAAATTCATTTTTTCTTGACATTGCTGGTTGGTCCAAACTTTTGGCCACCAGTGTATATTAGGGTGTTCCTGCTGGAACAGAAGCAAAACTTTTGGTTTGAACTCTCATTTTCATCACAGACTTATTGTTCCTTTATAAAAACTGTCCTTAGAAAATATAGACCAAAGAGAAAAAAGATAAAAAAATATTCTAATGCAACAAGTTTTCTGTGCTAAAGGAGGAGGAGTAGGACGTGAATAACAACCTTAGAGCAGAAGATAGATTAAATAGGATGATTTGAATGAAAGTGAGATAGAGAAATGCAAAATAAAACAAACTGCACCAATGAATAAAAGGCAGCATGTTTTACATTAAAATATTTAGCTAATAAACTTCCTAGGGAATGCCTTATTATTCTTTGGTATTATATTAAACACACACACACGCACACTCACTCACTCACTCACTCACTCACTCACTCACTCACTCACTCACTCTGAGTCAAACCAAAGAGACTGTGGATAGATCAAAATAATCAAAGAAATAAATGCCCTTTTCCACAATGATATGGAAAAACCATATAGGGAGAAATATCAAAACAAACATTGAATATACGCCATCTTTTGAGGGCATCGAGACCCATGGCTGCCATGGCTCTGAACTTATCCCATTGTTATACAATATACAATACATCAAACACGCAACAACTAGTTACCATCGTTATACAATAACAAGTCGGGCAAAAACGGCGCACTTCGATGAGTATAGGATTGCCTTCCTCTTGCCCTCAAAAAATGGCAGCTGTACCCATCATTCAATGCGAAGATATTTTCTCCTATACACATATTTTAGGTGAGCCATCATTCAGAATGAGAAGAATCGCAAACTTTAATACCATCTGACTTTATGGAGGAATTCTTTTCTGATAAACAAATCAATGACAAGGCCTTGAGTAGATCAGGAAGAATGAGATTGGACAAAGGATGTTGTTGATTGGTCCTTTAATTATATTTATCAATAGAGGCAGACAAATCCTTTTAGACTTTCATAGAATCCAATAAATAATTATCCCTAACCAGAAAAAAAAAAGTTTTAAACTACCTTTATTATCGTTGTGACCTATTAGAAATATCAAATCGGTAAACTATTGAAGACCGCCATTAACTTTTCAGACCTACCAAATGGGCTCTTTCTATCTAACGTCCACACTTCTTAAATGGTCTCTGTAAACTTTATAACAAGTATTGCAAGCTATTTCATAAACTCCTAACTTTATACAAGGGGCACAAATCTTGTAAAATCAGTGGGTTTTTTTTTTTGGAAACTATGGTTTTTCAAACTTCTTTTTCAGATTAGGGATAATTATTTACAGGACACTTATGAAGGTACAGCAATACAGAAGAAGTTATTTGACTAAGATAGAATTAAATAAAGGACCAATCAGCATTACCCTTTGTTCAATCTGCTCCAACTTTCATCACAGATTGGTCATCTAAAAAGTTCATCCATAAAATCAGGCAGTATTAAGTTTCATGATTATTCTCTTTTGTTGAATGCCTGATGCTTTGCATCTGAAATATGTAGACAAAATTTTTTTTCATTTAATCTTGGAAGAGAGGCATTTGTTTCTTTGATTATTACGTTAAAAAAGATTGAAAATGAAGCCAAATGATTTTTTTCACAAAGACGTGCAAAAATAATAGTCAACAACACATTCCCTATGTTATAATAACTTCAATGGTATTTAAAATAGTTTGAGTCTTCATACACTGATCCACTTAATCAAGAGGCCCAAAGCCTCATATAAATAGTGGATCCTAAACTACCCTATAACAATGGACCGAGACACCTTTTAAAACAAAGAATCAGACAAATCCATTTGTGAGCCTGGTTGCAAAGTGTGCCAAGGCAATGCAAGACCTATCTCTGTTCTCTTGTTAATCCTTCTAAATATTCACTTTCTATAGTTGAGAACAAGACTAATCTCACCAGATGACTTTAGAAATCTCCTAGCATTTGAATAAAGTTTGTTTTCCAGAACTGATTGGCAATGACTTTCTTTGTTGCTTGCAGATAACAACCTATCTACTATTGATGTCCAACATACGACATATAGTGCATTGGAGACAACATGAACTTACTCTTCATTTACGTTATCTGTCAATTGATATATTGCTGCACATCTGATGACTTCTACCAATCAGGCAATCTCTATTCACCACAGGAAGTTTTTAAACTACACAAATGGAAGCCTAAATTATAAGGCATGTACAGTCAGGTGCAAAAAGGTTTTTACCTGCTCCGTTGGAACTGAGCTTTACCGGATGTTCATCGGTTGCAAAATCAGGTACTTTTACTGAGAGTCAAGGCAGATTAGACTGGACCTGCCCCTTCTGAATGAAAATAGGGTAGCAGGTATACGCTTGGGATGTGCTATTCACGTGCTCAACTATGACTTAAGTCTAAACCTTTTGGCACCCATCTGTACATAAAGAGTGAATTAGAATATGGTCAATACAGACATACAAATTATATAAGTTGGTCTGATGTAGCAGTACCTCCTCAGGATGGTCAACGTATACTAGCATATACAAAGTAACCACAAAAGTTCTTGCAGTTTTTAATTCCAGAAAACAAAATGATCTACACAAAAAGTAGCATATCGCTAGTCCCCAAAGTAATGCCCCATTGGCATCTAGCAGCTTCTGCCAACGTGTCTCCAGTTGATCAATCTCCTGGCTGTAAAACTTGCTGGTCTTGGACTCAAAGAAGTCCGCGAGTGCCTTCTGCAGATCTGAATCACTGGTGTAGGATTTTCCACAAAGATGATTGTCCAGAGAATGGAAAAGGTGATAATCTGTTGGAGCAAGATTTGGTGAGTAAGGTGGATGACACAGTTTCCCAGCCAAGCTGCTCTATGGTTTCCCTGGCCACCCACGCCACATGTTGCCAGGCATTGTCATGAAGGAAGAGTACCTTTTTGCGATTCACCAATGCTGGCTCCTTCTGTTGCAATGCCTGTTGCACACGTTCCAACTGCTGGGAGTACAGGTCCCCAGTGATGGTTTGGCCAGTTGATAGCAGCTCGTAGTGAACCATTTGGTGTCTTGTCCACCAGACACACTGGACTACGAGGTTCATCAGAAATTGCAAATTCTGCTGACCTGAATTTCTGGAACCAATGCCTTGCGGTACGTTCATTCACAGCATCATCACCAAACGCAAGACACATTCGGCGACTTGATGCTGCTGCTGACAAGCCCACCTTGAAGTCATAAAGCAAACAACACCTAACCATCTCCTTCGATACCTCCATTTGTCTTCACTTCGGTACAAGATGTGATTGATGTGAATGCCCAACAGCCCTGTATTTATACAGGCTAACCTTCCTGCTCCCCCCTGACAAATTTTGGACCACACAGGACACTCATTTGCATATCTTCTATCACTTCCTTTTATGGCAACATAAAAACAAGAAACTTTTGTGGTTACCTAGTACTTTTATTTTACAAAATCCCAAAATGCTTTAGTGTTCCTGTACAACACCAAATTAAAACTGCAAGGTAAGCCTAAAAAACTGAAAATGTCTAATGTATCTTACATTCAAAAGCAAAGAAGATTTTCACATACAAGAGATACATTTAGAATTCTCTCTTGAAGAACATTAAGACAAAATGACAACTTCCTGTCATTCTGGTAATAAATTGTGTAAAATTAAAACATATACGTCTTTTATATAATCTATCAATATGTAACAATGAGAACATAATGACATCAACTCGAATTTCAGAAATTCTTATCTCAAAAGGCTAAGGCAGATATTATAGTAATAGCTAACTCATCTAATTGTAATCTATAACAAAAATTCAGCAAAAATTCTATAAAAAACTCCTACCATAAACTGAAGATTAAATTGTAAGGTGTGATTTCCTCGTTTCGCTTGGCTTTTTTTTTTATGTGTTCCCTACAGAAGAAAGATCGCGGGATAAACAGACTATAACAATAGTGTAGGCAAATCGTTAGTTTTTATTGGGATGTTGCAAGTCAATCGACAGGCCTGATACCAGGTGAATAATGTTGGCTCTTACCAACCAGAGGAGTTGCTGCTGAATCATGCAAGTCCTTGATTACAAAGCACAACTGTATTAATAAAAGTTAGCTAAACACAATGCACAATGTATTAGATACTATTAACGATTACTTTTTTACGATCAGCTATCAAAGATGCTTCATATGCCAAATCTTGTTCGCGTTTGACCATCTCTCTAGCTTCTCGTTCCTCCTATTAAAAAAATAATTAAAAAAGAAAATTTAAACTAAACAGGAAATTTATAATTAAAAATGACAGAACAGATTTTAAAGGAATTCTGGGATATTTTAATAAAAAATGGCTGATGTGTTTTGAATTACACTTCATCTTATAGAGCCATGGAAAATAAAAAATGAAAACTAGCCAACAATACATATTTCAGTGCTGCTTTGAAATCTGTCCCGTTCATTGTTTATTATTTACCAGTAATGCAAGGCCCACCAGTATTAAATTATAATTAAGCATAGAAATCAATTAAATCAACTTTATTTACTTCTTCTCTTGCTTCAATTCTTTGTTGCGTAGTGAATGCATCCACAGAATGAATTAAATTTGTCATTAACTCGTCTAAAGTTATGCTGCCTGCAAAATTAATGAACATCTGTTATATAATGAAAATCCAGGTTTTTGCTTAGGTGTTAACAATTTGAGATTTTTGAAATTTGAACATTTAAATTATCCAATAAGGAAGGATGATTTAAAGCAATGCTTTATGATTGGTGGGACATCAAAACAGGGATTGTCTTTATTGGCTGTAAATTAGAAAAAAACAAAAAAAAAAACTGAAATAATCCGCTCACTAGTGCATTGTAGAATTATGATGTTCGCAACATTTTTTTCAGATTCGGCAACAAGGAGGAAGCAGAATAGGAATTTTTCGACAAATTTTTTACTCTGACTTTATAATAATACGCAAGGGATTATGTGTTAATTTTTTAATGGTCTATTGTATTATTTTCATTTGTCATTTCTTATGTAATTCGCACGGGTTAAGCTAGTATATTAATATTCAAGAATTAAAGGAGAACTCTACAGTCAATAAAACTTCATTTAAATCGAAAGATTAATGCATTAATAACATTGTGGCATTCTTCAAAAATTTTTAATTTGAACCTTAAATGTGGAAAATAAAAAAATTCCGGACGCAATTTCCAATAGCGAGGTGTCTATCTTAAGACCGGTTTATATGGACGCATGTTCGCATGCGAGGCTGCAATTCCGCGATGAATCGCATATCCCATGGTGCATCAGGCCAATTTACATGCACGCATGAACGCATGCGATACTGCGACGAGAGAGTAGCAAAGAGAGGAGTGTATCCACGAATAGTAGAGAAGGAAAAGAATGTTCGATGGTAGGTAGAGTTCTCACACCGTAAGGTGAAATGGTAGAGTTCACTTTATCGCGCTCAATCAGTGGGATGTCATAGCCATAGTATACTTTATATTCTCATGCGTGATCTATGAGCTGCTTTTTTACACTCAAGCCTGCTCACAACCGCTCATTGCAGCCTATTGTTGAAGTGCTGAGATTTAAGAAAATTAGAGCATTTAAAAAAATTTCCCTACCTATTGAGAGCGCTATAGTGAACTCTTCCATTTCACCTTACCGTGTGAGAACTCTAATGCAATCTGGAGATCATTCCTTGCTTCAGATTCAGATTCACTAATAAAGTATAAATATGCTAATCCCGGGTTAAATTATGTGTGATGATCAAGCCAAGCTATTTAAAAGAAACTACAGTTTTAATCAGTTGATTATCATAAAAAAACGGGTAAACAACTAGGTATATTCAATTTTTTGCGCTGGTAAAATAACATCACGTTCGTTTTGTGGATATTTACTGTTAAGGAATTATCAATATTCCAAGCTTTTAAATATCCAGCGCATCGTTAAAGATGCACGTTAAATTCCTAATATCCGAGCTAGACAATAACACAGTGATGTCATCAGCATACATTAAAACCTTGATGGAAGAAATAGCAGAAAGAGTCACTGGCATCTTGATAAATAGATTAAATAGGAGTGGGGAGAGAACGGACTCTTGGGGGACACCAAGGTTCCTAACAACAATCGCAGAAGACACACCAGAATAGGACAGATAACTTCAGATGTAATAACTAACAGATGTAATAGGAAATTTGTTAGCCATCACAGGGGAGGACTACGAATATTATAGAAGTGCGATAATTTATATATTAAAAGAGGGATGGACAAAGAATCAAACGTCTTCGCGAAGTCAATGAAGATGGCGCCTACAAACTTATTGGGGCCCATTTCCAAAGACGCATATTCTAACAACTCATAACACGCTATCTCTACATTCCACTTAGGCACAAATCCATGATGGCAAATGTTTATAAATCCAGAATCAAATATATTGAGACAAACAAATGAAATAGAGTTTTTCGAATATCTTTGCAAAAGTGGAGAGTGCAGTAACCTGACGATAATTGGAAAACTGCCTGGGATCACCTTTTTTGTAAGTAGGGGTTACACGAGCCATCTTAAGCATTTTGGGGTAGGTTTCTGAGGTTACACCTTAAAATAAGACACGTTTAAATCAAAATGGATTGATGACACTTTTGGTAAGATTTTATAAACTTCTTATGATTGAGAATATTCTTCTTTTATTAAATACTTTGGAAATGATTAAGATTCTCATATCTTTGGTCTCTCGTATATTGCATTTCTGCAAAATTTCTTAAAATTTTCTCAAAAGTATTCTTTCAGAATTAATAATTTTTAAGATAGCAAGAGAAAACTCAATTCACATTTACCGTACAATTTCCATCTAACACCATTTTTAATTTACCATGAAATCATAATGAATTTGCCAATCACTAATAAGTTGATCAATTCCAAAATAATATACAATGTCAGAGCCAGGTTGAACCACTGAAAATCTGCAAAATCCCCACTAAACACTAAGATTTCAAATGCCTGTGAATGGTAGATGGTGTTATAATTTGTAATATTTAGGCGTTTGCTCTACTTTCTAAAAGAAAGCAAATTTTAAGAATGTTAAATTGTCAGTATACGTCAAATAGTTGTGTATGAGCCTATCTGTCTGTCTGAAATGGTTGTCTTGATCAACTTCAAAAAACAAGTGATTAAAGTCTAAACTAATCCTACAATTAGATCTATCAGGCCTATTTATCAAAGGGCTTACCATGAATGATGGTAAATACTTCTGTTGATGCTCTGGTTCGCATAATTACTAACAAAAGAGGTAATTGCTCAACACTAAAATTTCTAATTGTTTGGGCAGTCATACTTCCAAAATGTTTTGTTACCATTGATAACAGACTAAGCAAAAAAAAAAAAAAAAGTAAATAATTAATATAATTTCTTCTCCCAAATAAATTATCTACCTAATAAAAGAATTTACTTTTGCTTACTTGTTTCTATTTTCTTCACTGGTTATGTCCCATGCCCAAGTAATAAAATTATTGCTTAAAAATGAAACTACTGTCTCAGAACAAAGAAGTTGTGTACAAAATACATTGGTTAAGACACTACCATCATGGTGTAAATAAATGGCCAAAAGACGACGCTAAAAAAAGAAAGAAAAAAATAAAAACAAACAAACTAAATTTAAGATTTTTATTATCGTTCAAAAAACAGAAATTCGATATTCTCTCAAAAAAAAAACAACATATAATGATCATATTACTTTATTTTAATTAGCCATTAAAATACTGTAACTAAATAATCAAAGCTGCTGAAACCAGTGCAATTGTCCCTCCCAAATTCTGGATTCTACAACTCTGAAATTTCTAAGTAAATGCAGATTTGTCAAGAAAAAGAAAATTCAACTTTTTTCCATATGTAGATACTTTTTTCCCACACGGTGACATTTTATTTCTAGAATATTAAAATGGCTACTGCAGATTACAGTGACTTTCAAGACATTGCTGCTATAACATGTTTAAAAGAGATTAAAAATTTCTTCCCTTAAAAATTAGCAAATATCCATAATATAATATCCATAATGAGCAAATATTTAGGAACAGTTCCTATAAAGGTAAATCTGGGAGAGATGTAAAATGCGTTTTTCTTTGTTCTCTAGAAACCATATATTGCTAAATACTTTATTTCTCACAATCTACAAGGTGCTACCCAAAATATCTGAAAAATTTGAATATTCCACCCAAACCAAAAACAGTAAAAGGTTCTGCCGCTAGATGTCTCTTGGTGCACCTTTCAGCTGCTGCGTTGCCAAGTTTCGTAATCATAGGCGCATTTCTTTGTGAGTTACTGCTGTTTATGTTGCAATGTGTTCTTGTGCTTCAGCGAATTTCCAAATTATTCGATCTGGTCAAACTCTCAACAGATTTTTACTGCGAGGTCTTGAAGAGATGGAAGAAAAATTTCATGCAAACTGCCAGAGTTGAGTAAGAACAAAGACTGGTTGCTCCACCATGACAACGCCCACACACACCTTGCTCATTGTGAAGAAATTCCTGGCAAAAAAAACAACATTGCAACGGTTCCCTACTCTCCTGATCTAGCCCCCTGCAACTTCTACCTCTTCCCTAAAATGAAAGGAAGACATTTTGACTCCACTGAAGATATCCAGTGGAATCAACTATACCTTGTCTCAGCTTCAGTTGAGAGCGACGTCACGAGTGAAGCGGTTACAGTTCACCCGCATGAAGAAATAGTTCGAATAATTTTCTGTATAAAAAATTCAAAATTCTTTCTGGAATCATATTTCATATTTTTCTCCTCAATATAATAAAAAATCAGCGGATAGAAAGGCCATTTAACAAAATTAAAAAAAATAAATAAAATGAAGTCAGTCTGTAGTCGAGATTATTTTATTGTAAAATGGCGGAGTCTCTTTTTCCTGCGTGAAAGAGATGTGTCAGAAATGAAAGATGATAGTTTTTACGAAGAGGATTAAAATACTTTAAACATTAATTTTAAAAAATTATATTTGATAGACACCATTCAACTATTCTACTTTCAAGAAGCCACGCGATTATAGGATGGTGTAAAGTATCATACATAACCAGAGTTCGTACACTTTTCTCATGAAAAAAAATAAGCACCCCCAAAAAATTTTTAAGCACCTCTAGTGCAATTAATTTATGTATTATCAGGCAAGTCTGACGCAATAGACAAAGTTTAAAATAAAAAGAGAAAGACAAGAAAAATTTAAAACATTTTATAACACATTTACTTATACGAGGTAGGTTCAAAAAGTTCTCGACTTTGCTTCGGAAAAAGGATGCATGAATTTTTAAATTCATATTTTTCTTCTAAACCGAACTGCCACTTTATTAGGTACACCTCACAAAATAAGCAAATTAAGTGACTGCCTGATTTGCATGTCACATTATCACAAATCACGGTATAAATACCATAAAGGCACTTTTCATTTAAGCGTGAACCCATAGCAAAAACAGAGAAACCAGTGATCTGACTGACGGTAGGTGCAAGACGGGCTGGAATGAACATTTCAGAAATTGCGACTCTCCTGAACTTTTCACATACCACAGAAGGATTTATCAAGAGTGGGTCAAGGAGCAAAAAATATGTGGCCACTGTGACTCCTGTGGACGGAAAACCCTTGTTGATGAAAGCAGCCACAGGAGAATGTGAAGACTTGTGCGCGAAACCAGAAAGTCAACAATCGCACAAATTACTGATCATTACAACTCAGGTAGCCAGAAGACAATATCAGAACGGACAACTAGTCGCACCTTAGCTCGAATGGGTTACCAAAGCCAAAGATCATCTTGGATACCAATGCTGTCAGAGAAGAAAGCGCACCTCCTGTGGGCATAGCAGCACAAGGATTGGACCATTGAGAATTGGAAAAAGGTTGCCTGGTCAGACGAATCGAGGTTCCTGCAGCATCATGTTTATGGAAGGCTTAGAATATGGCGAAAATAATATGAAGCCATGGGCATTGGTTTTGCTTTACGTTTCTCAGTAAGAAGCGGTTTATTAAAATATGTTTTAAGCACTTGGTTTAAAAAATAAGCTTTTTTTAAGTACTTTTTAAGGCCTTAAAAAAGGGTTTCAAAAATAAGCACTTTTTAAGGTTTTTAAGCACCGTACGAACCCTGATAACCTTAGAATAACTTATTCTTTTAACGGCGGAAGGATACAATGTTGTGCACTATGTCTGGTAAGGGACCTCATTCCATGACGTCGCTCTCAATTGAAACTGAGACAGGGTGTAGTCTTGAACACCCTACAGCCTTCTGACTTCCAGAAGTGCTTCCAAAAATGGGAAATCGCTGGGATCATTGCATATGTCCCAGAGGTGACTACTTTGAAAGTGATGGCAGAAATTAGGTTGTAAGTTTTCTGCTTTTTACAAAAAAAAATCTCGGAAACTTTGGGTAGCACCATGTAAATATGTAATACAAACATATACTACAATATCTCAGGTGCAGAAAATCATATCTTTAAAAGGAAACATGTTATTAAGTTTTGAAAATATCTCTATGTAGTCCATATCACCTAAGTAGCCAAGGTATATGGGTTTATTTTAATTATATGACTGTTACATTTTAAGTTTACATGGATTATAAGTTTACCTTGTAAAAAATTATGAAAATACAATGGGTTTTTTCCTTTAATTCTTAGCATTTAACATTGCCTAGAAAAAAATTAAAGAATTGAAAATGAAAAAAGAAAATGGTTTTTAATTTAATTCCTTACATACTAAGATCGTTTTGTAATGATTGTCTTCTTTCTTTTTAAATAGTTCTCCCTTTTCCACAACAGTCACATTTTGCTTCAAACTCTGTACATACGAGGGGAGTACAATAAGTAATGCAACACATTTTTTTCTGAAAAAGGGGGGGTAGTTTTATTCAGCATTCAAATACACCATGTTATTCCCCAATCTTTTAGCTACACAACACTATTTTTCAACGTAATCTCCATTCAATACTACGGCTTTACGCCACCTTGAAGTGAGGGCCTGTATACCTGCACGGTACCATTCCACTGGTTGATGTCGAAGCCAACGTCGTGCTGCATCAATAACTGCTTCATCATCCACGTAGTGCGTCCCACGGATTGTGTTCTTCATTGGGCCAAACAGATGAAAATCCGTCGATCTGTTTGAATGAAAGTGTTTGCATGTTCCGACATTGCAGCAGTCAGAGCTGTGCACGGCCGGCCAGCTCGCGGGAGATCAGACAGTTTTGCTTGACCTTGCGGCGATGATGACACACGCTTTGCCCAACAACTCACCGTGCTTTTGTCCACTGCCAGATCACCATAGACATTCTGCAAGCGCCTATGAATATCTGAGATGCCCTGGTTTTCTGCCAAAAGAAACTCAATCACTGCCCGTTGTTTGGAACGCACCTCCATTGTAGACGCCACTTTAACAGCTCACTATAGCACTGTCACATATCAGACGTCAATGAAACTTTACGAGACGAAGCGGAAATGTTTGAAAATGTTCCACAAGAAATGTCCGGTTTTCCAACCAAAATTGGCCGAGAAAAAAAATGTGTTGCATTACTTATTGAACTCCCTTCGTACTTTATGAAGCCAGTGCAAATGTGTTATCCACTTTATGCAATCTTCTTGTTTGTTTGTTGCATGCTTGTTTTTTTCCTTCATTGTACGAAGAAGAGTCAAAGAATAATGGGACATTTTAAAAAATGAAACCTTTTATCGTATAAACAAGATTAAAAATCGAAGTTATTTTTCTCTCCCCTTACTTCTATGTTCTTACAAGGGAACCCCACATAGCCTAACTGCTTTAACAAAGGAGTCCTTGTATGCTGAAATTTTTTCGTTTTCGCGATTTATTTTGAAAGAAACAATTTCGCACTCTTATTTTGCAAGCATCTATTTTGCTTCAGATGAGTAACATATTTCAATTTGGTGGAAATCTGTGACATACACGTTCGAGGGATTCCCTTGTTAGTCCACCTCTTAAAAAAACGCAAAAACATGGGTTTTGAATTTTTTCTGTGCAGCAATGACAGATGTTCCTACACTCTATACTCTGCCACTTCTTCTTTGGTCTCATCTTCGGTTATTATACAACTCAAAAATGCTTCTCCTTCATCCTCATAACATTTCAAATGAGTTTTCAAAACTCCGTGATTCTTTTTATATACATGTACATTCATCAACTAATAAGGACCCCAAAAAACACATTTTTCAAAGCTTTAGCAAGGCTTGAAAATGCTGAGCCATGGCTAATTCTCAACTCCTTTGCATTATCATTAATTGTGACTCAATGGTCATCATAAATCATTCACTTCCTCACTGTTGATCACTGAAGTGAAAGGCCCACCTGAATGCTCTTCACTGCAGAGATGCAGTCATTTTTAGACTCACCGATTTTAATAAAAATTATGAGTTGCTTTCATCCAATTAGGTCCCATGCAAATCCATTTGATGCACTTCTCAATGAACCAGTGATGTGCATGTTGCACCATTTTAAAGGATGTTGGACATTGGTAGGGCTTTTGAACAACAGCATGACCATCATATCCAAGTGCAATCATCACACTGGTCTCCATTCTCGAGTTCACCTAGAAGTCTTACGAGAGTTGTTATAGAAAGTCTGGTTCTCGTGACATTTCCACTTCACATTAACAGCACTAGTAACCAGGGGACAAAAATTGCGCAGAAATGCCTCTAATGGAAAGAGCCAGTTTGTGCTAAAATTAAGCCACGTTCAAATGATTCGACTTTTTTCTTGCAATGTGATGAATATAATCGGCCAATGTTGATCAACAAAATTAAACTTTTTAATTTTTCCTTTCACTTCAAACTGATATTTTAGTGTAGAATATACAATAATGAAGAAAATATTTATAATGTTGAGTTCTTAAATTCTTTTAATGAAGGATATGTTATTTACATGTTATTACAATTTAGGATATTTTCATAATAAAATATTACAATACTGTACCATATTTTCATAAGATGCTTGTACAAGAAGATATATAAAACATAAAAGATGATTTATTTTTAATGTTACCCTTTTATGTTATTACAATATATTTGTAAACATAGCATTACAATTAAATTAAGTTTTAAACGGCAAATACATTTTTAATGTATTAACATACTACATTAACTCAATGGTTGTTTTTTTTTTCTTTTTTGTTTTTTTTTTCCATTTATACTGTTGCTCATTAGCATCCGATATAAAAAGGAATAGCTCTCTGAAAACCTCAATGCGTCACCTACATTTTATTAGTGTTTTGTTAAGGTTTTTATTAATCAGTTTGATATGGAGTGGTGAGAGTATATCTGCTACTGCTACAACAGGTTTATTCAATACCTTCTTAATACTGTTCCATAGATTACTGTGAAGGCCACTTTCTGACGTGGCAGTTTATTGTTATCGTGTCGTTCAATGTTTAGTGCTGCATATCTTGATTGCATTTCTAGTAAAAGAGAAATGAGTTTCAAGTCACCACAAATTTTCCAACTAAAATTGTACTTCAGGACATAAAACCGCTTTTTCAATGTATCATTCAGTGTTCTCCCCAGAAAATTTTATCAGGTGGATGGACAAAAATTAAAAAACAAAAAATATTATGCAGTGGTGTGTAGTTTTTTTGTGTATTCAGCCGGGCGGTCACCAAAATCAGCCGGGCGGTCACCAAAATCAGCCGGGCGGTCACCAAAATCAGCCAGGCGGTGTGCCTGTTCAAAAGGGCCTGTCATTTCCCCCTCAAAAGGGCCTGTTCTTTCCCCCTCAAGCACATTCAACAGGAATGAAGCTCTATTTGTTTCCTATGTGCAGGAGTACAGTTTTTAAATTCACTTTCGAAGCATCAATAGACCGACACTATTTTTGTTTGTTTGTTTTTTTTTTGTTTGGTTTTTTTTTTCATAAAAAACAATGTCTTTGTGTCGATCATAACATGAAAATACGTACATCATTATCCACTGCATTCCACTCCTGAAGCCTTAATCCAATTCAGTTTTATTTTTGCTTAATCCCAAATCACAAACCAGGTCACTGAGCTGCTTGGGTGATCATACAAGTGTTGCATCTACGTAGAAACAGAAGGGTGTGGCACCCTGCCCTTTTTTACCGTGCCCTGACTTTTTTTGTTAGATTATAAAGTAACCATTAGTGCGCTTATATCTCTGACTTACCCCACTTTCTGACCAAATATGCCCTAATTATTGTTCACTTCCCTGCCCTGCCATTTTGCTAGATGCAACCCTGATACAAGGTGTTGAACATTTCTCTGATGGAATATAATCCTCGTCTGAGAGTGGAGCCTGAAAATACCTATCAGAAGCTCTCCACCCAAAAAGTATGGATCTTAACGAAAAAAAATAGAGGCTTTACAATACTGCATTATAAAAACGACGACTAGTTTCGGCTTTATTAGCATAAGAGAGGGGTTACAATGCTTTATATACACAATCTCTGGTACACGATTGGCTCGTAAAATACAACATACACGGGGGGGGGGGGGGGACAAATTATGTGATTGGTTGAACAATACAAAGAAACAAACTAAAGGGCTAAATATTTGTGATTGGTCGAACTTTACAAGATATTCAAAGAATCATAACATATTGAAGGGCGAATTTTCGTGATTGGTGGAACTGCTATCTCGTCGCTGAATGCTCTTTCTTACAACTGGTTTTTAAATTATAAAATACAGGTTCAGTAAATGTTTGCATCTAAACAGTCACAGAGATAAAATCAAAAGTGATAATCTCCAAAATTAGAACCAACTTTACTTTTTAATTATGACTTTTGATATCCCCAAAGGTATATTTACATAAGATAGTTAAAATTTCTCAAGAAAAAATTTCTTTTGATATCTTAGAAGACAACTTCGGGTTTTAGAGATTGCTTTGTTTTTCATGTGTAATATTGAAATAAATTTAGAATGTATTAGATTAATTTGATAAACAAAATATTTTTCAATTCACTACAAGATCAACCACCTTATGATTACATAATAATCATCTGAAACACAGGTCTTTAA
>JAHWFO010002456.1:2424275-2444346 GCA_023313115.1 Rhysida immarginata
TACAAGCGGGCGTCGATTATTCTGATTGTTTGACCTCTAGCGGGCGTCGATTATTCTGATTGGTTGACCTCTAGCGGGCGTCGATTATTCTAATTGGTTGCCCTCTATTAGACCAGTTGATCATTAGCCAAATGGCCTCTCTGGGCAAAAAGCCACACTAAAAGCGTGGATTTTTTGAAATAATTTATTTCCTGTTGAGACTGATTACATTGCGCGATTTGCGGAAAACATCGATGTTGGATATCATCGATAAAAACCACCGATACTATAAATTCGTCGATGATAAGAGTGCTTTATTATCGAGTGAATCACCCGCTGTCGATGGACGATCACGCTCGATCGTTATCGGAGTGAATTTTTAATCATGTGTAGAATCTATCTTTTTTTTTTTTTTTTTTTTTTTTTTTTTTGTAAAATCTCCGGTATTAGCGCCGCGGTGGCTGATACGCCGCACACGCCGAATTTTTAACTTTTAATAACAGAAACGCCGCGGCGTTACTCCCGAAAATTACGGTAACTCATTTAACCAGAAATTACTTAAATACTTCAACTTTAAGTTTTTAGAGGACTGTAAACTGAGTATTTTGAAGTAGGGAATCAATGGTCAGAAATACATACTTCAGGCGTCACGAGATTAGGGTGAAGGGAAAGATATAAGGCGTGTCCAAATGAAAAGGAGACTTTTAGTATAGCACTGTTGTATCTAATCGGATGAGCCTGGAGTGGCACCATCACAGCTCTTTAAGTCCAAAATAAGCTCACTCTGCCATGAAGGCCGGAAAAGTGATGTTCAGTTTCTTTTTCGACGAAGGACCACCTATACTCATCAACTAGCTGGAAAAAATATCAATGGCAATAATGTATAGGCGTCATGTTACACCTTGACTGTACATCCACAATATTCTGTATTAAAATATTCGTTAGACATAACCATAGTCTCCTTTTCATTTGGGTGCACCTTATACATTATCCTGCTGATAGAGAAGTGGCCCCTCACCAAACTGCTGCCACAGTGTAGGAAACATGCTTGTCCAGGATATTAACACAGTAGGATACTCATGGTTCTGTCAACTACAGCCAGTGGATCAAGAGACCAAGTCATAATACTGCTACTACTGAACTTCATGTTAGAACGACACACTACAGTAGACATTCTCCTGCCTAGTTTCTAGAATGCTATGTGTGTCTGTAGTGTACAAGGGTCACTTTATACTAGAGGGTCAAAAATTTTACAGTTTTTATTTTTGGCCCTGAAAATGGGGGCCATATTCTACATGAAAAATAGATTAGCTGAATATAAGTTTTACTTTTTTAATTCTTTAAAAAAATACTTTTCCATTGACCATTGATTTTGTTAGTAATATTTACACAAGTTTTATCAAGACTTTAGCCAACAAGAAAAAAAACATCCAGTTCATATGGCATAGCATCAAGACCATGGAAAGTCTGTCTATTTGATGAAATCCTGTGTCGGGTTCTGTAAAAAATACACTGCTAACACCATTTGGTGACTTTTTATTTTAATTAAAGTATTCACCTCAATCTTATTAACCAATTCCTTATTTTTTTTAATCTTAATTCATCTAATACTCCTAAAGGTTAATTAATAAACAGCAACACTTTATATTTAAAATTTAAAATTATTTAATTTAAATAATACTTTAAATTTAAAATAAATTAATAAACAAATTACCAGGAGTTTCAGCATCAGATACGACAAGTGGTATCATTCTATCCTTGAAAACAACTTTGAAATTAAGAAGGCGATTTCGTTTATATGATGATGTTTGTTGACTGTTTCTGTCAACATCCATCACATCTTGGGAGGTTGAAATAGCATTTGCACTATCTGCAACTACTACTGGGTTCTGTTCCATTGGAGTCTCGCCAATTTGCTCCGATGGCAAAGTTTGGGTTTCTTGAGGCATTACTCTGTTTATGGCATCCTTTTAAAGACATTTTAAAAATTAAATGTCATTATTTACATTTATGAGTTTAAAACATATTTAAATTTAAATATTAGTACACAAATATTATAAAATAAGAATTTCATCAGAGTTTTAATCATCTAATTATTTAAGGCAGACAATATCAAAAATTTATATACACCATGTTCTTGATTAACATTACAGTTATTTTTCCTAATATGTGAACTTTATTCCAAATAGCTTTATTCAAATACTGATTTTCCATAACATCTGTATTTACCATTGTTTTTAGATTTCTAATGGAAAAAAAAAAATGTCAAAAGAATATACTAAATAAATTTTAATCAAATAAAGGTTATTCAAATACTTGGTGTATTAATAAAGTCATGTCAATAATATTAACATGACTATATTAACAAAATAATGTAACTGATAAGAGTTATCAACAAATCATAGCTATAAAGTCAAACTCATCCTAATGACAATTAACCATATATTATAGATTCAACATACATTAAGCAATGAGATTTAGATTTCTAATAAAGACATGTGGATTGAACAACACTAAAGGACAGTTTGCAGACAAGGTAAGAAAATATGAAAAAAAATATATATTTGAAAGCACAAGAACCCAAAAGTAGTATTTAGCATATTAAATTAAACATAACAAAACTTGAAAGTTCTATCTTGAGCAAACGGGTGTTATCACATACTTAAATGTTAAATAGTTACATATTTATCAAAAAAAAAAGAAATGTTCTTGACCAAGACCGTTCATAGAAGTGTGGAATCTGTTGTAAATAATCAAACGTACAGCATTAATTCAACATGAATCTTGTGACCTGAAATTGGCATTATTTTTCTGTGTATCTAGGGTATTCAACCTGACGAAAATGATTCTTCTATAACCATCAACAATGTTTAAATCAAAAGGTGAACATCAATTAAGCAATAAAACACCTTCCAAAATTCCAACCCTTAACCCAGAGAAAATTACAGTGAGTGTTTGTCCATTATTCATTTAATAAAACAGATGAAGCAATAAAAAATGTGAAATGTGTTTGTATAACTTCAAAAACACAAGTGAAATTATGCAAAAAAAGCAGCTGCTATATTGGTTCATGTTCAAACTTGTGTCTCTTGAATAGCGATCCAGAGACTGGACCAGTTAAAAGATTCTTTCTAACCCAACATATCCATTAGAACTAGCACAAATGCATTCTCAATTCTGCATATGAAAACATCTAACAACCACAGTTAAGAATGCCTTCTAGAATAAATGTATGGCAGTCTTCTTTTTTTTTCTTTTTTTTTTAATAATAGAATGATTTCTTTGGAAAAGCATATAGGTAAATGTATAGACGTTTCCATACTCCTTGAATAATTAAGCTGCAATCATGCTGTTAATTTAATAGTACTGGAAAGATGACTTATAATATCCAAACTTGAAACTCTCAAAGAAATATCTTACCACACCAGCATTAACTCTATTTTCAGAGAGTGACTTTTCAACTCGTCAAACATCATTGTGGATATAAAAATGCAAATCAGCCCATAAAGAGTTTGAATAATAATATTTTTAAACAAACATCTTAAATAAATATATATGTTTAGGTAGTTTAGTGGCAATGGTAAATAAATTAAATATTAAATTGTTTAATACAGAATTACTCTTCAAACAATGCAAAATTTCATTTAGTTTTAGTTTTTTCCATATTAAAAACGATAATCATTTATTTACTAGTGTTAAGGACCGGTTTCAAAAATGGGAAAATAAAGATTTGCAACTAATCATTTATTCCTAACATAATGAATCTATACTCTTATATAAAAGAGAGAGAGAGAGAGAGAGAGAGAGAGAGCAAAAAATATATACTCATATATTCATTCATCACGAAATCTCCAGAACTATGAAGCCTACAAACTTGAAATTTGGCAAGTATATTTCTCTTGGCGTCTAGCTGCTCGCTAAGAAAGGATTTTATTTTTTCTTTTCCATTGTAGTTTATTTTTAAATTCAATTTACCTGGCGCTGAATCGGCTTTTTGCCGGCGTTAAAAAATTGTGACGTTTGCTTTGTTTAATGAAGAAATTTGCAATTGTTCTGTGAAGCAGCATCGACAATGACTGCAAGTCTGTCGCGCGATAATACAGTGTATCTTTTATTTTCTATATGCATAAATATGAAAAGCTATAGTTTTCTCCGAGTGATACCGGGTACTTCAGCTAGTAAATACATAAAATGGTTTTGTGCCTCACATACTGACTTCCAATAACAAATAAAAAAAATCATAAGCTTACTTAATAATGGAATAATGCTTGTTTTGGAAAACTTAAAAATCTAACAAACAATTCAAACAAAATTCACTATCCAATTGGAAGTTGCCATTGTATCTTAGTCTTAACAATGATGTAAACAATGTCATCACAAAGTTCTCCTGCTTGTATAATAACCATTCAGTGGCAAAATAAATGATATTTAACTGTGCTTTAATAAAATTTTATAAAATTCTGAAAGTACCAAAAGGCACATTTTAGCTAGCTCCCAAATTTTTAAGTGGCCAAAACCTGAGAAATACTATACATCAGAGAGATAAGTAGAATTGTACATTAGGTTAGTGAGAAAGAATGTCGGTTTAGCAAGTCTGAGTTTAGTGTATCAATGACGACAGGCTCATCAAAGTACGATCCGCTGGTAGAAATAACCTCCTGTCACCCTACAGGGAGCTTTTAAATTCAAGATTTAAAAATGTCTTGCTTCAGTGAGATGATCCCCTTGAAGGCAATTTCAATATCATTCTGATTTTTACCCTTTCACTGTGTAATAGCAAGAACAGATGAAGTTAGGCATTGGTAACCCTACCTTAGTCTGTTCTTAGTAATAGGCATTATGCATGATCGATAAAGTGCAATCAAACGTTCGTAGAATTTCAGTAAATACTTGATTAGCAACTCCTATGAGTTGGGGGGGGGGGGAATTAAATAAACAGATTTCAAAAAAAGCAGAATAATAAAAGAGGGAAAAATGTAAACATACTCATGTGACCGCGAATGCTTCATGATTGGTTGTGACGTCGCATTTCAGTAGCGTGCATTCAGATCCCAGGCAAAAAATCTTGCATATGTTTTGCTATTCAACTGTTATTCTCCAGAATGACCAAATCAGACCCAGAATTTTGTATGGGATAGTCAAACAAACTGCCTAATAGATTTTTTCATGGCTGCAGAGTTCTTTTCAAGGAACTTCTTTTTATTGCCAAGTTTTTGTGTTTCCGAGTCACGCTGTATTAAAGAAATCAGGTAAGTAACCGTATCTCGGATATCGATTAAGTCATTTAATTAATATTTAACCTCCTTACATCAATAATAATAATTTATTTTATATATGCTTTGTTTAATGGCATGTAAAGCAATTTGGGTAGTTAATGGACAGAATTAATAATGTTAAATGCAATTTAAAAATAAGACGTTAAATTGGAGAGAAAAAAAAAAATTTCCAACGAGAATCGAACCCGGACCGACGGCATCGTAATCAACTGCCTTATCCACTACGCCAAGGAAGCTCTTGTTTATTTACGTTAAATCAACCATACTTATGCAATTGATGAACTTTAACCTCAAATATCTTGAAATCGGCTCTCCGTCTACGGGTAAAAGGGGGTATATATTACTATATACAGAGGCTTGCTCTACAACCCTACCAAGTTTCATCAAAATCGGCGGGTATCACTTCGTGACCTCTCCTTGTCAGATATGGACGAGAATCGTATGGCGATAAGTTATGAGCAGGTCAAGAGAGAAGGGAATGGGTGTCTTGTAAAAAGTAAAATATATCCAGAACATAAAGTTACATCGAAAAACTACAGTCACATGAAATTACTTATTGCGAAGACATTTATGTTATTAACAATAAATGCAACTGCATTGCTTATAACTATAGGTCAGCTTTGACATCCTTTCAATACTTGATAAAATAATCTTGGCTCTACCATTATAAAATAATCTTGGCTCTACCATTATAAAATAACATGAATTAACAAATCTTAAAATACAATTCTATAGGTCAGTGTGTTGACATCTTTCATGTGGAGATTTTAAAATTTGTTGCTAATATCATTAATGGAAAGACTGATAGTCCTTTTTGTTTGGCTTACTTAAACTTTATAATACGCGGTTTAGAAAACAAGAATTATTTTATATTCCTTGCTTTAATTTCAATTTATTAATTAAATTTTTATCTTGTTTTAATCAATTGCATAATGCTAAGAGTAATTTTGATTGTTTTTTATATTATCCAGTTTTGGTCTTTTATCATATATATAAAATCAGAAACGGTGGACTATAAAATGGTGGACTCACAACAAAGAAAAGATCTAACAATGTGAGTCAAAAATAATCTAACAACGGGTTATTTCCCGATTACACAATCGGGTAGGTTCGCTTCTAGTATAATTATATAATTTCATCAATATATAATTATATTATTTTCCTGTGTATTTTTGTTTTGTGATTTTTTTTTGTCTTTGTTCTCGGTGCCTTGGTGGGGATTCCTGTGTGGCACTGAGTTATACCTTTATGCTTATCTTTGGTAGCAATCAATAAATCAATCAATCAATCAATCAAATATGATATTTCCCATATTCTTGCATAACCAATATTTCCACATCCCCTGAAAGGATCCTAAACATATAAAAGGCGATAAATGTTTTGATAATTTTCTTTCATCTCTCCGAACAGC
Organism: Rhysida immarginata; assembly: GCA_023313115.1. Classification (NCBI taxonomy): domain Eukaryota; kingdom Metazoa; phylum Arthropoda; class Chilopoda; order Scolopendromorpha; family Scolopendridae; genus Rhysida; species Rhysida immarginata. The sequence continues at coordinate 2,430,942 of JAHWFO010002456.1, forward strand.
ACGAAATCACGCATTCTTAGTTTTAAATCTTTCAGAACTGATTAAAAATGTTTCTCTGCTGATTTATTGTCATACTTGTATAGCTTAGTACAGTAAACCATTTGTACTCAGTTATTTTCTCTTCTATTGTTTAAACAGCCATCAGCTGCCGCAGTCTTTACTGAAACATGGCATCACAGGAGAGAAGTAGTAGAGAAGCTGCTTTACAGACGTTGAAAAGTTTAAAAATTAATTGCGAGCGATTAACTAGTCCAAAAAATTCGAAATTTTTTATACACATTCATTTTGATTTGGCCTATTTATAAACATTATAATTAAAAACATGCATAAAGCCTAATACATTTCATTTTCATTCCTGATAAGATGAAATTATCCACTTTTTGCAGCATAACGAAAACTTTATGAGGCAAGCATTGTCATGAAGAAAAAGATGCCCTTTTCCTATTTACATGTGAAGGGTGGTTTTTGCAAATTTCTGGTGAAAAGCATTAAGTTGCTGGCAGTACACTTAAGCTGAAATAGTTTGGCCAGGTTTAAGAAATTTGTGGTGGATCAAGCATAACTTTCTTGAGCTACAGGTCACATTTTTTTTTTATTTGGAGGTACCTCACTGTATTTGTTGTCCTGAACGTTGGTAATTGTCATGCAGGATTCACACGTCACAATTCAACTTAGGAAAGGCCAGTTTATTCTGCAAAACGAGTGAAGAAAAAATGGATAAACGTACTTGTAGAGGTACACATTTTTCCAGCCTAACCACTTAACAAATTTGTTTTAAATATCCACAAACAGTTGTATGATAAATTACAAGCCCTGATCCAAGTTCTCATGACATTAGCCACTAATGATTCTAAAAGTTCATTATCAACTTCCGAATGGGGTTTACATTTAAGTTTATATCTCTGGATTTACCATACATTTTTTGGACCATCTTTGGGCTTCACATTCAGACAATGAATTCTTTTCTTGCCCTATGCTCTGTTCACATTTCTTGCAGCCTCAGCTGCACTTTTCTCTTGTATCAAACATACCCAATCTGGTCAGTTGTCAAGGCAGCTTCCATCAACAATAGCAGACATATTATCCGAATTGAGCAAATTGTGCTCAAATACAATTTTTAATATGTCCACACTGAAGTCAGCACCAAAGCCTACAACTTTGGATATTCAACTTTCTTACGATGAATTTAAACTGCACGTGCTAAATCAACATTACTTTCCCACCAACCTAATAATATAGGTTATCATCTAGCTTTATCATATTAGGCTTAATAAAGAGTTAAAATTTGATTTTCTCAAAAGTATTTGACTTCCCAACAAAAGACTGCCACAACTAGCAGAAATCAATGAAAGACCTCTTGTGCAATTAGAATTTTAATAATGCATTGCAAGTTTCTCCCCAGAACCTTAGATGGAATTTGATAAATAAATAGACAATTTTATACACTACACTGTATAATTCTTGTCTATCTGGCTATTACTGCATGTAGCTGATGAAATAAAAATTCTGGAGAAAATAAGTTAAATGCAATAAAATTTCACATCAATAATACAATGAACTCAATATTCAAAAAATTCGAACCGAAAATATACCAGCTTATGAGTGTTCTATTAATGAAATTCAGTGTAAAATATTCAACTAAATAATTAGGTGATAGTTTCAATAATGCTAAGTCAATATTTAATTAACTGGAGATTCTTCTCATCATATTTTGCCTGATGAGGAGAATTTATCAATGGCTAATTAGGAACAAAAATTGAGTTTTGGAAAATATACAATAGATATGAATTAACAATGGTGTGGATGGTGTAACAAAGGTTTGAGATGCAATTTAAGTTAATTGTTATAGGTATAGTTTTATATTGTTTACATCAACTTTTGAGAAAAGAAATTGGTCTTAAGTAATAATAAATGTTATTTATTTAATATAATAATAAATAATATGTTTTTTATTTAATATCAATTTATTATTAGTTAATTTTATCACCTATTTTTTAAATCAAAGTAAAAGACTGCATAAATGAAATAGAGACAAACTGAAACACAGCAAATTGACAATCACCATTTGTTGTAAAAGACTGAACTGAGATATTATAAAACAACAATACATCAAGTGATTACACAAATCAACAGCATTTTCCAGGATTTATCAGGTTACTTTTTAAACCACGAGATTCTTCAAATACAGTTGAGTCCACATATAAAGAACTCGGTTATAGCATAGTCTTTAGATAGTAGGTTTATAGACTATCTAAAGACTCTGGCTATAGTTAAAAAGCAGTTATAGTGAAGTTAATTGAAATCCCCAACTATAGGTTCCTTGAAACTGTACAAATTTTCTACGGTTATAAAGAAATCTGATATAATGAAAATACATATATAAAGAATCATTTTATGGGCTCTTACACAACTTTTGTTTGGATATAGCGAAATTTTGAGAAATCAATATTTTTTTATGCCTAAATTTGTAATTGGTTATTCACTTGATAGGAGCAGACAGTGAGGAATTAAAAATGGCCAATATATTAAAGCATATTTAATTCTCTACAAAAATAAATATAAAATTATCTTATAATAAATTAAGTTCCTATTCTTAATTATTTCAAAGCCTAATGATATTTTTCTTATTGTTGCTATTATTAATGCTCTTTTCATTACATAATATGTACGACTAAATATCCAACAATATGAAAATCACAAACAATTGTCAAGTGAAAATGGCATAAGTACATTGATTAAGTACATAAAGATATACATTATATCTTTTCAAGTCTCTCATTGTTGTAACAATAGAGAATTCAAACAGGAACATTAACAACATAATGGGTTTCTCAATGATAAATGGGTTACAGTTATTATTCCTAATAATAATAAAAAGTTTGCACTGAAATCAATAAAATCAATAAATTGAGAGTTCTTAGTATTGTTTCCATCAATGAAATTGGTAGAGACTTTACAATACAATAAAGGCATAACAGAGTTTTCAACTACTTTCGGCATTTATTCCTGGCTTTATCACGAATTTATACTACACTAGAGGCTTCTCGACCTCATACCATATTTCTGGATACAAGGGAGAGAAGTCTCTAGAGTAGTATAAATCCTTGATAAAGCCGAGAATAAATGGTTACAACAGACCGTTCAGTTAAAAATCATTCACTGATGATGCTGTGTACAGCACTGAATGCACTGAACGGTAATTGAACGGGGCGGCACTACTGTCATCATCATCATGCACACCATGAGAATAAACGAATGCATTCTTTATTCCAATCGGCTTCCTTCAGGAAATAATTAAAAACTTTCAAGGCAGCTGAGGATTTCATCTCATTGCATGTGTATGTTCAAACTGCTGGCATTTGCAAACTCTCTTCCTCATGTCATTACACGCCAAGAGGAACTCTTCCTGCGTTATTTGGTCCTGCATATTTTCCCTTGTTGTCGGAGGTTCTTGGTACACAATTTCTTTTAGCCATCCTCACAGAAAAAAAAAACAAACAAACTGAGGGGAGTGAGGTCTGGAGATCAATGGCGCAATGCTCTGGGTTTAGCCCTACCAGTCCATTGCAGGGGGAAGATGCGATCGTCGATTTCTCATGCCATTCATGCGGCAGAAATCATATGCTGACCCTCATCACTAAGGGCAGATCTTCAAGGAGTTCATGCAGCACTTTTCCAAAAAGTTAACATAAATCACCCTAAGAGAAATGCAGGCCGATAATGTGGCCTCCGATAACTCCACACTTGTTGGCCATTTACTTCACGGAAGCAGTGAGGATTTCCCTGAGCCTGATAATGTACATTATGGATGTTCACCTCCCTGTTGCCGTTAAATGGAAATTTTTTGGCTGGTTTCTAAATCACTGAAAAAAATTTAGTCTCCTCCAAATGTCACACCCTCCAAGTGCCTGATGGAGATGATTGTGGAAGAGTGCCACTGATGTTGAGAATCTGCAATACAGTTATGTTGCTTACTCCTGGATCATGAGAGTAGCCTCACAGAGACAGTCCGATCCTGTCAAACAGAGGCGAGAACATCAGCAGTGCTATCAACTCGCATCAGTCTTCTGCTCACAGCATCTGCATTATAGTTGGGTTACACCTAACCAGTATAGTTTGGCTGCATCACACAAACTGCAAGGAGCTAAAAAATATTCTATAATGATGTGTACGATTCAGATGATATGCAGCATAGAACATCTCTGCAGCACAATAGTTTTGCTGACATTTTCCTAAAACTATCAACATGTCAAACTCCTCTTTGTTGGAAAAAGGCATTTTCAGTGATGGAAAAAAAGATAGCAACAAAATATGCAGAAATTATTAACAGTTCAGCACAGATAAACATGTGACCTGAAAGTCTGATTTTATTATTTATTTCCAAAGGAAGCCAATTGGAAAAAAAAAAACAAAAAAAAAAAACAACGCTCCCTACAAAAATCGTTTCTTTTTAATAAATAGAGAAAATTGTTTCTTTTTCCGAGACCACCATACAAATCTAACTAACAACACCCTGTGCATGTTCCCATTTCAAGTTATTGGGCAGATGCACTCATTGTTAGCAATTTCCAGAAAATGAGAGAGAAAGAAAAAAAGCCTAATGTGGGTAGTCTGATGCACCCTATATAACAAGACTGATGGAACAATTGTGTGTCAGAGACTCTCAAGTAAAATGGTTCAAAATTGTGTAATTATATCGTGTATTTCCATGATGAAATCGACAAACACTAACAATCCAGTCCGATTTTGTTCTCGAGATTTAAGATTTATAGTTATTGTGAGAACAAGTTTGATATCCATGCACACATTCTCACTATTTTATTTTTATCTGCGTGATTGTATGAATCCCAGAGTGTACTTGAAAGTGAAGCTAGAAATGGTTAATGGAAACAACGAAAGGACCTATGACATTGCTAATATTCATGCATGAGAATGTACGAAATAGGTGTCCATTTGAACAATCTTATCAATAAGTATGACAGTTTCCTGTCCACATGATTTCACTTTTAATACATCAAAAGAATTCCTGACAATCAGATAGTATTTACAGATAGTGATTTCGTAGAACAAAACTCCATATTTCAGACCCATTAGTCCATGGTCCATAGGAAGTTATTCAAATAGAATAATTATCCAACTACGCTGACAAAGTTTGTCAATTCCACTTAAAACCCTGTATGCGTGTACAATTTTTTGTATAACTGGGTGCCCTAGTAACAATTTTAAAAATATAAATTATTAATAAACACTAATTAACAAATATTTTCTAAGAATTATCCTTCATTAATTATATATCTCACAGTACTAAATCCATAAATGTGGGAAAATTTTCTATTACAGTACGAACCCAGTCGGACACAATCAGCAAGAGCCAGATTTCAGCAAATGCGTTTAACCGGGTTCGTACTATAATAAGTTTCCATAGCAATCTCATGATTCCTTTCAACATATGATAATTTAATGATGTTAATTCTAGAAAATCACAATTCATACATGAAGTTTTTAAAAAAATCTTACAGATAAACAAATAGTTGCAGTCAAAGGTTTTTAACCAACCCCCGCATTTTCATAGAGTTTGTGGAACAAATGGACAATATAGAGCTAAATATTTTCAACAAAACATGCCAAACATCAATTGAATCCATGGAGCTAATCAAAATTTTCTTTTCCGGCTGGATAATTTCTAAGAACCTGTGTATTAACATTTGACTTCTTCCTATGGGGCTACTTAAAAGACATAGTTTACGCCACATGATCCAAGACATTGGATGATATAAAGCAGAACTTAATACAAGAAATCAGTGATGTTGACAACATAGTCCTCCAATGAGCAGCCATTAATATGCAATGAAGTTTTCAGTTGTGCCTACAGCAGGAAGGAGGGAAGTTTCAGCATTTACTAATAAAGGCACAATCTCCCAAATGTACTCTACATTTGAGATATTACAAATTGTGATTAGCATCATTCTTGTTGAAATAAATAAAGAAATGTTAGTTTTATATGAATCATACTGTAATAAAGATCTCACCTATATTTATTAAGAGGGTAGCAAAAAAGATCCTGTTTACATAAGAGATTACAGGTATATCTGTATGGACAAGAAGTTGTGTATTTAGCCAAGAGAATGATTATCAAAATTCATCGATTTCTCCCAACTTCCCTTCCTCCCTGAATTTTGGTTTAATTATTCCAGTCTAAAAATTATTTAAAAGTTTAAGAACAAGATCAATTTTTTTTCCAATTCTGTATATCCTGATATTTACTAAACATACATTTTTATTAAATTTATACATATCAAAAAAGATATGCTTGAAAAAGCTAAAAAGATTTGGATTAAAATTCGTCCTACTAATCCTTAGAACAAGTTAACAAATGTGTACATCATGACTTATACATTGATTTGTATGCGGTCTTTGCAATTCTATCACGTCTGTGTGATCATACTAAATTAATTTATCACTTTCAAATAAATTTGGGATAAAATACATGCAGCCATTTTTTTTTATTTATTAAAATTCAAATATTAATGAAGTTTCAATTAATGTATTCAAAAGTGCCTGCATTTAAATAGCTGCCTAAGAGCAGTTCATTGAAAGAAAAACCTGACTTGGAGATAAAATGCATGTCACTGTAATCAAAAATGTTATTACATAAGAAGATAGCAATAATTCGTTAAAAATATGTCAATTGCTTTAGATGCTTCAAGAAGAAATCATCTTCTACAGCTGTGCCTGCAGAAACATTCACAAGGGGAGACGCCAAATCTTCTACTATTGCTTTACTTTTGGTAGCTGACACATTGGATTTAAATTTGGGGGGGGGGGGGGTCTATGAGCACCCTCCCCCTTATCCAACTTCTTACTCCATAAGCAGATGTTCTTGCTTTTATTGAAAGGGCCCCATGTTAACATTTGAGAATATAGTGGATGACACATCCAGGGAACATTACATCATGTGCTTATAACGATTGAGGTACACTCATGAGTAAACCAGAATGACCAATAAATTCAGCAATGCATTTGTCATTAAAATAAAATAATACATGTACACTCTTCCAGATTGAAGTATTTTTGAACACTGCATTCTGTGAATGTAATCTGAACATACATTTTGAAAAAAAAAAAAAATTTCCCTAGCAGAAATATAAAAATTTTGCGTTTATACCGTCACCTCCATCTGAACTCCGATGAAATCAATTATGAGGAATAACGCTATTGCATTATTATAAAGTATGTGGTTTATCTAGTTAAGAAGTACATTATATACGATTGATACGGTCTATACTTGTGATCATGAGATTTTGAATATTTATTTAGGAAAACGGGTTATAAGCTTTAATGGCAAATAATTATTTTACTTAGTTTAATTGAGATTTTTTTTCGTTTTGTTTGTTTCTTTTAACAACGGAAATGCCTTACTAGTAAATTCCAGTTGGCTTCTTCCAGGTGTAAAATACATTCTCCCACATCTTCTATACCAGTGCATGCCTGAAGAGTTTAGAGAATTCAGATGATTAAGATTTTATCATAACATGCAAGGAAAAATATTTTCCATTATGATTAAATGGCTACTTGAATGACGATACCATAACATTTCATTGTTAAGGTTATTCTATTAATAGTTACAACTTAAACGACTTATTATTTAATATTCTATTTCTATGCCGTGATAACGAACGCATGCAACAATCACGATCCATTATGTTTCAATAAAATATGGTTGACTTACTTGAAAATCAGCTAGCACTTCTTCTCTGTTGGCCGCCATTGTTGTTGATTTCATTTAATGCAAATCATCATGTTGAAATGTTCGTATCAGTCAAGGTTTAATTTTTAAATAGAAGTTTTAACGTAATCAGAATTGACACATAATTAACATTAAATTAAATAAAACGTACAGAGATAAAGTTCGTTTGATTGTTTTTCAAACTATAATTACTATAACAACAATAGTATATGGTAACAAACACAGTCACCAACATTTGTCGTCTGCAGGGAAACTCCAGCTCATTTGCATTATTTGTGCGGATCGGCCTCGAATTAACGAAAAATGTCAAATTGTTCTGATCTGGATTGATTATCGTGATTTTTCTTAATTATCATCCGATAAAATAAGTCTGTTTTAATATATCCTTTTCAGACTTTTTTTCAATTTATCAACCATTACAAACATTATTTAAATATAACCCCTTCATCCATTCCTGATGTAACTCTTTCAGAGCAGTATCATATTTCCCTTTTATAAAAGGTTTCAAGTGACTCGACATATTTATAAGGGAAAGTTGAACATTAATTAATTGAATAATTAAGTTCACTTATGTATAATTCTCTTAAGATGAAATTCTTTCTTTTTCTATTATAAATTACGTGATTATAATTATTATCAGTATAAATAAAGTCATTAGTTTTATTATTATTATTATTATTATTATTATTATTATTATTATTATTATTTTATAGAGGGCTTCTAATTTTTAGATAAATCGGATTTAAATTGACCGATTGCTATGCATGCATTATTTTTTTTCTAAAATTTTTCTTTCAAACATTGTTTGAAAAAAAATATATTCCCCCAAAATGGGATAAAAATATAAATGTTCAGGGTGCGGCAGTGAAATGGGCAAATTTATAAAAACGCCACCTCCCTTCCTCACAGTATTATCCGTTTTCTCAAAGCATAGCCTACTATTATTATTATTATTATTATTATTATTATTATTATTATTATTTCGAAATTAATTATTTCTATTAATTATTTAGAAATAATAGTAGTAGGCCTTGCTCAAAGTTATCAAAAGGTCTGGCTTTAAACTTTTCTAACCAAATTTGTTGTGACGCTTTTGTAACTTTTTGATTCACTAAATAAATAAGTCTCCAGGATTCTAGAAAAACAACATCCTTGATGGCTCGGTGGCCAAGGGACTTGTTACAATGTACGTTAACCAATTCTGTATTTATGCCCTTTTAAATTGAAATGAAATATGATATCACCATGAAATTTTGGAGTAGAGGAAGGAGATATTCATTAGTGTACTCACGAAGTCACATGACTTATTAAAAACCAATAGGGGCCTCCAGTTAAGAACGCAAAGCAAACGCATCCAAGGATAATGTCCTACAGATAATCAGGGAGAGAACTCAAAAACTTAAGAGTAATTATTCATTTTGTAACATGTTCATCAGTATCACGGGGTACGAGCTTCCCGAGTTGGATATTAGCCCAACACTCACGACTAGCCTTTACGTGCATCATAAGACCCAATATGATCTACTCGTCATTCGAACTATAGCCAATAGGGCCCTTTGAGCCTCATTATCGGGCTTGCCACTTCATTTTTTAATAATTTTTAATTATAGATTATAGTGGCACGTTAATCTCAAGTTATATCTCTGATGACATGGAAACAATAGAGCCACGTGATAATTTGTTGATTTTTTTTTTAATTCAACAAAAATTGAAATTTAACAAAGCACCTATATAGTATTTTAATAAAATTGTACGTCTATTCTTTAATATTGTAATTTTTTCATATATTCATTTACACACTTAAACATTATTTTCAGTAATTATAGGCTCTTCTATTAATAACATCAAGAACAGGTGAAGGGGATTCATCTGTTCTTGATAATATATATTTTAGAAGTTGGCTATTGGTTCACTTTTAGAAGTTGGCTATTGGTTCCTGTATATATAATCCATCCGTTTGGATATAATCCATTACGTTTAGGAACAATTTCTGGGTTTGGGTTTGTTTTTTTTTTTGCCTTTGCCTTTTTTTTAAATCCAAACACACCACACTTTCACTGCCTCTATTTCCTAAACGGTTGGATCAATTGAAAAACACCAAGAATAAAACATTTCTCAAATGTTGTGTACGATCTGAAAAAAACAAACAAAGTTGACTCCCTGTATATAAATATAGCCAAGATATTGAAACAATGGTTTCAATTTTTATTAACTGAGTAATGTTAATAAATAGCCTATAGATAAAAACAGCGATCATGAAATTTTATAAATCTATTTCTTGCAATTTTATAGATTTATTAGGTATCATGTACGACACGAATTTTGAGTTTCAAGATCATACTAATCATATTATTAATCAATTAAATAATACCAATTTACTCATAAGAAATTATGTCAAATATTAAGAACATAGGAGATGATTACTGTTGTAAAAAAATAAAAAAAAAAACAAAAAAAAAAAACCCATATCTATATTAATTAAGCTCCCGAGTTTGGCCAAGTGTATTAAAATTAATACTCATTTAAAAATATGTTAGAATTATCTGACCTGCTTTTGGGCTAAAAAAAATAATGGACTCTATTACAAATGGAAGTTGTAAATATTCCTTATTAATAATGGAATCAATACTTCTTTTTTTTTTCAGTTTAAAGAATTGTGTAACATTATTTTTCGATATAGTCATCGACGTAACTATTAAAAAAAAAAAAATTGGATGCAGTGGTGTAGTCAGAAATTCCTCTAGAGAGGGAGAGTACTTTCATGTTCGAAAGAAAAAAAATCTCATAATCAGGAGTGCGAGAAGTTATGATCATAGAGATAGATGTTATTATACCAGAGGTTATGATCAAGGTATTTGTATATCAGATAATTCACAAAAAAGTGTTACTTTTTTTTTAATTTTTTCCCCTCCACACTAAATAAAAATTTGATATTTTGTGTAAGTAGTGCGGAAACAAATTTTGAAAACCTTCAAGGGGTGCGAGCAGTTACATAGGTTAAGAAACATTGCTATAAGAGTATACTCTTTTAGGCAGCGTTTTTCAATCTGTTTTCGGCTTGCATCCCCAAGAAAGTTTCGACTTGCTTTAAGAAAGTTTTAGATAAAATATCGCGTTTGCTGTAAGATTTAGTCAAACAAAAAAAATTAGAAAGAATATAACGCAGAAATTTCGACCCTTGAGGGGAGGGAGGGAGGCAGGCTGCAACCCCCCCCCCTTAGCTTTGCCCCCAATTGGATGACTTTATCCTCGGAAATTAGATTAGTAAAATGAATATCTATCACAATTGAGCCTCCGGTTATTATTACGCATTTTAAAAGTAAATTTTTCCAATATACAATATAACCTACTCTTTATCACTGGGATCTCATTAACATTTGGCCGGAGATTAATCGTGTGCAGACGAAATAATCGCGTAGAGTGAGTTCTCTGCGCTCATAACTGTTTATAACTTCTCCAGGGATATATATTTTCTCCATTTTCTCTTGGAAGTATTTTGATCACAATTATCTCTTTTTTTTCCATAATGTTTGTTTTGCAAAAGACTAACAATAGACCTTACTAATCTAGTTACCTTCTGTTGCGAAATAACTTTTTAAAATCGCGTTATAGCGAAAACGCGTAAAGTGAGGTCGCGTTTAACGAGGGATGCCTGTATGATTGTATTTTGACAAAACAAATTACTTGATTTTATTTTCCCTTTTCTTGCCCATTTGTACAGTACCATTAATAATATTAATAATAACGAAGGACTAAAAATGCTTTACTTTAACTGCCATTTTGGCCATGTTTCCGAAGAGATAGGACATGTGTGCCTATTATTGATGTTCTATTTGAATCTGAAGTCAAAATCAAAAAGAAAAAAAAAATTGGCGACAGAAAGATCTACTTCGTGAATTCAGTAACGGTGTTTTTTAAAAACTGGAATTTAATAAAAAAAAATTCACTTATACAAAATCACGTGTATTCAGCAGTGTATTATATCACGCAGCATTTCGGCGACCCAAGTAGAATGCCAGTGGCAACTCGGGCCGTCGGCCATGTTTTTCCCAACGATTGAATTAGCAGAGGTACTGTACAATTTACGATACTTTTCAGCTTATTACGAAGAAATGTAAAGATGGCTACAAAAAAAAAAATGCTGGTAGCCTATCAAGCTTTTATTTGTATATTAGATAAAGCAGGTTAAAAAAAAGCACATTAGCGTTATAATTTAACATTTTACAGATAAAGCTCTATTTTACGGACAAGTGATGCCATTTTTGGCCTTTTCGTAGGTTCACTCACTATAGACTGCTTATTAAAATTCGAAAGTAACTAGTTTTTATGTAATTTATGTATATTTACGATGACCATTAAATTGCATAAAAAACGAGTGATTTTCGAGAATTTTAATAAGCATTTGAGCCTACGAAAAGGCCAGAAATGGCGAAAATGGCTTCAGTTGTCCATAGAGCTCTATTTACAGAACTGTGTGGACGGTGTAACTGTTAAATGCGCCCCCCTCCCGAAATAAAATCTTGGGTACGATGCTGCTTCAGAGGGACTCAAGAGATGGATTGCAAGAATTAACTTTTGAATTTCTTTTTCTTTAGTAAGCGATAATGATTTTCATCATTAGCCATATAAAGAACAAATTTTATAGCTGTTTCAAGGCTTTTAAATTAATCATTTATTAAACACGTACAGTATATTTAAATGAAGGAATAACAAAAATTGTTTAACAAAATATCCTTATCTGATTTTAAAGAAATTATTGTATGAAAATGACAGAAAAACGTAAAATAAAAGCAACATTATATACAATAATGGGGGGTTAACCCTGAATGTAATTACTCGACTCCTACAAAGAGATTTGCAATTTTACTTTGTTGTTCTATATTGTTTAGATAAAGCAGCATAAAAAAAAACCAAAAAACATTGATGTTTTAATTTCCATAATAAGGGTGGTTGTTTTTTGACATTTCCAGCAAGAAAATAAACATGAATAACAATTAAAAAAAAAAATTATTTGAATTAAAGTAAGCTTTAAATAAGCTTGAATTAAGTATGATATGACAAAAATTAACAAAAATCTAAATATTTTTTTTGTAAGAGCTACTGAATATATTGCTAACTTTTTTCCTTTTCCTCTAGTATAACTCCAGTATTTAATCATTATTTATTAAGATAAACGAAAGTTTTAACTAATTTTACTTGAGTTTCCTTTTTTTTTTTTTAACACATTTTATTCGGTTCACTCCACTTTGGCCCCGTGAAGTTGGCCCCTTCCACTTTCGCCCCGGCGCAATTATATGGTAATTTCACTTTCGCCCTGTATATTTTATCAAGGCCCTGAAGAGAGGCTAAGGCTATACGCAAATAACTTGAATATAACATAGCCTATACCAGGGTTTTCAAACTGTGATGGTACAGTCAACCAAAGGAAATAATCCACACGAGTTTATTATTTAATATTACATTTCATGCTAATGTGTTGTTTTAATAGCTTTTTTAATTATAATTATTTAAATTTAATAATGTTAACTCTAAATGTAATATTAAATTATTAAAAATAAATTAATATCGAAACGGTAAAACTTAGAGTGAACGGATATTTATAAGAAGAAAGGACGAGACACAAAAACCCTGGAATACAATAGATAATAGTTAATAAAT
>JAHWFO010002456.1:2469346-2483390 GCA_023313115.1 Rhysida immarginata
GACAATAAACAACCGCTCTATTACCCCACCTTTCTTCTTCCACCATGATTCAAAACACCCTTGATCTCATATTTCTAATTACTTTGCTTGAAAGGTTGTTTCGAAGCCTCGAGATAAGAATCAACATGGCTGAGCTCGATTCTTCATTAATTATATTTTTACAAGAAATATTAGATTATTTTGAGGATGACTTTGTACAGATGGTGCTGTAATCGCATGTGCCTGTGCAATAGTGTCATTATTAAAAAATATAGAAAATGAGGTAATATGGGCATTAGAAAAGAAGCGCATTGATTAATTGCATTTGCTTTGATTAAAACAATAAATTTATGTATTGTTTTTTATATTTTAACTGTAAGTTTAACATATGATTTTAAATAAAAATTTTATTATAATTATTAATTTTCATTACATATTGCCTGACTCAAAAATTTATTCTCTGAAATCGACTTAAAACTCATGATTCGAGAAGATATGTTGAAATTTAGTAAAAAAAAAAAAAAATAATAATTATAATAAAAAAAAAAAAAAAAAAAAGAAAAAATCTTCTGTAGGCTCTGCGTATGTGACCAATTTTGTGCAGCTAATTGCTCCGGAACGGTAAATGCAGGACCAAATAAAATTAAAACATATTTAATATGCCTTGATTAACCCTTTTAATGGTAATTTTTTTCTAACATTGAACAAATGACTGTAGCAATAATACAAGCGAACCAAACAAGTCAATAAATTTGACATGTACGGACTTCTCCTTTCATTGAGGAATAATTTTTGTAAACAAATTATTTGGCTGATTAACTATATCTCAGCATTAAAGGTTTTCTTTGGGGTTTTTTTTTATTTTTATTTTTTATTATTATTATTTTTTTAAAGAACCCCTCCCCCGCACTAAAAAGTTTTTGGGGAAAATTCTAATAAGCAATTTAATTTTAAAGGGTTTAAACTAATTTAATTTATGAAAAGTTCACTTTATTTAACTGATTTTCCTCTTTTTCCCCTTCATGATTTAAGAAACGATCGCTACAAATAATGAGCCTCGTTCTCACGGTGATCGAAGTCAAGGTTGTTAAAAAGAAGGTGGCCTCTATCGGCCGATTTCTCTCAAAAGCACTCGCATTGCCTTCTGGGATTGTGACGTCACCTGGCAGGCGATCCGTCTCTTTTAACATAACAAAGCTGAGATAGCTGGAGTTCCATGTGCTTTTGCTAATAATAATCGCAATTATTTATTCTTTTTAGTCCAATATTATAATCTAGAGTGCATTTATTATATTTCCATGCATTTATTCTTCTCATGGCAATAGATACGAGCAAAATTTCATTAAATGAGCAAACCCCCCACCCCTTCTTATAATGAGCACACTCGTAACGAGCAGAATTCCTGAGCAGGAGATGTGCTCTTGATACGAGTGTTAAAACGCAAAAATCCAACAGATTGCACTACGAGAAAATCGAAAGTTAAGAGAAAATTGAAACCTGAGAGAGAAGTTTAGAAAATAAAATATACACAAGACTCTTCGCTTTCATCTTCACCTCCTTCACTCGTACCAAATAATTAAAACTGTTCAGTGACTTCAGATTCATTTGAAGACTCTGTAAACCACGTTGGGAAAAACGACGAGGTGGGATACGCTTTCACTCTCAAATTGTAATATGAGCAAAACGAAAGTGTTCGGTCAGACTCAAACAGAAAGCAATCGGGTATGTAAGAATTACTTTTTTTTTCTTCCAATCATATTTTTACAATTATACATTTATCGGCAGATGTTTTAATGCTGTGCTAGCACTTAATGCTAAATGACTGAATACTGTAACAGGTTAATCGTTGAAGAATTGCTTTGACGAGGTGGCCTCGCTGTTGCAGTATTTGCTTTTGTATTTCAGTGCTAAATGTATATAAATAGGCCTGTTATTTGCAATCTCTGAATTTTAAACACATATTATTCCAATAAATTATTTATATAAAACCTTGGCATGGGTTTTTTTTTTCATTTATATTGGTGATAGATAGTAAAAATAGGCTGGAAAATAAGGGTTCCCTCGCTATTCCCTATTGTTTTCTATGGCGATCGTCTGCTCCAACCTTCCAGTTGACGTCACACGTCAGCAGCCAATGACCATCGATCACCCTGACAGAGTCCACCTTCTCTTTAACAACCTTGGAGATTTTCATTGAAACTGAATACGAAAGTAAAGTTTCTTTCTGCCGATAGGGTGGCGCTGCAGGCGCAGTTGGACAGATTGTACACGCAGCGCCACTTTTCAATAGAGTTCCCGCCCTACCGGGAGCTAGAAACTTTAGCTTCATTTTAACAATGGAGCTCGATGACCATGAATATCTATAGACCGTGATTCAAACTTATGTTTTTATTGGCAATTCATTTGGAATATTTTACTCAACCCCAAGAACGCGTAGTCAATCTTTGGACATCCTATTGCGGAACTGTATAAATTAAGCATTAAAGTTAAGATTATAAACGGAAAGTTTTTTAATAGATGATCGTTGAATTTTCTTTTCAAACTCTAATTTATATCGGTACATTAAACGCACGCAAATGTCTATAAACCGCTTAAAGTAAAACTTTGTCTTAATTTCACTATAAAATAAGAAAAGCTTATGTTTAAAATAAGTTTACAAATGAGTTAAGCAACTTACAATGGTTTAAGGTTTTTTCCTTTTGTAGAAGCGGCTTCCTTAGCCATTTTGCAGAATATGCGCACAATGAGAATGAAAAGAACAATGTTGATGAAAAAACTCAATCCTTGCCATCCAAAATAATAGAGAAAAGGTCGGATAAATTCGCCGTCAAAAAACCAACAGGTCTCCATTGAGAAACCTGGTCTTAGGTGGTTTATTTCGTGAATTTCAGTGACGACAGCGATAGTTACAAGGACCAACGGTATACCCCAACAGATGATGGAATAGCATACGAAACGACGAAATGTAACAACTAGAGAAGCATTCAATTTCCTGAAATTTTGGTACAAGTGAACTGCTTGTGCATTGGTCCAGAAAAAGGCTGACAATACGGTAAACTGAATAAAGGCACTGGTTACAATGCAGGCAGTTTTGACATTTCTATCCGCAACGATATAACGACAACAGATCACGACGTACAAAATTAATAACATTACCAGATGACATAAAAGGAGGCAATTTCGATAAAGTTCTGGAATGAATTTTAACAAAAGAAACAACAAAATAAGAGAAGCCGTCGATACGAAAATTCCCACTTTATAAAGCAGCCGAACGATTCTGGCACTTGTAGGCTTACAGAGGTACGTCGTTTGGCGACGAATAAAAAACTCATTCCATTCATATCCAACAAAATAGGTTTTCAACCATACATTGTATCCGTCATTGTAAAATTTTAACCTGAAAGATGGTATATCCCACAAAGCACACTGGTCCAGCTGAGCACTCAAAGGAAGGCAGGCACGAACAGTTCCGTCTGAGTAGGCAACATACGAATCGTTATTGATATAAGAATTCCAATTCGATATGTTCAGTTCTCCGTCTTGTGTTATCGTAAATTCATTTGGTAAAAGAAATAAAACTTTGTAAGCCTTTGTGTTTGGCATATCATATAAATCAGTTAGCGTTTGTCTTACTTTACAATCTTCAATGCAGGAATTAAATGACTGATAAGCTTGGCCTTCTTCGCATGAAAGATATTTCTTAACAAGCTGCTCTTTAATGTAGAGTTTATCGTGAATTTTAAGAATTTTCGGGAATAGATCGGTCACATTTGTTTTGGTGACATCACTATCGTTCAAAGCAATGCCTTTTATGTTCATTTCACTGATATCGTGTTCGTCCGATGAGCTTGTGTGACTTATTTGTGTCTCACCAAAATAAAGCATAAGGAAAATTCCAAAACAGTGCAAGAATGATTTCTCAAGCATCTTTTCTTCATTCAGATTCGATCACGATCAAAATCGGAAGCTCTTTCTCCTTATCTCTTTTTTTTTTTCTTTTACTATCAATGAATTCGATGAGTTTTAATAGAATTCAGACAACTATTAATAACAAAGCTTATTCGATTAAATGAATTAAGGTATTTGAATACTTCCGTAAGCTCTCATCATTTGTCGAGGAGTTTGCTTTGACTGGCTTTCTCCGAAATCGACCTTGCTGGAAAAAAAAGTTTGTATCCGTAGCCTTAGGGATGGAAGGTGTCTGGAAGAATTCCAAATCTTCATGAAAAAAAATTAGAAAGATTAATTTATTTTTATACTTAAACATTCATATGGTAAACTAAAATTATACGATGAAAAAAAAGGAAAGAACAAGAAACGAAAAGAAAATTCCGCAGCCTGGAAATTAATTATACGAAAGTAAAATTATAAGTTGTTCATAAAATTTCTTTACATTTACAAATTAATTAAAACTGCAAATCAAGAATAATTATTTTGAATTTTTAATTAAGAGTACATTTTAATCCGTATTTTTTTTATTTGTTTCAAAGTTAATCATTTATATGTAAATAGATAAATAAATTGTGGTTTTTCTTGAATAGGCATAGTGTATATTTTAGAAAATGTAGAAAAATTCATCTCCGCGTTCGGCTAATCGCAAATAGCACAAAAAGATTCAAGAAGACGGATGTAGAAATGTGGGCCCTTGGGCAACATATCTTATGGAGCAACGAATCTCTCAGCACTATTTGGCAGTCCGATGAATGCGTATAGGTGTGGAGAATGCCGGATGAGTGGTATTTATCCGACTGTAATGAGCCACAAATAAAAGTTGGTAGTGGAGAGCATAGGTCTAAAGCTGTTTGTCATGGTTCGGGCGCGGCCCCTTAGTTCCCGCGAAACAGGTTATCTCTATGTTTTAGACAATTCCATGCTGCCCATATTTTGGTGAAGGCCCATGCTTGTTTAAAAACGATAGTGCTTCGACCATAAACCGCAAGCTGTGTGGGGCTGATTTGCTCACATGAATATTGAGGGATTGAACTGGCCTGTTCAGAGTCCGGATCTCAATCCCACAGAAAATTTGCAGAATGGATTGAGACGTCGAGTGCGAGCTAAATCATGCCGTCCCGCTTTGGTGACAGAACTGGAAGAATGGCATGCATTTCCAACTACAACATTTCAAAAATTGATTGATGCCTTCCTGGAAGATTGACTGCTGCTATCACGCAGCAAATGGTGGAGCCACGCCATATTAATTTCTTACTTCTTTTCAGGAGAAGCAAAGTGTATACTTCTGATTATACAAGGTGAGTCAAAAGCCTTTTACCCCCATCCTGTCTTGGATACAAACATAGATAGGTAATTTCCATTAAAGGCTATGCGTAGGAAGTTGAGGGTTACCTTTTTGATGGTACGTTCAGATTGATTTCAACTATGCAAATTAGGACAAAGACAAATCGTATCTTCAAAACCTTAAGAGATAGACAAAAATTTTTCCAATTACAAACTTGTTCAGCATCAAATTCCGAACAAAACGAAAAAAAAAAAAGTTTTCCAAAATCTGATCAACTAATCACCTAAAAATCGCATTGAAACCTCTGCAATAACGCCAGCCATCTTTGTTGATGTAATGGCAGTGAAATTACGTGCAGAAGTGTGCTCTGGTGCAGGTGGACATCGCATTGATCATTTTCTGGATTGTTGCAGACTGCTTTCTGGGAATGATTTCGTTTCTATCACATGACTATTTGTAAACTACAAACAGTAGAAGAGCCAATTGTCCAACTGCAGAGGTTGTCATGCGATTTTTGGGTGTCCGTTGATTTGCAGATTTTGGAATATTTTTTGGGTTCGGAATTTGATGCTGACCAAGTTTGTAATTGGAAATTTTTTTCTATCTCTTAAGTTTAGAAGATATGTTATGCGTTTGTCCCATTTGTCCTTATTTGCATAGTGGAAACTAATCCGAGTGTATCATCAGAAAGATCACCCTCAACTTCCTATTCATTGGCGAGAATATCGGCGTGTGAAGGGATTGCGAACAGGACCCATGACGGCGAGAGATTTACGAAAGATGATGCAGATATTCGAAGAGACAGGGGAGTTAGGTGTACTGACCGTTCACCAGGCTTTCATCCATGTGACTTCTGGCTGTGAGGAACCTTGGAGGATCGTGTTTATCATGGAGGAGTACGGACCTTGCCTGAACTGAAAGCCAACATCATTCGTCATGTTGCAGCCATTTCACGGGAGACACTTCGTGCTACCGTTGAGCACGCTGCACATATTGAACAGTCCCTCTAACAGCATTCCAGGAGTGCATTACTACCGTCTGTGTATTAAAGCACTAGATTAGGATGAAACTTTACTGTGTCTGATCTTGCAGCGCCACTTTTTCACCTGGTAGAAACCGTATGCACTAATATATTTTCCGTTAGAATTCTCTTCCCCATGCTCTGCATTGCCTATACACATAGTTTCATAACTATCCGTGCAATAATGCGGTCTGCAGCCCAAGGAACTTTAATTATACCACCCGGTATATATCTTTGGGTAAACTGAATTTCGGATCACCCTGTAGTAATTGAATATAGTTTCCAATTCTTATTTATTTTATTTATAAGAATAAAAGAAAATGCCAGAAATTTCCAAAAGTCTCAAGGACCTGCAGAGAAACAAGAAACTATAAACTATAGTAAGTAAACACTTAAAAGTAAAATTAAAAAAAATAACGTAAAGTATCAGAAGAATACCAGGTATGTAAATATGAAACCGGAATTTTTGTATAGAAAATACACGTTTATTGTATAAAAATGATAAAAAATATTTTATTCGAAGTATTGCCCATCGCTGGCTATACATTTTTCCCACCTGTTTGACAATTTGTGGATGCCACGCCAAAAAAAAAAAAAACTATTGCTCTTTTGAGACAAACCAGCCATCGAGCCATTTTAGTACATTTTCGTAAGAAGTGAAGCGCTGCTCACGAAGTGCGTGTCCCATCGATGCAAATAAGTAATAATCGGACGGAGCAAAGTCTGGTGAGTAAGCCGCATGCGAAAGTATTTCCAATAGTTTCCTTGGCCAGTTTTGCTGTGTGTGATGGTGCATTATCATGAAGCAAAATCATTTTCGTGTTGCTTTTTTGATATTCTGGTCGTTTTTCACGCAAAGCTTGATTCAAATCGATCATTTGTTGTCGGTAGCGTTCAGTGTTAACAGTTTCAGGGTCGGACTGGCTATCAGAGGCCCGGGGTGCGATCTCAAAATAATCTCTTGTGATCTGGAACAGACCAGGGCCAAGGGGGCCTGAGATTGGGGGGAGGGCTGGGGTGCATTCGCACCCCTTGGTTTATGGCCAGTCCGACACTGAACAGTTTCGCTAGGTTTCAGCAGCTCATAATAGATCACACCCTTCTGATCCCACCAAACACAGAGCATTGTTTCTCACGTCAAAATCGCCACTTTTGAATTTTTTAAACCACCCACAGCACTATGATTTACCAAGAGCATGCTCACCGTAAGCTTCGACAAGCATTCGATGCGATCCTGCTGCAGTTTTCTTCAAGTGGTACAGAAAATCAATGCTGTCCGCAAATCGTAGTTTCCAGGCACAAAACTCGACATGTTCAACGCTATTACAAACTATGCTTTTGTATGAAACTTATATTGTTGTGAGTTGAAAATCTTTGTCAGATGTCAGAGTAAGAAAATGGCGCCAACGATGCGGTTTGACGGTAACTACAAAGTGGCCCCTTCTAGCCACTATAGTTTGACGCACGGTGTAAGAATAAGCCGTGGTTTGACGGTAACTACATTGACAGCTAGGGCCATCTATGGGCAAATTCCAGTTTCATATAAAAGTTTACAGACCTGGTTGAAAAGGTCATTTCATTCATATTATTCTGTGATGAGATGAATGTGATGATGATCCAAGTTTCTTCACTCCATGTGCGCGTTTTTCTGCCTGATAATTGAGTTTCTTCATTCCATGACACAAGTTTCTTCACTCCAAGATACAAAGAGTGAAGAAACTTGTGTCGATTCGACCGAATGACAAAGTGATTCTGGGAGCGAATTGAATGTGATAAAATGACTATGACGAGTCAAATGAGCGACAAATGAATCTAGGAAAAAATGAATGTGACAAAAAGTGACTGTGACCAAATTGAAATGTTATGAACTGAATTTCGTGACCCTCGATAAGCATTTATTTCGCAACACCGAATATATTTTAACTACCTCATATACATGTATGATACTAGACTGAGAGCTCGGGGGAAAAAAAAACAAAACATTTTACCCTGTTGTGAGATTTCACATTCCAAGAGGAGATAAATTAGATTCCTAGTTCCTAGAAAGTTATTAGAGGAAACTTCAAGTTTCGGTTGTTGTATTTTTTTTTTTTTAATTTTTAAAGCGTGATTTCAAAACTTGTTTTCGTGATTTGGTCTCTTCGGTCCTCGGTACTACCACAGATTAAAAAATACATTTCTTAATCTGTGGTACTACTTAGCTAATTTTAATAACTTTCTTGCCCCAGGAAGATTTCTTTCCTCAGAAAGTCTAGTTCTAATTATTATTATTATTATTATTATTATTATTATTATTATTATTATTATTATTAGCTATTCTTCTTATCAGTTCTAGTAATCATAAAATTTATTAAAACACGTAATTAAAATTTTTAACACTTTTCAATGAAACGTTGATACCACAAGACTTAGATTTATTAAATGTTTTCATCAAACTATTCTTTTACGGGTTGTATTTTTATTAGTACAATTATCCTAATTATACTATACTATACTATACTATACTATACTATACTATACTATACTTTCATCCATCCCTGACTATACTAAATTACTCTAACTATTCAAAACAGCATTTTTTAACAGGCTGCCTACTACAATTACTTACATATGTCGTCTGTACTTTAAATACAATTCACCTCAGTATTCATATAATTCCTACAGAAATAATTTGGTTAAGCATAATAATATTCCTATTAGGTATCTAATGTTCTTTACTGATATATATCAGCTATTAATGAGTTCTTTATATACAGTAGGTCCATATCTGTTTTTCTTTTCTTTTCCATTGAATACATTGTAACAAGAACAGATGAAGGTACGTAATTAATAATTCTGTTCTTCTTGATTGTAATTAATAATTTCCATTACAATTCAGTTTCTAGTATTTAAAACGGCTCAAATATTCAGAGTTACAATTTTATTTTCAGAGATATGACCATTCTAATTATGATCAAAAATTGAATTTTTTAATGTAGAAAATGAGTTAAATTGTAAGTAATACAATATGAGATCGGTGGATACAACAAATGGAAAATTTACTAAACTAACGCACACATTCTATATCTTTTTCCCGCAAACCCTTGAACATGAAAATTCGTTTACTACTCATTTTACGATATGATTTCTTGTTCTCACAAAGCTTATTAATCAAATTAGTTTCATCTCTAGCTATAGCTAATATATTAAAAAGGTACTAAATACTTTTATTATGTCAGAAGATGCGACACTGGCCAGGGCCTTCTCTTATATCTGCACCTGGGGCTGAAAGAACTGAAATGTTAATTCACTTGAGTCACTGTTGTCGAAGCTGAACTTACACTGCTGCCCTCAGCTACAAAAACGTCGTTTGTGTCTTCCTTAGCCGAATATACACTTTTAATTTTACTAATAATTAATCTGAGATATCGCATTCGAAACATGTAAATTAAGAAAATATACATTCCTTGAAAGCTGGTCACAATGTCGAAACACCATATAATCAAAGCTGGAAATCCATAAATTCTCGATATGTTTTTAAAAATCCAGCTGAAGGTCCAATACAAACCCATGACCGCTACGAGTTTAACCGATATTCGGAATCTGAAAAAAGAGAGAGGAAAAAAACAGGAGGTGACTATTAATATTTTTATTAATTTAGAATTACGATATTGATTAAGAAATATTTAAGTTTATAATTAAATAAAATTTTGATGATAGCTTTTTTTCAAATAATTTAATTACTTTTAACTCGTTCACTATTTATTAGCTCTTAAGATTATCCAATCCAATGAATGAATAATCTATATTTAATTAAAAAAAAATTCTCGTAAGAAGGAACTTACAGTTGTTTTTGCCTATTTTTATTGGCTTTCGATACATCTTGACCCATTTTCCTGAACACGAGGACAATGCGAACGAACAGGATAATGTTGATGAGCATGCTCACACCTTGCCATGCAAAATAATAAAGAAAAGCTTGCCAGAATTTGCCATCGTAGAACCAGCAATCCACCATAAATCCCGGTCTCACACTGTTGATTTCCAAAATTTCCGTGAAGATTGCAATTAACACCAGGATGAAAGGTACTACCCAGCAAAAGAGAGAGTAGCAAAGAAAGCGGCGATTAGTGATTTTCTTGGCTACGTTGACGCTGCTGAGAGCGCGGTATAAGTCGTAAGACTGCGCAGTGGTCCAAAAGAAAGCCGAAAGGATAGAAAATTGAGTCAGTGAGCTATAAATAAGACAATAAGTACTCTTATTGGACTTTTTCCTTGGAAGAAGGTAACGACAAGAGAGAGTACTGTACGCTACCATCAGCATTATCATATTGCATAATAGGAGGCGGTTTCGTCGAAGTTCGATAATGAATTTTGAAAAGATGAGTCCCAAAGCGAGACAGACGGTTGATGTAATGATTCCTGATCTATAAACAAGGCGAACGATATTAGAAATGGCTGGCTTGCATATGTAAGTATCTTCCTTATAAAAAAAGAATTCCTTCCACTCGTAATAAACAAAATACGTGGTTAATTGCGCTCCATAGCCATTGTCATAGAATTTCATCCTGAAAGGTGGAATATCCCACAATTCGCACTCGGCGACTTCAGTACTTAAAGGAAGACAAGCACGAGCTGTGCCATCAGAATATAAGCTGTAAGAACTGTTATTTAAAATTGTATTCCACTTGAAAATCTTTAATTCTTCATTAGATGTTATTTGATATTCACATGGTGCCAACAATAACACTTTATGCGTTTGAATTACAGATACATTGTAGGTAGTATTCAAGAGTCCCATTCGTCTGCGTTCGCAGTCTTCGACACAAGAAGCAAAGGAAGGATAAGCTCGCCCTTCTTCACACGAAACAGGATCTACGTCGAATGAAAAATCGCTATATATTTTATCGTGCATTCTTATTTCATTTATCCGGCAATCGTTGAGAATCCTGGTGTTATTCTGTAGTTCGTCCCTCACATTTGCGCTTATTTCCAATGCGGATGCATTTGTACTCGAGATGGATTCACACTTGGCAAACTCACAAATGGCACAAAACACTAAAAAGACTGTCCAATACATTTTTAATAATATTTTCAAAATCACCAATCTACCTGCAAGCCTGCCAGAAGAAAACAATTTGGCTTGGAATTCAGGGGATAAAGATGAGCAGCGGCTTTCATTTTCACGCAGGTTATGCATAAACGTGTTTTCCTTTTGATTTGTTTATCCGTGGTGTATTTATTTTTTCGTCATGCGCACATTCCTTATGTCCATCAAGTGTGTGTAGCTCTTTATCGTATATGCAAAGAAAAAAATCAGTAGGATAAAATATTAACCTGATTAACTTTTAAGTTTTACTCCTCTTAATAATAAAATAGAGACCATAACCGGAGTTCAGTCACATTTTCCTATTCTGTTCTCTTTTCACGAACATTTAAGATAAGAAAAAAAAAAAGAAGGAAGAAAACCTGAAAGTTGAACCTAAAGGGTTGAAGTCCTTGGGCTTTTTCGAGGGAAAAAGCGTGACTATTAAGATGATTTTTTTTCCTTTCCTGGTCCATGGTTGCGTTCTTTCCTATTGGGTGCTTATATGTAATTCTTATAATTTTGCGCTAATAAAAAAGTCACTGCTAAGTTTCGCTTTCGTTCCTAGTTTATATATTTTTTTCAATAGCTATGGATAGACAATGTAAAAATATACAAAAAGTATTAATTGTATTAAGCCATTGCCAATAATTTATAATGCCATTTTAAGTGATTTAAGAAGGTTAATAAAATTGCCAAACACAACCTCACATTTAAATTGAGCTGGAACCTGGTGGAATTTTCAAATGAGAGGAAGACCGCAGGTCCTTGGCAATGTTTTCATCAAAATGCATCACCTTCATCTTGATTTTTTTCCATTCACCACGTCACGAACTTAAAGACATTACTTTAGCATCAGTGTAATCATTTTGTTCATTTCAAATGGTAATGGAAACATGCCTTGTAGATTGAGGACAAACGGTCAAAGTTCAAGCAAAAAAAGAAACCATTATTTAAAACAAAAACTTAATCTGTTATTAAATGGATTGAACTATATTAAAAATAATAAAAACCTGATGAAAACCATGTTAACTCGGTTTTAACATGTCTCATTGCTGTTCATTATACAGGGTGATCCAAAGTCAGGAAAAACTTTAAAACTCAATAATTCACACACGAATGCAGATGATAAGATTCTATTTGCACAGAAACGATTGAAATGAAGTCGAATTCTTTTTCCAGGGAAAAAAAATGAATGCTAGAATTGTTGTTGATTTTGGATTTGGTGTTGTTAGGTTATAGACATCGGTTTATGCAAATTTTCTGACGGTAAAATGCCGGCTTATAAATGTTCAATGTGCCGTCCGTCATTCAGCAACGCAGCCGTCAGACGGGACACCACACTTTTCACTGCATTAAGCAATGTTTCTCTCGGTATGGCAGAAGTATGTTGTCGGATGGAATCTTTCAATGTTGCCAATTATGTGGTTGTCGTGGTACACTTTTGACTTCAGGTATCCCCGTAAGTTACAAGACGTCAGATCGGGCAATCTGGGTGGCCATTAGGGTTGTCAATATTACTGGTAATGAAAAAATGTCAAGAAATCCACATTTAATTTTATTGCAAGTACTACTAATAATAAAATAAAATCTTTTCTTCAATTTTTAATATACTTTATTTTTATTACATAAATACATTGTATTTTATAATTAATCTGTATTGCAACTTTTGAATATTAAAATAAACCCTTAAGAAACATAAGCTCTTAATAATGGGGGAAAAAAGGGAGAGAGTTCAGGAAGCATTCTACTAGTGAAAAAAAAATTACAGAAAAAGCGCATCCACGGAATATTCTCATTTATTATTTTATTATTTATTTAATTTTTAGGTGCCATATTACAGCATATATGCCAGATAAATATGAGCACGGCTACATCAAAAGAAAATCATACAAAACGTTGCCAATCACATTTCTTACAAGACATTTGCAATTATTATAAAAAGAATACATCAAAATCATTATTTAACGATATTATTATATCCAGAAAATATTGAAAAATCGAATCAAACGCTGAAACGAAGAGTGATAATAAAATCTACACATTAAAGAAAAATGGACATTTGGAAGACAAAGGAAGGCATCTTAAAATTAATGCAAGATCAAAGTATAGAATGAGTTAAACCTCTTACTAGTTTTAAAAAAATAGAATATCTTGATATAATAAGACCTTCTGAACTCGACATATAATAGCTCTTTTTGACATTTCAGGAAAAAAGTAAGGTTTTTCCGAATCAGTTTTAAAATATTGTATTAGGCCTCTCGAACAAACATCTTTTCACACGCAAAATGAGTCGGCGCACAACTGATCCAATCTTGCTTGTGGGGGAGGGGGGGATCCCCAAGTAACAGAATTAGTTGGTTTGGTTTGGTTTGGTTTGGTATTAACGTCCTTTTCAACTGCTATGGTCATTTCAAGACGGCATTATAGGGGCCGCAAATTTTGCCTCGCAAGGGTTCTTTAACGTGCAGCCGGCAAACGACTACACGGGACCAACGGCTTTATTTCCCTTCCGAAGGAAGTGCGTGATCTCAGGATTTCCCCCTGAAAAATCCTCGTCGTCCTCGGCCGGGATCGAACCCGCGTACTCGGGCATCAGAGGCGATCACGCTACCACTGAGCCACCGAGGCCGATAGAATTAGTTGGCAAGATAGTCAATTCCACCCTGGAGCACCCCCCCCCCCACGAAATTGACCACCTTGCCAACTATTGCTTGGGGGACCAAGCACCCCCCCCCCCCCC
>JAHWFO010002456.1:2483790-2505366 GCA_023313115.1 Rhysida immarginata
GGCACGTTTTCGTGAAACATTAATTTCAAATTGTCACATGTCGGATTAATCGGAAAGCGAATGTGAAAGAGTAGTGTCCCAATCAAGAACGGATGAAGTGATGACCTAACAATATAATCTGTAAAGTTAAGAAGAGAAGACGTACATACAGAGAAGCATACGAAATGTCTGGAAATCTATATATATATATATATGTATGTATGTATATATGTTTGTGTCTTATACAAATCTACAGTTTTATTCCAATCTTGATGAAATTGTGCACACTTGACCTTCAAAGCAAGAGGATAAGCACTGTCTACGTAACTTTGGAACTTCCAATGCTTAGATATTTGCAGGTTATATATCTAATAAACCATTAAGGAATGACATAACCAAGTACCGAAAAGTTAAACCATTCGCAGAACCATATTTTAAACTGCCCTATGTTAATTTTGTAAGTTTCTAATGGACCATAATGATCCATTAACCACGTACCTTTGAATCAATTTGGATTATCATTAATTTTACGTTATATCCATTCATGACACATCATTTCAAGTTGTTTGATATATTACATGTCAATGCTAAAATATGGCAGGTAATATATCAAACAACTTGGAGTGACGTCTCATGAATGAATATAACGTAACATTAACGATACTCGATATTGTAATAATGGCACCTGGTTTAGTGAAACCATTATGGTTCACTGGAACTATCAATGCTAAGATATGGCAAGTACGGAGACGTTTACAACTACCTCATTGAAACTGGGGGAGTATTTAATATGCATGATTTATTTGTTTATTTGGCCTTAAAATTTCCATATTTTCCGATCTACTAAGTTTATTGATGTGGTAGCTGACATTTCTCAAAATTTTATTAATCAGAGCTGGTTGTGCGAGAGGGCCATTCTTGCTGCGAAAAACGATGATGTTCATCATATGAACAAAATGATACTTGAAATGATACCAGGTCCCGTGACTGAATATAATTCAATAGACACAGTGGTGGATGCCGATGAAGCAGTCAATTTTCCAACTGAGTTTTGAATTCCCTCGACCCTGGCGGATTGCAACCACACCGCCTTAGGTGTAAAGTTGGGTGTCCCATCATATGCTTAAGAAATTTGGACCCCCCCCCCCAGGTTATGCAATGGGACCCGACTTTGCTTAAAGAAGTTGTTGCCGAATGTGTTGGAAGCAACTATCCTCAGTGGCAAAGGAAAGGGGAAACAGTTTTTATTCCACGCATTCCTCTCATTCCGTCGGACCTGCCATTTAGTTTTAAAAGACTGCAGCTCCCTGTACGACGGGCATTTTCTGTATCCATAAACAAACCACAGGGGCAGTCCATCCAGTGCTGCGGCATTAATTTGAGGACTCCCTGTTTTAGCCATGGGCAACTTTATGTTGCATGCTCAAGTGTGGGTTCCCCAAAAAATTTAACCATTTTTGCCCCAGGCGGTAAAACTACCAATATTGTATATAGTGAAGTACTGAATTCAGAGAACACGACGAACACTTAAGTTACTTAAGAAAAAATAAAATTATCTATTTAAATAAAAAATATTATCTTTTTTGTTACATATGCAAATACATTTATCTAGCTATCTATATAAAACTGCTCGTATGTATGTACTCTATGCAAATCTACACCGTTTGTCATAGACACACGAAATTTTGTATAACAATTCTTTGAAACCAGGAGAAAATAGCTACAAATATGTAAACTCCATATCCCAACCTCTTCCCTCTGAAATCCCCCCGAAATGTGAATGTTTGTGGCTGATAGATGGCGCCATAAAACAATATGCCTACTATTTATCAGTGATCTTGGCAATTTGGCTAAATGCATTAATTTATGACATCACTTGAAGTAAGAAAATACATATTTCACTTTATAAAAAAGTGAACAATCATATTTGAATTATAAAAACCTTCAATGAAACATTGTAATAATTACGTATAACTTATATTACGCTCATAGATGGTGACATCTCCTTTTAATTTATGTATTGACGTAACCTTTACTGCAAAATACCATTGCGAGCATTTTAAAAGAATTTTTTCCGATTTTTTTTTTTACTTTTATTTTGAATTTTTCTAATCATTTTTCATGTGTTAATACGAGATATTTCTGTTCAGATATTGCAAAATTTTATCAAACAAATACTCCGAGCAACGCCGGGTATATCAGCTAGTGTCATATATTGAAAATAGCCAGGGCCGTTTTAACGCATGGGCAAACAGGGCACTAGCCAGAGGCCTCCGATTTTAAAGCCTGCGAAAGGGCCTCCGATTAAAAGAAATTAAGGGTAAAAAGCCAACGAGGCCAGGGGCCTCTGATGTTCTTAAAACGGGCTTGAAAATACCTCATAAAATGTTTAATAGCTATTAACAGTTGGTATTACAATCCATGGTTAACCAGTATGCAGAACGTGTTTATATGTCCGCCTTGTTGAGG
Organism: Rhysida immarginata; assembly: GCA_023313115.1. NCBI lineage: Eukaryota > Metazoa > Arthropoda > Chilopoda > Scolopendromorpha > Scolopendridae > Rhysida > Rhysida immarginata. Next base: position 2,486,239 of record JAHWFO010002456.1, read on the forward strand.
TATAAGCCCTTCGAGACGAATCCTCATGTTTGTGGCCATTTTACGAGAAAATTTATGTGTATCAATCTCCGGAAGAAAGTCGTCGCGATGACCGCTCGCAAAAACATTGATTTTCTATTTATGGCAAAGACTTTCTCTTTCAGATGTCCCCACAAGAAACCGCAAGGCTTGATTTAAGGGCTCTGAGGCAGAAAATCCAAAACAACGTCCTCATCCAAACATGAACATTTTAGGCTCCAAACATCGATCAGAGCGGTAAAAAAGTAGCCGCCGCTAGTACACAAAATGGGAGGTTAAAAATTCTCCAAACATTTTTATAAAAATTTCCCACTGTTTTAGCGTACCTCAAGTTAGGAGATCAAAACACCCAAAAAATAACAAAAAAAAACAAAAGTTTTCAAATAGAATCCTTTCAAAAACAAGCAAAATTTCATCCCCCATACCTAAAATTAACAACTTCAAGTGGGCTAGAATTTTTAAACAAATCACACACAAACACCTCAAAAACAATAAAATGAACTCAATCTCTCAATTAATATATTAAGAAGAATCAATAAAACAATTTCATTTTTTGTTTACAATAAATTAAATCATTTTAATTCTTATTGGAAACACCAAATATTATATACACAAGCAGAATTATACGAGATAAAATGAAATCGTAATATAGATTGGTTTGAAATTTATAGACATTAAAAATAAATAAAAATTTTTATAAGCGTTTGTACAGGGTGATTCAAAAGTTACTGTGCAGTGGCTGGTCGGAGGTGGCATCCACTCACAATAGCTGAAAATCGGCATCGGTTAGCACCAACGAGATTAATATTATCATGGTCTTTCAATCTAACCGTGATATTATTAGGATGGAAATAACGACGCCATGTTTGAAGCTATTTGATAGTTGAGGTAAAAACTTGAAATATGAGAATAAGAAAGTAAACATTCGGTTTATTACAATCATATTTATCATGGTGCTGCATGCAGGAAATAAATTTAGTCTAAACTTAGCTTATATTATTAATACATGTATGAGCAACTTAACTAGCGTCAGCCATGACAGTTGAGGTTAGATAAGCAGCAGTTGAGGTCGACACATGTATAGTTATCACTGCTTCATAGTGGTGGCGCTGATGATCAATTATTTTCCACTCTAATAATATTAATCTCACTGTTGCATGTTATGAACCAATCTGCTCAATATGGCTGGTGAGATTTGCTGAACTTCAGTGGTGATTTCCTCCTTCAGCTCAGGCAAAGTGTGCGGATTGTTTGCATACACTTTACCTTTCAAGGCACAGTGAGGTCCGGCGAACGTGCAGACCAGATGCTACGCGGAATGATTCGATCAGCAAAGACGTGCTGCAGAAAGTGCATTGACGTGCGCGCTGTATGCGCAGTTGCTCCGTCCTGCTGAAACCGGACACCCCGGATCTCTTCCTCATCGAGTTCGGCCACAAACGGTTCCATAATCTGTGTGCAGTAGCGATGTGCATTAATTGTGTCACAGAAAAAGATGGGACCGATGACGCACCTGCGACTCATGGCACACCAGACGCCTATTTGTGGTCTTGCAGAGGCTGCTCTTGGAACTCATGTGGATTGTCAGCACTCCAGAGGCGTGTGTTCTTGCTGTTAACGTAACCAGAGAGATGAAACCAAGCCTGTCGGTAAAGAATGTTATGTCGAGGACGTTCTCTGTGTTTTCTGCAAAAAAGATCTCCACCCACTCCGCAAATGCAATTCGCTGTTGGTTATATCGCTCTTGCAACTGCTGCACTGCTGACACTTTGTATGGAAACATTTTCAACGTCTTCTTCACGAGGCGTTTGCTTGTTGTGAGAGTCGGAGCAGAGATTTACTGGGACTTTGCAACATTCTGTCCTGGATCTCAAGCACTTTCTCCTATGGTGTGGCGGGGCGGCCCGATCGTGGTGCATCCAGCCCAGATCCACTTGCACGGAACTTGTCGATTAAGTTCCGTATTGCATTCCGTTGAGGCACGGGTACACCAGGGAACGGCTTGAAACAGCTGTCGAACCTCTTCTGTGTATTTGCCAGCGTTTCGGAACACACGCTGTTCCGTTGTCAGCACCAATTTGCTACTACCGCCCTCTGTACACGTTTCCATGCACTACTGCACAGTAACTTTTGAATCACCCTGTACGATTATTGACAATATTACGGAAGTATAAATACATGTATATCATTAATGTTCAGAAACTTACATCAGACATTCAGAGTTCTGCCAGATGAAGCCAAGATGATATTCTTCAATTGGCTGATCTGCAATCTAAAGCGTAGGACGATTGCCCACCATGTCTAATTTATATCTGATTATATCAAATTCTTGAAAAACATTACAAATTACAAAAACATTACAAAAACATATCAAATTCTTACGTAAACATTCAATCGGCGTAATGCGTAGTGCCAAAAATAAAATCAAAAAAATATAGAGTAAACTGAAATTAATTAATTGTTTAATGGTAATCAATTCATTCTCATGGCGCACCATATCGAGAGTTCCTTTACAAAGTGGCGAGAACTTTCATACAGCATTGTCAATTTCAGTTCTTTGGGAGTAACGGAATCCTCCTGTATTGCCACCTCCTTCTCCAATTGTGTAAATTCTATGCACAACGGCATTCATTTCGTTAATTAATGAGGTTACAGACATTTGTACGTTAGCTCTAAATTCGAATTCTTGAAGGATTTCTATGGTCTCTTTTTGCTGAAAATACTCTTGCAATTTTTATCCCCGTTTGCGTGCATCCGAGACATGAATCTCTGCGCTCCCAAATGTCTGAAGTGCGCCACTTAAATTCAACATTTGGGTATCGACCAAATACTCACCATTTATAGTAGCCTGGAAAGTGACATTAGTAGTAAAAAAAAAACACCCATTAGATTGATTTTTATTTAAAAAAAAAAAAATAGAACTTACAGAGTTTTCAGGTCTTGCAGTTGGAGATTTTTCCAAATTTTTCTTGCAACTCTTCGTTGCACTTTTCTGATGATGGCTATGCATCTCTTCTTCTGCATCCCATCCTTTTAACTGATTCCTCTCGAGTTCCTGCTGCTTCATTCAAGTTCTTCTCAAGTGTGCTTTATCTTTGAAATGAAAAAGAAATGGGAAAAAAGATTGGGTACAGTTTTTTCGTGTCCTGAAATATAAGATTCCTTTATCTAACTAGGAATTGTTTTATAGCATAGCTATATACTATTCTGGAGCCAATCCCATATCTCATCCGAACTGACGCCAGAAATAGTATATATTCCCTTTCTGATAATGTTTCTAAAATAAGGAAGACAACAAAATAAAAGAAACTCAAGTAAGCTTAGTCCATCTACTGAAATTTTGATCCATTTTCAGCAAACCACTTTTTCCGAGATACTACGCATTACCTTTTTTTTTAATCATGGATTACTAAACTAGCCTAAAGAATTTCTATGATCTGAAAAAATTTGAAATAAAAAATTCTTAACTGACAACGGTATTGTACAATTAATTAAATTACTGACCTAGATTCCAGCAATTTTGTGATATTATAGGCTAAGTGGCGAGATGGAAATTTGAGAGGACATTTTGCACCACCTTTTCCTTTTTTTTGAGTAAAGATATGCAAGACTTCAAGACATTCTAAAAAATCTTTTCAGAACATCAATGATGTTATTCTCCTTGGTTAAATGTGTACCATCGATAATATACAGGGTGTTTCAAAAGGTATAATCCAAACTTCACACACAGGTAGAAGGCATGAAGGTGAACAGATTCTGTTAATACATGAGGGGTCGGAACTCAACCATTGTCAAGGTAACGTTAGAGGGGGGAGCAGTAATCAGAGTGCACATGAAAATACATGAGTAAGTATGCACTGTGTATACGTTTATTATGGAATTGCGAATCCACTGAAGCTTTACAAAAGATGCTCAAAATGTAAACCAGTCATGGCCTCACATGCATGGTATCGGCGCAACATGGACTCCCGTACAAGATTCCGGGCATTTCTCTGATGTCTTCTGAAACAACTGCGATGCGAACTGCCAGATCTTCAATGCCTGTCACAGGTGTTCTGTACACAACTGATTTCATGTGGCCCCAAAAAAAAAGAAATCCAGCGGATTGAGATCTGGTGACCTAGGAGGCCATGCCTATCCAGTGATTGCCAAATATTGAATGAAGGTAATTGCGCACATCACGGCTAAAATGAGCGGACGCTCCATCATGTTGGAATCACATTTGCATGCGAATAGCCAAGGGCACATCTTCCAAAAGCACGTGTTCCTTGCCAAAGAACTTCAACCTGTTTGCGTTGTGCCATCATTTGCATGCTTTATCATTTGTCATTTGCTCCCCCATTAACTTGACAATGGTTGAGTTCCGACCCCTCATGTATTAACAGAATCTGTTCACCTTACTGCCTCCTACCTGTGTGAAGTTTGGATTATGCCTTTTGAAACACTCTGTATTTGTAAACGAGTTTGGTTTGTTTTGTTGTCTGACTTTTAATGATACATGTATACAACTGCCCTTTTCGTTTTTCATTCCATTGTTTCTAGCAAGCAACCACTTGATTGATGTCATTGATGGAAAGTGCTGTTTATAGCTAATACATCATAACATTTTAGATCCGACATATGCCTGAAATTTACGAAGAAAAAAAACCTTCTCACTTTTAAAGCTGGATTTAATGTAGACAGGTATAAGATGTTAGAAAAAGATGATTGCTTGACTGAAGAATAATGGTGATTATAATATTATTGAATGTCAGTATGTCATATTATTGTACAAATGAAATATTATTTTATTACTATTCTAAAATAAAAATTTTATTGCAATACACTAAAAAAATTTCTCTATTTTATTTTAAATTACAGCATCTATAAATAAACACATCAAAAAATGTTCTCATGATATTAACGCCAAGATTTCCAGTGCATTAACCACGTTTACAGTCCTCCGACAATCTAGGCCATTCTGTTCGCAGTGTTTTCTGAAGTCTGAAACCGTGTATACATTTTGAGGTCATTGTTCTCCTCACATAAGTCAGGGAATTTGTTTTCTTATGTCTTTGACTTTTGCAGGAGGCAACAACATTTGACAGGACGAAAAGTGTTTCCCACCTTTAACAAAGAATATCGTTCTCCATTCACATCACTATTATAGTTTAGTTCTCCCTTTATATCAACAGCTGCAGTGTTTCATTGATCTTCTTTATTTTATTTTATTTTATTTATTTAATGGAATTCAATGCGTCCATCCAGGGCCTGTATGGCCAGAGGCCGACGAGTTGGATCCCTGGATGAACCTGGATTGACGACTGCTGTATGATGATCGCAACGCCGGGGGGGGGGGGGGTGTGAAGATCGAGTATCACGGATGGTCGCTCATCCAATGACTAGCCGTGCCTGATGTTTCTTAACTTAGATGCGTTATTAAACAAGACTGGATTGTAATTAAAATATCTTCAGAAATCATTTTCACTTGCTTAAACAATATCATCAAGAACGGATGAAGTTAGGTTCTTGATATCACTTTATTCTTTACATAAAACTGTACCTTTAAATAATTCTAAATTAAGAGAATTTCTTATATTTTTGTAGATAACTCTGTTCAAGATGATTTTAACGCAATACAATTTTTTTCTAATTAAAAAAAAAATTAATCTTGTTCATAAATTGATCGGAAGTAGCTGAAATTTTGTGTGGAAATTTTATAAAAATTATAAATAATTGCATACTAAATGTTATGTTCTTGTTTCTACACTGAAATGCGATGTTGTCATTGAAATTGCACCAATACTTATGCTGCTATCCACACTTCCTCTCTTTACTGCCCTCAACAGTTTTACTTTATTTAGAATCGTTTTCAAATATTTCCTTCGGAATGTGTAAACGATTGAGATATAGAGACCTTGAAAACTGTATATTATGTTGCAGCACCAGATAACCAAAGCAGGAAATCTGTATGTCGCTGACAAGTTTTTAGCAACCCAATTAAAAGTCCAAAGAAATCCCATGATCGTCACAAGCTTCACCGATATGCAGAATCTGAAACAAGAAGAAAAAGAAACACAATAAGAAAAAGAAACACAATTACTAGACGTCTTCTGCACATACTAGAAATATAGAAAATGTTGTGAATAACTTTTTAATAATTTATAATGGGTCTCAAATAAACTTAGATTTTTTTCTCTTTGAACTTCGGTTTGAAGTAATCCTTCTAAAAATTGCAATATTACATTTCATTTTAAATGCATTTACTTTAACATTGGCCAAATCCTATCCACATCTAAAATTTCGCAGGAATTTCCCCTTCCGACTTCAACGTCATTCCTAAGGGGGGCATAGCCAACTAAAAATACGTTGGCTATGTAAGGGGGGGGGGGGTAGAAAAATGTAGCGTTTTTTTTTTTTTTTTTTTTTTTTATATCAATTTCAAGACTGAGTTTATCGCAATACGGAATGCAAGTTTACCATCAGTTTACCGCACAGACATCAACTGAAAATAAACAAAGCACATGAAGAAACTAGAAAAAAGCACATGAGCCAAGAAATGCTTAATTACATTCCTTGCAGGCAGGCCTAGGTGGTCATATTCCACAGACACCAAGTCATGTAATAAGTAATGACTGGAATAAAATGTACACAATAAGAAGCAAAAACGTAAAAAGATCACAAATACAGGTTATTACAGAGATTGTTCAAATTGTATCCCTTCTCTTTGGCATATGAAAACACTTGGAACAATGCGTATTTGTTTGCATCCACTATGTTCTCGGAGAACTCCAAAATCAGGCACAGGTGTTAAGAGATTATACAATGACCTTTAAAAGTGCTCAGAGAAGAAATCCAAAGTGGTCAAAGCAGATGATCAAACAAGTAACATGTAAGAGAATCAATATATTTATTCGTATACAATTTAAATTTCAGTTGATCAAGATATCATAGATGATCCTTTGCCTAGGTTGGTCAGACGATGCAATCTGTGAACTTTTAAAAATGTTCTCTAAACTATTTTAGCGAATCTATAAAAAAGTGACCCTTGTTAGTCAAACAAACAAAGTTTCAGAATGCAATTTAGAATTGAAAAACCTGTGTATTCTAAACAAATTTTCAAAACAAACAAATAACTTACAATTGTTTTTGTATATTTTGATTGGCAGGCGCTACATCCCGGCTCATTTTGCGGAAAAGGCACATAATAAGGATGAAAATGATAAGGTTAACGAGAATGCTTAAGCCTTGCCATAAGGAATAGTAAAGAAATCGGCGTAAAAAATCTCCTCGGTAGAAATAACAATGCACCTTAAAGCCAGGTCTTATGCTTTCAATTTCCAGAATTTCACTTACGACTGCAATAGAAGTAAGAAGGAATGGGAAACCCCAACAGGCTACACTGTAGCAAAGGAAACGTTGAGTTGTAATTTGCTTCTCCACACTGCAGCCACGGAGAACATAATACAATTCACACGATTGTGCTGTGATCCATAAGAAACCAGAAAGAATACAGAACTGCGTCGAAGCACTCACAGTGATACAAGCAACGTCCGAAGACAGTTCGTTTTTTGTGACGTAGCGATAGAACAAGGCAATATAAGCAACGCACAACATCCCCATGGTGCACATTAAAAGACGATTTCTTCGAAGTTCGGGAACGAATTGGGCTATGCAGATTCCCAAAGCCAAAGAGACACCCGACACAAAGACACCTGTCGTGTATATGCCCATTGCGATTAAAACGTCTGTCGGCTTGCACAAGTACACTGAGTTTTTGTAGAAGAAAAATTTGTTCCACTCATAGTATGCAATGTATTTCCATAAAAGTAAACCCGAACCGTTGCCATAAAATTCAAATTCAGACCTTGCAAATGTCCACATTTCGCACAGCGCTATTTCAGGATTTAATGCAAGGCAAGCACTCACGTACCCGTTTGTAAATAAGATATAAGAATTAGACTTGATACGTGTATTCATTTTGAAAATATTTATTTCTCTGTCGTCTGTTGTGTTGTATTCATTTGGCATAAGGAGTAAAACCTTATGGGTTTGACGAACTGTTGCGTTATAAATTGAAGTAATGAGTCCTTGCCTTCTCCTTTCACAGTCTGTTGTGCAGTCTTTCAAAGACGAGTAAGCTCGGCCGTCTTCGCAAGGCAAAGAATTGCTGCCAAGTTCATCATGCCCTCGAGAGAATTTCTCATTTACTCTCTCAAAACCGGAATACACATCGATAGCCTTTTTATCCTTCTCATAGTCGACGTGATTTAAGTTTTCTTCCGATTTTGTCACATTGCTGCTCTTTTTATGCATGGATGGTTCTTTCGAAGAGTCCCTTACGTACGATTTCGTGTCATTCTTTGCACACGCTTGAAATATCCAAAGGAAATATATGAAAAGAAATGTCATTGTATCTCTTGCTTCTCAGATGCAATTTTTGCTCATTGACGTGCTAACTCTTGGAAGTTTGCTGAGGTCAGCAAGTCATTTTTCCTTTTCTGTTATTTTTTTTATTTACTATTTTTAATAATTCAAGGTCAAGAAGGAGTTCTGCAACTTCTCGTAAACATTTTCCCACCAATAGAATAGCGTCAACATCTTTTCTACATCATATAAAATGCTTCTAGCAATTTATTATGCGCCTTAAGTTTAATAAAATATTCATTTTCATAGTCTTGACAGAATACAAAGTGTTAGCAGTGATATCGTAGTAACATTACTTCAATTTATATCGATTAAATACGAAATAATGAAAAAAAGAAATATTGGTTCATAAACATGACTTGATTAAACACTTGATGCATTTCATTAACTATTGTAGGGTATTTATTTATTTATTTATTTACAATTTTCTAGTTTGGTTCTCAGAGACTAAAAAATGAATCTTTCTTCTTTTCGAGTTCTTTATTATATTTTCTTGAATTATTTTTATTTTTTATTTAATTCATTATTCATTGGCAACACATAAGTGAATTTCGTAACTTACAGTAAGACTGATATGAACCATGCCAAGAAAATTAAAGTTGATAATTTAAATTTCCAATCAATGTCAACAATTACTAAATATAATTTTATTGAACATCACCCTTTCATACAGGGTGGAAAGGAAAGAATAAACTCAAAAATGAGGATAGGTATCTGAACTAACTCTGTCAATGCAGATTAATAGGAAATGGTGGGTAGCTTATCTGATGACGACAGGACAAAATTTCTAATTGTAAAATTCCACAGCATGAAATTCTGAACATTTAAAAGAAGTTCATCAAAATCGGACGAACGGTTCACTAGAAAATCAAAATAATAATAATAATAATAATAATAATAATAATAATAATAATAATAATAATAAAATCGCATCTTCATATCAATTTGCAGCTCCTGGTGTCGAAGGTAACGTTATCATGAACCACTATCAGAAATGTGGAATTGAAATGATTTAAAAAAAAAAAACTACTATCAAGACATCACTTAGTTCTTATTTTATTCCCAGGTTGGTCCCAAAGCTTAGGAACTGAAAGCAAATACGTAACTATGTATTAAAATTAAAACAATAAATACAAATGCAAACCAAATTGAAAAATGATTGTAAATGATTGAAAATGAAAAAATGACTGAGAGAAAGCAATAAAAAAAAAATGCATCACACCTGCTCCTAACCTGTTCAAAATATCTTCCATTTCCAACAATGCACAATTTGCCTCGAGTTTGATTTTCTAGTAAACCTATCATCCGATTTTGATGAACTTGTTTAAAAATGTTCAGAATTTCATCTTGTGCAACTTTTCAGTCAGGAATTTTGTCCACTCTGTTAGTTTTAAAGATGCAATTTGCATATTCAGGACCTGTTAGTGTGCACTGACAGATTTCAGATACCTATTTTCATTCTTGAGTTATTTGAGGAGGACCAGACTTTCGCTTCCACCCTGTATTCCATTAATGATTTGAATTAATTACCTGGACACATTTGATTTTATAAACGAGGCCCTTTTTCTCAAGAAGCAGCATACTGTAATTGAGTTCCTTGTGTGCGAAATTGAGAGGATAGGAAGGAACTATGCAAAATATTCACTAACTTGTGCAGTTAGTCGTTGGTATAAAGAATATCGGGACTATTGGTACGAGTGGCGAGTTTTACCAACAGGGATACCTGATCTTGTTCAAATATTGCATATGGGTATTAAAGACATGCAGATTGTGTAGGAAAGTGGTAGCATTTTCCTAAAAGATCTGCGAAGGACAATCAAAAAGTGTTGTATAGCACAGTAATGATAGGACATATGGCAATGCTTACCTTCAAAGTAAGCACCAGCAGAATCGTCCGGAGTCCAGTCGTCGCATTTAATTTCTTTGAATCTTCCTGCATGGTTGCGAAACTTGGCCGCTTGAGGCCCATTTTCAGAGTATGGTGGTTGGAGAAAATATACAGCTCACGTGGTATGGAACTGCCTGCAAAGGAAGGAAAATCCTCTAACCACAAAAAAAAAACATTCGAGATCTGAAACCGTCGAAGGCTATGCCTTCATTTTCAACGGCAAGATTGAGATTGACCATAAAATTATCTAACAATATAGAACAAGGGACTAAGAGAGGTGAGGATCAGGGTAAATGGCTAGAATTATTCTCATTGGTTGAGCTCAACAGAAGGAGCCATCAGAAATGGCATTAAAAGAATACACTGAATAATTCTCGGAAATGAAAGAGGAAAACAAAATTTAAAATTCAATAAGTTAAATAGAACAGACTCTGGGATTTTTTGAATTGACAGACCGCCTAATCCAAGAGCATGGGCATAAGCTGGGGTGGGGCAAGGGAAGGACAAAAGCGTACCAAACACTAGTTCCATCTTTGTAGAATAAAGCCAATACCATCGCTCCAAGATTTCCCCGTTTACATTCCTCAAAATAATCCCGCTCACAATCAGTAACATTTTCTCCAACGGGTGGATCATGTGTAAATATCAGTAGAAATCTTTGGTTTTAGGGGTGAAAAGGTATTGCAAACTATCTCGATAACATGGCGATTTCTAAACTGTCGTGTGCGCATATGATTATCCAAGAATGTAAACAGGTGATGATCTGTGGGAGAGGAGATGTGTGATTACGGAGGATGAGGCAAAGTTTCCCATCCAATTTGCATAATCTTTAAACGGATCTGTAAAACCGTGTAGCAGTAGGGGTTTTTTTGCGATTTACCAATGCAGGTTGTTTGGGGGAGTCCGTTGGAGTATAACACAGTACATATGTGCTGTGGTGCTTGACCTTCCTCTAAGAAAGACCTCAAAGTGCACTATTCCAATTGCTGTCCACAAAACAGTCAGCAATGCTTTCTTTGTGCATAGGCACTGCTTTGGGATCTTTCTAGGAAGTTACCTTGGTTATAACCATTGATAGGAGCGATGAATGTTATTGTAGAGTACTCATTTTTCATCGTATGTAATGATTCAGTCCAACAGTGGCTTTCTTTGATGGCGTTGCACTTAATCCGCTGCTGTCCGAGTATGGGGATCCATTTATCCCAATTTTTGACTTTTCCCAGCAAGCGAAGATGGTTATGCAGAGTTCCCTCTGTCACAGAGAGTTGACTGGCTAATTCATGACAGGTTTGACGTGGATTAACTTCAGTAAGTGCCTTCAATGCATCTTCATCAACAGCAGGCGGTCGTCCAGAGCGGAGGTTATCTTCGAGGGATTCTTCCTGAGCTTCTTGTTGACAAGGCATCCTACCCATTGTACACTCTTATTTACAGCTTGTTACTATGATGAAATAATTTATTTATGATTCTTCTCAAAGGAATAGGTGTGGGGATGCAAATCATGTAGCCATTTCTGTTAAGATGCTATTCATTGTCAAAAGACCAGAGTGCAAAAATACGCAAGAACTTTTTAAATGGCCTGATAGAGTTAATTAGCGTATTATAATTGTGCTCAAATAGTCATTATCATTAACTAATTTTGGTATTTGTTTATTTGGATTATATTGCAGGCACAAAGAAGCTACCTTCTTCAACCCTACTAATAATACAAAAACTCGAGACAATCTGGTGTCTTCTAAAATATGAAGCTAAACAAATGCTCCACTTTTGAAGTGGCGGGGCAGATGGTATTGCCTCCACAGCTTTAAGATCTGAAAAGATCTTCAGGTGGCATAATGCTACACCCAACATAAAAAATACCTCTAACGAGGTAACATGAACTTGGCCCACAGCTTTCGCTGGTCAGAAGTAAACTTCTGACACCTACTCGCTTTGGCCACCCGAGTAGGCAAGTGATCATGCTCAACCACTGGCTAGTGCAGCCACTGGGAAACAGATGCTCCATGATGATGTAGTTAACAGTTGTTCATGTATTAATGCTTAAAATACGTCTCCTTATCCACCTCGTCCTAGAAGCACTCAGCATTATACATGACCTTTCCTTAAATCAAAGCACATAATAAAAACAAACGAAAACAAGAACCAAAAGGTGATTAACTGCAATTCTTCGGAAACCTTTTGTGTAAACGTTTTTATGGAATTCAATAAGCTTTTATATAAACATGAGAATAATTATAAGAAGTTATACGGTATAAAACACTAAATCATAGCAATATGTCTTATAGAGGTTTTTCAATGACGTCATCAAACGTCAGCTGTCCGCCATATTGGTGGACCACCGGAGCTTTCTTGACTACGTAGGATTTGCGCTCGCGCTGGTGCACCCGTATGGCAACATCGAGGCCAACGAGAAAGACAGGCCTCGAAGCGGAAAAGTCACCTGATCATCTGGGTCCGAACAACAATCCAATCTTCATTGTCTCCATCTTGGATATAAACAATGAGTGTTTTTCTGATTGTTGGAAACAATGAAGGTTGGATTGTTGTTCGGACCCAGATGGTCAGGTGACTTTTCCGCTTCGAGGCCTGTCTTTTTCGTTGGCTTCGGGCAACATCCGAAGCCGACGCGATCTATACAAGCCGTGGCACTAATTTTGTGACATCATGCAAACAGATGGATTTTGTGACGTCTTGCAGAAAGAAATTTAAAAACAAAATAAGGTTATTTAAATTTTTAACTAAAATGATTTATTAAAAAGGTAAATGACCCGTGTTTGGCATTAATGCATTTTATTCTACTGTATTTACTTAGTTATCTAAAATACAAAATTCATATTTAAAATACGTCACGAAAACCGATGGGATTTCAACAATGCCAAGTGACGTAGTGCCATGGCTTTGTATAGATCCAACCACGGCCTTCTAGAAACTACCGGTAGTTTCTAGGAGGCCGTGATCCAACACCACCTCTACTCAAAAGCCTGAGCGCGAAAGCGTCATACATTGTTACATCACCTACGGTAGGGTATTGTTAATCATATTTCAACCAATAATAAGCCCGAAATTGTCCCTACCGTAGGTGATGTAACAATGTATGAATTTTCCGTGAGTAGGCTTTCTCTCTAAGTGGTATTGATAGATCGCGTAGGCTTCGCAACACCTCCTGGAAAGAAAGCCAAACAACTGACTGAAACGTCATGCATTGTTACATCATCATATTTCGACCATTGCTAATCATATTTCTACCAATAGTAAGCCCTAAATTTGGTCGACTTATGATGATGTAACAATGTATGACGTTTCAGTTGTTTGGCTTTCTTTCTAGGAGGTGTTGCGTATGACCGCCTTATTGTTGCGACGTCACATGAAATCTCTCGAAGCCAACGAAAAAGACAGGCCTCGAAGCGAAAAAGTCACCTGACCATCTGGGTCCGAACAACAACCCAACCTTCATTGTTTCCAACAATCGGAAAAACACTCATTGTTTACATCCAAGATGGAGACAATGAAGATTGGATTGTTGTTCGGACACAGATGATCAGGTGACTTTTCCGCTTCGAGGCCTGTCTTTCTCGTTGGCCTCGAAATCTCTACGAGGCTGACGAGAAATACAGGCTCCGACACTGAAAAGTCACCTGACTAAGATAGGTCTATTAACAATGTAATTTTCATTGTTTCCATCTTGTATTTTAACAGTCAGTGTTTTTTCCTTTGTTAATAGACCTATCTTGGTCAGGTGACTTTTCAGTGCCGGAGTCTGTCTTTCTCGTTAGCCTCGAAATCTCTACAAAGCCAACTAGAAAGACTCGAAAACTCTATGGGTGAGGTCAAAAACTCTCACCGGTAAGAAGAATTTCTCAATGGACTAACTGTCTTTTTCTTGGTTAGGACGGTGAGACTAACCGGTTAGGCATAGCAGCACCTGTTACCAGTTAGGTAATCTGTGGCAGCATTAACTGGCGTTTTCGACCGCGTTAAAATGATGTCACAGTTTTCTCACCTGGATTTAGCGACCGACCAATCGCTAACTCTTCTCACGGGTTAGAGTTTTTGACCTCAGCCAACAGCAACCGTAGCCTACGAAAAAGACAGGCCGGGGCGCTAAAAAGTCACATGACCAAGGTAGATCGAGTAACAATCCAACCTTCATTGTTTCCATCTTGAATTTCTACAATCAGTGGTTTTTTCCTTTGTTGGAAACAATGAAGATTGTATTGTTACTCAATCTACTTTGGTCATGTGACTTTTCAGTGCCCCGGCCTGTCTTTCTCGTCGGCTACGACAGCAACAGGCTGTAAGAATTTTAGCGGCCCTGGTGGTAATAATCACAGATTAAGGATAAACAATGGTGGTTTATCATTAATCTGTGGTAAAAACTCTTAAGTGAGGTTTGAATACTGTAATACTGTCGTAAATTTTTTTCCCTTTATTTTTATTAAATTTCTATATTTGAATTTCTCGAAGAATATAAGTAGTTATTTCTCGAAGTAACACCAATTCTAAATATCGATCTTAATGAACTTTCAACAATACACTGTCAGCAATGCACAATTTCTGTTACTCATCGAGATGTTCATTTTGCAGTCATGAGACAAAAAAAAAAGTCAAACGAACAAAAAAAAAATAACTTAAACGATATGATTAGGGTTTTAGCATCAAAATGTTACAAGCAGTAGCGGCTCGTGACTATAATAAGTGGAGGGGGCTGCTAAAATCCCAGACCTTTTCGTTCAAAAGTTTCAGTTTCCTTATACAGGGTAGTCCATAAGTCTGTCCCCCCCTTTTATTTTTTGAACCGAAGCAGATATGTCAATTTTGATGCATCCAATGAATAGGAAGTTGTGGGTGGCCTATCCCATGGTGCACTTTTCATCATCCCAAATATGCAAATTAGGACACATTCAATATTTATCTCAAAAACCGTAAGGGATAGAGAAAAAAACCCAATTGCAAACTTGTTCAGCATAAAAAAACAAACAAAACAAAAAAAAAATCATCCAAATCGGACCAACCAATCACCCATAATCACGTTGACCATGTTGACCATTTCGGAACATTGTAGCTTGCCATCCTGAAATTGTTGTCTTCTGTGTTCTGAAACATGCCTTTTATTTGCTTTTCCGCATGAAAGTGAATGTGAGTATGGTAATTTATGTTAATTTTTTGATTTGCATGCTTTACATGGTGGAAATATCAACATTGTTTTCCTTGTGTAGTGTGACTGTTTGTAAGCTACAAACAGTTCACCACGTGATTGTGGGTGATTGGTTGGTCCGATTTGGATGATTTTTTTTGTTTTGTTTGTTTTTTTATGCTGAACAAGTTTGCAATTGGGTTTTTTTCTCTGTCCCTTACGGTTTTTGAGATAAATTTTGAATGTGTCCTAATTTGCATATTTGGGATGATGAAAAATGCACAATGGGACAGGCCACCCACAACTTCCTATTCATTGGATTCATCAAAATTGACATATCTGCTTCGGTTCAAAAAATAAAAGGGGGGGACAGACTTATGGACCACCCTGTATATTGTCTATATTTTTTTAGTAACGCACTGTAAAAATGCAAAATTTCAGGTTCTTAGGCCTTTTCGTTCAAAAGTTATAGCTTGATTTGTATTTGGAGCCTCGCGGCCCTGGCGGGGCCCTAGAGGCTTAAATCACTTTTCTGGTATACTGGTTTTATTTTTTTAGAACCGCACTAAAAATTTACGAAATTTCAGGATTTTAGGCTTCTTTGTTCAAAAGATAAAAAGGAACCATGAAATTCATACAAGTGGCCCCTGAGGGGCCCTTGGGCCACCCTAAAGGATTCGCTAAATTTTTGCACCATCCTCTGTATAGGGCCTTCGTGTATATAAAATTTCAAGCCTCTAGGTCAATCCTTTCAAAAGTTATGGCGTGTGACATACACACGCACACACACATACATACTACATATGATGCTAAAACCCTAACAAAAAAAACTCCTTTGCTTAATGGATTGATACACTTAATGTTATATTTACTAAACAAGATTAAACAGAGTATAAAAAAACCGACTTTAATGAAACTTTCACTATCGCCTAGCTATATCAGTCCATATCTTGAAAACTACTGAACCGAGTTTGATGAAACTTGGATTTATCCCTAAGTTGAAAGATATTTAATCCAATAAAAAAGAATTATTGCAATTAGATTTCTAGTTTCTGAGAAATACGTGGACAAACATACATACATACACACACACACTTATGAAATTTGGCATACTTGCTTAGAAGCCCACACAGACTAACATATATGAATATTGTGCAATTCCAACAATATTACATACATACGCATCGAATTGATAACCTCCTTTTTTGGAGAACGTCCAAGAGCCTCATGACCCTAAAAGTTGTGTGGTTTACATTGTCACTCAATACAATGCCATTTGACAGGTTCATGAAAGATTTGACCACAGGGTTTGCCATAGCTGTTTTTCCTTTGATAATAACCAAGTCAGTCCCACTGTTATATGCAATCTAACAACCTGCAGCTAAAAATAATCTTCAAGACCTGTACAGTCTGTGCTTGAAGTATGGAGAAAGGTGATATTCACAGATTTTTTGCTTCGTGCAAATGCAAAAGATTAAAGTGTAACTTAATTCATTTGCTTGTTCCGAATAAAATGCAACTAAGGTTGATGAATTTCACCATTAAGACAGATGAACAAATAAACACTGGTTGACGATTGCAACATTAATGTGTACAAGTATCCAGACAATAAATGAGAAGACACTATTCCACAAAAAATCTTTTAATTCACTTAGGTACATTTCAAGGGCAATGCCTCCTTCATCTGCGTGACACAAACAATCTGATAATAAGAGATAGGGAACTAGACTGAAATTTATGCTAAGAAAAATTACAAAAGCGCCCAATGGGGTTAAATTATACAAATTTACAATAGCATGGACCCATCAGGTTTTTACAACAATACAAGGGTTTTTTACTCTGTATTATACAGAGTCAAGTAAGAAAGTGTATGCGTCACTGTTAAGCAGATTAGACTCTAAAAAATTTAATATTATTATTATTATTTTTTTTTGTGCAGTGGAGAATTTTCACCGAATTGGCGTCGTAATTATGCCTTTGGTTGACAATATGGTTGGCGACGCTGGAGATGCCGAATTTTGCGTTTTTTATGCCAGAAAAGTGTTCCTTTATTCTTTTTTTTTAATGCACCTCTGTGACGGCTGACCGTAAAGACTATTACACTAAATACAGATCTTATATATTCCAGATTTTTCTTCTAATGGGATCAAATCTTTTGGACCCCCTAGTAATGTTGTAAATAAAATTTTGTGGTAAAGTGTCCTCTCTCTACGGTTTCCGGTACTTTGTTCTTTAATCCTTTAAGGAAAATTATCCTAAATTTAAGGGAAACCACAGGGAATTTTTCCGACAAACGAGGACAAGTGATCCGGGAAAAGCAACAGAAGGTGAATGCTTGTATTTAATAATTAAGTTATCAAAACTTCGGAGAAAAGGATCGTAAATGAAAATTGGGTTCCAAATACTAAATCGAACATCAAACATTTTTATCTGTACCAGATACAATTTGTATAAGGGTCGTACAAATGAAAACGAAAAATATTTATTTTATCCAAAGTGTATACAAGGAATTTAAAAATACTCTCCAAATGCGTTAAGGCATTTATCCCACTGTGTATCAAGGCGTGTAATTCCTTTATGGAAGAAGTCTTTCGGTTGCGTGTGGAACCATTCCAAAACCTCTTCCTTCACTTCATCGTCCGACTGAAATCTGCGGCCTTTCAGATGTTTCTCGAGATCCCCAAACACTTGAAAGTCACATGGGGACAAGTCAGGGCTATAAGGTGGATGCTGCATTGCTTCCCAGTTGAACTTTTTGATGAGGTCTACCGTTGCTTTCGAGGTGTGAGGACGCGCGTTGTTGTGGAGAAGAAGCACTCCTTCTGTAAGAAGTCCAAGACGCTTGCATTTGATGGCCGCACGCAGTGCCTTCAATGTTTCCCCATATCGTGCTGCGTTAACTGTGGTGCCTTTTTCAAGAAAATCCAGTAAAATCGGGTCTTTGCGATCAAAAAACACGGTCAACATCACCTTCCCCGTGTTGTTTGCGATTGCTTTTCGGGGAGTGGTGACCCATAATGCTTCTATTGACGACTTTGACGGTTGCTTTCGGGTTGGAAATGAAACCACCAAGTTTCATCCCCTGTAACGATTCTGTCGAGAAAACTCTCTCTTTGCTGTTCATAGCGAGTCAAATGTTGCAGGGACATGGCCATTCGAACTCCAAGTTGTTTTGATGTCAAATGATGCGGGACCTATTGTGCACAGATTTTTCTGTAGTGCAGATGGTTCCTGATGATGGAGTGAACAGTTCCACGACATTGATTGTCACTCTTCTGTTTTCCTTTAAGACAGCATGAATTTTGGTTTTGGAATCAGGTACAAATCTCTTATGTTGCAAATCAGGTACAAACCTAAGTCGATGTAGTGGATTGGTTAATGCCTTGCACTGTATTGATTATGCAACGGATTGCAAACCAAAGGAAATTGAAGACCAGGGGAGAGAAGCTCCCGACATGATTCTCCGATATAATAACTGGAGTCTGCAAATTAAAAAAATTTTCGAGCCCCGACACTATTTCAGCTGATTCTTATATAAAATGACCTCCTGAATACGAATATAACCTTCGTTTTCCCCCATCACCCACCATTTTCGGGGGATGCCCCCCAACCCATTTTTATCATTTTTCGATAGATTTTAGAGGGTTGAAAAGGTTTATTTCAGCCTTTAAAATTCTTCTAA
>JAHWFO010002464.1:0-11638 GCA_023313115.1 Rhysida immarginata
CTGTTCTCTTCGCTCCACTGCCTCCATGCACGCATAGTTGTCGTTGCATTACGTCCTACACGAGCAGCAATGTCACGATACGACCATCCCGCTTCACGCAGACCAATTATGCGTCCTTTTTCAAAGTCTGTCAGCTGTTGATATGGTACCCTTCGTCGTCGTCGAGGCATGGTGCTCTTTCAAGCAATTACTCTGAAAATCTAATCATTTATACTCTGACCCATTGTATGCAAATATTGCAAATTGCATATGGATTAGACCATTCCATCAGGGTGTTGCGATTTTTATAAACAGTAGTGTATTTACCTGGTAATAAAAAAGCATTTAAGCTGCATAGTCTAAGATGCATGTATTCAAATTTTGCTAGCCATTTATGAAAAGTTGCTATGCATTTTGAAATTTTTAATAGCAGTTTTACAACTCAAATTTTTTCACTTAAGGCGAACCCTGTTAGTTTCTTGCATCTGAAGTGTATTTTATTCATACATTGAATACATAATTGATTGATATAATTTGTAGGTTGGGTTATACATAAAAAAAGAAAGTACCCTATAGTTGAAAAAAAATAGTCTGGAAACTCCAGACTGTAGATTATAAAAGTTTAATCTTGGTTAATTTTAGAATTTGAATCTCAAAAGTATTTCATTTAATTTTGAATGACAGAATGCTGAAAACAAGATAGTGTACAGTAGAAAGTATTATAGCGTGTTCATATAAACAAAATTCCTTTCAGGAGAAGTAAAATAAGTAACAATGAAATCTAAATTTTCTTTTATAAAACTTTTAGTTTTCAAGCAGTGCAAAAATTGAAACAACACCTGAAGGAAAATGCAAAATTTCTTAAGGAGCACAAAGAGAAAGTAAGGATATACACTCTCATAAAAAAAAAAAAGTTGCACTCATAGAAAACTTATGGGACATTCTGTTAAGACTCCACTGCTAACAAAGATCTGCAAGAGCTACAAGCCTAAGTTCATGGGATGAGCTGAGTCAAGACTACGTTAAGAATTTGTATGACTCCATGCCACGACGTGTGCAGAATGCATTATTAATCATAGTTGCTTAACATCCTATTGAGAGTTGTAATGATTTTGGTATTTTGACCAATAAATTTGGTCATACCCGTGGTCATTGTATAATGATTTGTTGTTGGTGGTGAATATTAACATTTTTCAATATCTTTTCAATCTGACAATTCTTTCTGGGTGCAACTTTTTTTCTTCTTTTTTTTTGATGACGAGTATATGTATAGACTTCATCACATTAAAACAGGGAAAAATATTTTATTGTACTTCATCACTACTATTTTATTGTACAGAATTCTAATATAAAGAAAATGAAGCACCAGTTGCAAACAATTACAGAAGAGTTCATGAATAAAATGGTAAATTTATTAGTCATTATTCATAACAGATGTCCTGGAAGTCCCCATTTGGTTTATTAGATGTTGGATTTTAAATAAATATTTAAGACTGAACAGTCTTTTTTTTTTATGAATTTATTAATGTTTATTTAATTTTAAAATTAACAAAGAAATTCTTAAATCTACATATAAACTGAAAAACATTATGAATTGACCAATGCTATGCAAATCATATAAAAAATTTCATTATCCTACAGTCGTTGAATTCTGGTATCTGCTGCTGGAACTACATTTCAACCGCATGATTGATCTCTTCATGTTGTCCAGCAAGATGTTTCTTCAGGTTAAGAAACAAGTGCAGAAATTCATCAGAGACTACAGGCTGCCTATCGCTTATGTGTTTGTCATGAAGATCGGTCTTGCCTCTAAAGAATTCATGACACTACTTCGTTACATGTTGTCAATTCATAATGTTTCCATAAACGGGAACAACTGCTTTGTGAATATCCACTGGGCGCTTACCTTGTTTGGAAAAACGTATGATGGAGCGTACCATATTTGGCGGGATTCTCAGTCGACACAGCCATTGTCTACACGCATTACTTGAACTAGACTCCATGTAGCAATGAGGAACAGCTGCGAAATGGAAATGGAAGGCCAACTTAGGCACTGAAACATTACTTGTCCACCTGCAGAGGTTGTAACCTTGCTTTCTGGACACGTCTCGTCTATTCAGTAATGGCATTGCATAACGGCAAATTTATGTCTGCAATTTTTATTTTCCGGGAAAAAAACTTAATCATATAGAGTTGCTGTTACAAATTGACTGTTATGCAGAGGGAGCACTGCATGTGTCTGTATATATAATTCTTTTTCTTCTTTTCCTTTAGCTGGAAGTTGAAATTGGTCTTATAAAAAGTAGCACTGATTCCTGCATCACATCTCCTTTTGTTTTAGATGAAGAAAAATGATCCAACATTGTTTGTATTGATGATTTAATGACTGTTTCTTTTTGCTGAATGCTTTGAATTTGTCTGGTTTTTGTATAAGCTTTAGAAAAAGCCTACAAGTTGTTATATAAAGATGTTAAAAGTTTATAGTAAATTATGTAGTTTTCCTTTGAAATACAGTTATCAATTTATTTATTTATATATTTATTATTATTATTATTATTATTATTATATTTTTTTTGCTAATGCATATGCCAATTCAATAAAGTAAGAACAGTTAATGCTAAAGTTAAATACCTTTGGTCAAAGGGAATGCTTGTCTTAAGCAATACCAGCATGGTGATAATACAAAGTCATTTTTCTCCCATTTGCTATGATTGTCACACAAAATTGCTGCTGCTTAAAGTGTGAGATAAATGTTAAAATCGTTTTATTTTGTAGAAATTGGAAGCAGGGCCATACCTACTGCTTCAGTATAATTCTTGTTCAGAATGTAATTAATGACTACAAAAGAAATACAACTAACTATTCACATACAGGAAATAATTTTTTTTTTATTAAGTAAAAGGTAAACAATAACATAAATATGATGGTGTAGGACTTTCAATTCAATCGGATAGCATGGCCTATACCGTTTAAAAATCCTGGCAATGTCTTCCAAATGGCAATTTAAAAATTCTAAAATGCTTTGAACATACATCTTTTGATAGACACTGCTGAAAAAACTTTGCCTATTTTCTTTGTGAGATATCATTGATATGTGGGTTGGTTTAACGAGTTTTGTAAGTTACAAAGCTGGTCAAAGAATCAATCACTGAAAATACTCATATTGTGAAAATTGTTTTGTCCAAGATTCTAAGTAAGACAGACAAGAGAGACTTTTTCTATTTAAACCCTGATACCTGGCTTTTCTAAGAATTTCAGTAACCTCAATTTAAACCTTCAGCAAACTGGTCAAAACATATATGAAGAGCTATTTAATGCATTAGTCAACCAATGCCAGGAGTTGGGATTCAGTCTAGATCCTAAAACCATCATAATTGACTTGAGCGTGCCGTGATGAACGCTGTATTATCGACGCTTGGACCTCAGCTTTTTATTATTTTTTCAGACTTTTTTTTTTTTTCCACTCTCGACGTCGAGGATCGAACAAATAAGTTTTGCGAGGGTTGGCATTCTCCTTTTAATTATTACACCGGCATGCACAAGAAACCATTTGGAAGGCGATTGAAGATATACGGAAAGATCAGAGGTTAGTCGAAGCTTCTTTCTTGAGTACATCTCGCGGACAACCTCCACAAAAGTGGATTAGACGTGCCGAGCAAGATCATCAGCGGTGGCTTAAGATCCTGTCCTTGGACTATGTGAACCGTCGGAAGACATTGCCAGAATTTTTAAAAGGCATAGACAATGCTATCCGATTGAATTGAAAGTCCTACACCATCATATTTATGTTATTGTTTACCTTTTACTTAATAAAAATTTAATTTCCAGTATGTGATCAGTTTGTTGTATTTCTTTTATAGTTATTAATTACATTCTGAACAAGAAGGATACTGAAGCAGTATAAGCAGTTAGGAACAAATGTCCAGTGTGGCAAGTGTCTGGTGTGGCAAATGTCCGGTTCCCATAGGGAAGTCCCCATGATTTAGTTGATATGGTGGCCAATTTCGAGGGAGGTAGAGTGCCTTTATAACTATTAGTGCTGGGCGATTAATCGATTAAAAAAAAGAAAATCGATAATAGATTATTTTTCTGGGCGATTATTTAATTTCCTTATATCCGATATTATGTTATCGATTGTGTATAAAAAAAATTTCCATGCTATGTATGACTAACTACGACAGCCAATCACGGGATTTCAACTATTTTCGATCCTCGATTCAAAAATAATGAATTTACTTCTGCTGTGTGCTGTGCCAGTGCTATTTCACAGGTTGAGAAAGAATTGACAAGCATTAGCAAATTTCCAAGCTGCAATATTGACACCACAACATCTAGAAAACCCAACAACCTAGTAGTGCCGTGCGATGTATAAAAATTTAGCATCGATGTTTAAAAATACATCGTGGTTTATTGATATCTGCATCGATTTATAATCGATTATTTTCTACTTTCAAAACATGTCAAATGAACCTCTAAAACCGGTTAAATAGTGTAGAATAATGAAACACCACCACAAGAATAATTTGAATATAAAAATTTTTTATTTTTTCAGGATAATAATATTCAAGACAAAAACAGTTTTTTGAAGACAACAATACTTAAAACAATTCTTTCAACTCTTCTATTGTTAAAGAATGCATTACCAACAATTTCTCTAAATGCTTTGGCTTAAGGGAGGATCGTTTTTTAGTAATTATTTCTTCAGCTTTTGAAAACAAACGCTCAGCTGGAACAGATGTTGCTGGTATACTTAAGCTTTCTACTGCCAAAGAACAAAATGAAAATTGAATTTCTCCAAACTCTTCCACACTTTAAGTGGGTCAATTTTATGTGACTCAATTGGCGCCTCTAAAGCTTTGAGATTGGAATGCAAACCAAAATTAATTGAGTTAGCATTCCCTGCAGTATCGGATAAGAGTACTGAAATTTTCCTGCTGTCCCAAAGATCCTCATCGTTTGTCTGTTCCATTTCGTCACTATTAGCCAATTCCAATTCAGAAGTAGGCATCAAAAGCAACTTCTGATTGATACGATTTATTGCATGTGCACATGCGGACCTGCTTCTAAAATCTATCTTTTTAAACCTAGGGTCTAAAACAGTTGCTTCACTAAATATAAGATTGCTTCACTAAAAATACCTAAAATTGGTATGACTTTGCTAATCGTGGTGTATTTTTCACCTGAGATTTCATTTGTGATGCTTAAAAATGGTTTCAATATACACAAGCTATCATTAACAATTTTAAGCTCGGCAGAAGTAATCAGCTGAACATTGTTATCAGCACATGGCATGGTCATTGTTATTATCACTGGGCTTCGCTTTTGGCAATAACTTATTATGCACACGCTGTAAATGTTGTTAGAAGTTACTTGTGTTCCCACTTCCTTTTAACTTTTTA
Source organism: Rhysida immarginata (assembly GCA_023313115.1). Lineage (NCBI taxonomy): Eukaryota > Metazoa > Arthropoda > Chilopoda > Scolopendromorpha > Scolopendridae > Rhysida > Rhysida immarginata. The sequence continues at coordinate 5,379 of JAHWFO010002464.1, forward strand.
CAACATAATTTGCATTTTGCACTGCCATTCTCTTTTTCAAAATATTCCCACACATCAGAGATTGCACGCTTTTTAAAGATTATTACTAACTTATATAAACCTAAAATCTGTGAAAGCTACTTATCACCGAGAACAAGAAATGATAATCGATGTTTAAAAAAAAACATCGAGGATTCAAAACATCGAAAATTCGATGGATCGTTCAAAAAAAAACATCGATGTAAATCGAAGGCTTCGATACATCGCACGGCACTACAACCTAGTCAAGCATATGATCCTTAGGACTACACAGGGTTGGACTGGCTATCAGAGGCCCAGGGTGCAATCTCAAAATAATCTCTTGTGAGCTGGAACGGACCAGGGCCAACACCACCTACAAGTGCAACACCATCTTTATAGGTGGTGTTGCCAGGGCCAAGGGGGCCTGAGGCAGGGGGGGCCCGGGGTGCATTCGCACCCCTTGGTATATGGCCAGTCCGACACTGGGACTACATGTAGTATAAGGCAGGCCCGTAGCCAAGGCGGCCTATTGACTAAAAAACGAAGCTCCTTAATTAAATCCTAAAATGCTAGAAAAATATTAATCATGTCGTCACTTGGATATGATAACTTAGAAACTGTAGAATAAATTTTCGTACTTGATTTTATGCATTGTTAAAAAACATTTTGTGATAATTGAAACACAATAAATCATGACATTTTGATATAATTCTTGTATTTTTCAATATATTTATGCTAAGCCTCGTAATCTATTAATAATCTCTAAAATTAATATTCGCCCACTCTAATAACTATTTCGGTGGTTATAAAGGCACTTAGGGGGAGGTAAAGCACTGTATATAGGACTATAAAGCACTCCTATACAGTATATAGTGCTTCAGGGGGAGGGAGGCTGCATCTGGATTTTTGCATTTAAACTAGCATCTGTCATCTGCTTAGGGAGAAGAGGAAGCGTTGTCCATAAGCTAATGGGTATTGTTGACATATTGTTGCTAGGAGACCAGAAACAGCTGCGGTTTCTTTGAAACGTATAATCAAGAGCTCATAAGGGATGTCAATGTATGCTCGAATGGCTGCCCCTGTCAGGTCACTCCACAAACCTTTAATACCTTAAATGTCAGTGGAGGTCGTAGCACACGTATTGATTTGCATACATTTACACAATCAGGACCATTTCACAATAAGCTTACTACCTGAATCCTCACAAATGGGATCGTTGATGCAGGTATTAAGAGCCCGTGAGTACTGAGGTCTGTAGGTCCAATGTGGGCAGCACCACATTGCCTAGTCGCTCGCGGGAAGCCAACAATCAGGCAGCGCAACATACTTTAATCCCCCTGTATCTCTGTGGGGGTTGGCTTGCGACACTATGTTCATAGGAATAAAAATACTTCTTTATACATGTTCTCTTACGTGTATGAATATTTACCATTTATTTCCGGACACCCTGCATATAGGCTTTTAATATAGATATACCAGTAGTTGACAATTCACGATTTAAAGGCTTTTAATAAAGTAACAAGGCAAGAAAAGGGACTGGTGTTGCCACCTCGTATTAAACAATGTATTAGGTTTGCCAGAACAGCAAAAAACTAGGAACTTTGCTCCCTATTATGGCTGCAAACACATGTTGATTGTTCAATGCCTTACCGAGTCGAAAAAACCTTGTAATGAATCACTACGGGAGGGTTTGATTACTTGAATTTATTTCATGAATGTTATGCAATATTTGTTATTAATTTTACGTGAACCTTTTTCTGTGTAACAGAATTTCAGATGACCAATGTGTTAACTGTTTTAATCCACCGTCAACTACTAGAACCCATATATGTAGTGTCACTACCTTCATCCATCTCTGCTGTCACTTGTTGATAATGTTTGTGCTTAAAAAAAACAAAAATATACTAATGTGATATAGAAGGTAGGGTAATAAAGGAAACATGATGGTTTTAAGTGTAACTTCTTAATTTCTAGTCATTGACCTAGCTGTGCCAATAAAAGGAACTTGACTGTCAATTTCTAGATCACCCACTTTGACATAAATCTTCTAGGCCTTATTCGCCGATTCTTTTTGTTGGTCCTGAATCTTGTCACAGAGACGATCAACAGATAGTCCAGAACAAGTTATCTTCCAAGAACAAAACTACTACTGGTATTCTGTTTACTGTGGTAAGAAGTAGCATAGGATGAATTGGATGAATTTTGCAAGTAGGAGAACAATCGTCAAAAATTAAGTTTATCTACGAACAATTTGTTGGCCAAGATTTGAAGATATTGCAGTACTGGAAAACACCTTCATTTTCTATGGTCCTTGCACTCTACATGGGAGTGGAATGATTTTATTCATTATTTCAAAGGAAAAAAAGATAAATGATCTTGTATACGAACAACTTAAGTTTTAAAAAGCATAATTTTAATTAATGTTAAATACTTTACACATTCTTAAAACTGCTTGATTTCATCAGCTACTTTTGAATGTTGTCATTTTTTTTTGTAAAAATATATAATAAAAATGTGTAATTAAAATATTGTCAATTACGGGTGAAACTGCCTGTCAACTTCTGGTGCATTAACTTTCAACTACTGGTGATTCATGCATTTGTTAAGAAAATATTTAATAACATAATAGCTTTTAAAGATATAATTGTTTAGAGATTGGCGCATTCTGCATTATATTTACAATTTAATGGTATAACTAAAAAAGTTTCAAAATGCAATTTGATTTATGTACACAATTTCGTTTCACAGTAATGTCAATTACTGGTACATCTACCCCATATACGGGGTGATTCTGAAAAAGTGTGTATAACTGTAAGCACTACTGAATTATTAACTTGTTGATCTTGGTGGCGGCATTTTTATTTCTGTTCATATCTCAGCGTTCAAATTCGGACCCACATTGTATTAAAAGAAAATGTTCATTCTAGTCACCTCTGTCATGACCTCCTTTATTATTACAGACCTGTTTTACTGAATAATTTCCATTGTGACTTTTGGCATTTCTCAATTTTGCCATGGCGCTGTTTAACCTCCCTTTTGTTACCAACAGAGATAAACAAAATAAAAATAATACATAACGTATTAATTTCTTTTTTTGCATAGAATCTTTTATTTTAAAAGGGAGTTAAATAGTGAATAAAAGGAAACCTAAATTTGGTTAATGAAATAAATGCTTATTCGGTTTGTTTTTAACGTCACTGAAAAGTCACCTGAGCATCTTAGTCAACACCACCTAAAGATAAGGCCTGGGCGCTGAAACGTCATTACATTGTTGCATCACCTCAGTAGGGAATTGTTAACCGTATTTCCACCAATAATAAGCTCTGAATTTTCCCTACTGAGATGATGTAACAATGTAATGAAATTTCAGCGTCCAGGCCTTGTCTTTACTTGGTGTTGTCTTAGTCTAAGCAACAATGTAACCTTCATTGTTGGAAACAATCAGACAGAGGTTAAACAGCGCCACGGCAAAATTGAGAAATGCCAAAAACAACAATGGAAATTATTCAGTTAAACAGGTCTGTAATAATAGAGGTCATGACAGAGGTGACTAGAATGAACATTTTCTTTTAATACAATGTGGATCCAAATTTGAACGATAACTGAGATATGAACAGAAATAAAAATGCCGCCACCAAGATCAACAAGTTAATAATTCAGGTTCTGCAACGCCTAGAATAATGAATTTCTGGGAATAATAGGGTACATAAAACTGTGTTTACCGTTAAAATTTGATCGTATTCCAACGAGTAGTTTCCGAGCTACGCATTCAAAATCGTAACAGTGCTCACATGCGAGTACTAACAACCACGTTTTACGTTGTTATGTGCGTAACTCTGAAAATACTCGTTGGAATTCGATCAAATTTTAACGTTATGCACAGCTTTATGTACCCTGTTATTCCTCCAAATTTCATTAATCTAGGCTTTACAGAACCTGAGTTATTAACTTGTTGATCTTGGTGGCGGCATTTTATTTCTGTTCATGTCTCAGCGTTCAAATTCGGACCCACATTGTATTAAAACGTTCAGTATGGTCACCTCTGTCATTGCTTACAGTTATACACACTTTGTCAGAATCACCCTGTATATATATTCTTATTTATTCTCTTGTGGAAACATAAATTATTAACATCTATACTGACTCGTGCAGATTCAGTTCATGGACAATATTTTCTATAGCATCAATCTCTTCACTACAGTTACCCTTACTTGAATCTGATACAAGATACATATTTGAATAAAACATATCAAGCATTGCCTGAGATGGTTTGAAAGTAACACAAGTCTCTCCTCTAAGCTTTAAACCATAACTGATACGTAGAATGTTTTCTGCATTTTTAACTAGTAAACGATTCCGCAATTTATCCTTGACAGTTCCAGAAACTCGACAACACATTTCGCTGCACAGTTTCACCAAAAAATCCCGGCATCTTTCTTTTACATAATTAGTCATCTCGTGGTATTTTGTCCGACAGTAAATGAAAATCATATCCGAAATAGATGCCTGACACGTGCATCAAATGTTTCTTAAAATCAAACTGAGTTAAATCCTCAGATCTGATATTTTCTAGAACATCAGGACAAACAATCTGTTTGAGCAAATACTTCAACAATCTTAAAAGATCATCTAACAGTTTGAGAGAGTCTGGATTTTTTGTTTGAAACAAAGTATTAACTCGGCCTACCTGATCTAATTGATTGTATAGGAATGTAAGATACAGTTTATTTTTCTTATTATTTTGATCTCTGTACATTTCATGCAGCTGCTCAGCTGTATAAGAACGCTCTTCATGTCTGCTTTTTGCAAATAACTGCAATTCAGACCACTGATCTAGAATCTTCTTAATAATTGCTCTCCGGGCTAGCCATCTAGTTCCAGAGGGAATTGACAGTTTCAAAGGCAACACATCATTAATAGCTTTATAAATATTTTCATATTTTCTCCGACGCTTATCACTGTATGAAAACCAATGACAAGTTTCCCTGATTAGGAAATCAAGATGCCGGGGTAGCACTTCACTCGCAGAACTAACTGCCAATTGTAATGAATGACAGATGCATGGCGAAAATTTGTGTTTGGAAAGGAAATAGGAAGTACTAGTATTAGACTAAAAGACAAAAAACTATCCGAGCTTCTACGTCAAGGGTAAGGGAAACTTCGAAGGAAAGATGGCTCTAAAGTAGAGTGACCAGATTTTTTTTCATACAACCGGGGACGCCACTAGGAGGCAAACCAGAGGTCACGTGACATTGAGGGTTGTGACCGGATGTGGATTATAATTTTCCGAGTTACTCATTCAACAAGTGTTCACTTGTGAGTGAACCAGCACTTGTTACGATTTTGACTGCGTAACGTGGAAACTTCTCGTTGGAATTCGATCAAATTTTAACGATATACACAGTCTTATGTACCCTGTTATTCCTCCAAATTTCATTAATCTAGGCTTTACAGAACCTGAGTTATTAACTTGCTGATCTTGGTGGTGACATTTTTATTTTTGTTCATACATTCACAGCAATATGCGGTTAATCTGACCCGCTTGTGAGAGCCCTATGATTCTTCCAATACGACCCATTTAAGAGAGTCATTGGACACAGATGTCAGTAAGAGTTGTTTGACCCGAATTTCCGAGTCTCCATTCTCGGGTCAATTGACTCGACTGTACAAGACTTAAGACTCATTAACGGAATGTTTACTATACGCGTATATACCTATTTACACATTTTACATAAATAATTATATACAGGGAGTATCAGGTTCGATGGTCATAAAGTACCTAGCGCTGTTCTCCGCAAAATTCTAAGCATAATTTTCCTTATCCATTTTAAAAAATTCTCAAAAAAAAAAATGCTTGAAATCGTTATCCAAAGTTTGGCTATTATGACGTAATTCTAAGCCTTCTGACATAATCTATCTATGCCATTTCCTGTCCCTGCTGAAGGCAAGTTCACTCATAAAAGGGTAGGAGACAGAGCAATAGACTCGCTTACTTCGAAAATAAACAAGAGTTGCTCTACTTTAATGAGCTCTAAATGAATTGATAAATTAACGAAAATTCATAGCTAAAAATCATCATAGCTGCTAAACTGACTCAATGCTGATAGGAAATATCGTAAATAGTCAAGAATAATTAGGACTCTAACGTCAGAAGGCTTAGAATTACGTCATAATAGCCAAACCAAAGCCAACTAGAAAGACAGGCCCTGACGCGGAAAAGTCACCTGACCATAGAAGTCCGAGTAACAATGTAACCATCA
>JAHWFO010002495.1:0-10694 GCA_023313115.1 Rhysida immarginata
AAGTTTGTGCAACAATAGATATTAACAATGGTATCAACACGCAATTCACAAACACTCTGCACGGACCAGCAACAGATATCTCATGCAAATAACAATACAAGGCAAAGTTTGTGCAACAATGCAAGGCAAAGTTTGTGCAACAATAGGCCAGTCGTGTTCGCATCAACAATGGTATCAATGCGCAATTCACCAATAACAATGAGCACAAAGTTATTCAAAGAATTATAACAATGAACATAAAATGATGATACAATGATAGAACATGCGTTTCCAACAATTATTAACAATAAACAGGAAATGGATATAATAGACGATATAGATAGGGCAGTCTCTCTCGATGAGGCAAAGGAGGTACACGTGTCTTCTTTCAGCTCCCTAACAAGCGTAATCATCCCAGGCAACACCGGGTCCTCTGCTAGTCTTCTATATATATATAAAGAAGAATGTTTGTGGATTTGTGGGTGGGTTTGTTTGTACCTCTTTGTAACTTATAATTTTGTTCATTGGCTACCTTCTTCTATTTCTGTATTGATTCCCCCTATTTGTATCTCTTCTCGCCACGCTCATTGCTTACTCTGTACCAAAACCTCTGTATATAAAGGCTTGCAAGCCTCTTGTCGTGTATCCTTGATAAAGCCGGGAATAAATGGCGAAACTATTTGGAACCCCTGTAGTCCATCTTTTATACTGTAAGGCCACTACTCACTTTGTTGATAAGAACAGTATTATGAACCCTCCTCTTTCTGATGTAATAAAAGTGATAGTATGGGTTATAAAAGTGCGCATTCCTCATAATTACAATGCATTTGCAGCTCTTGGTACACTACCTTTGCCACCAATATTAGGAAAGTAGTAGAGCAAACAGCAAAAACGCTGCAATGATAATTTTGGTTTTGTCATAGCTTTTAAATTCAAATACTTTTGTCACGAATACTGTGCTTGAAATCAGACAGTAAATGAGGCATTCAAGCAAAATATTTCTTATTCACTGTCAGAATTTCGCCTAACATTTATACAAGATATAACAGAACTACTGTATGGTATGAAAAAATAAGATTCGAAGAATCTGGAAATCAATAACAGAAATAAGAAGGTGTGATAGATTTAGATGGTAAATAGCATATGAATTCTTCATGAGGACTGTGGCAGTGAAGCCATTTGCCCTATGGACAGAAAACTCCAATGCCTCGTTGAATATTTGATCTTTTTTCTGTCGTTATAAAAAAACAAAGTGAAAAGATATCCATTGGAATTTCCCTTAAGCTTTCGTGAATCCTCTTCTTCGATTCTTGACAGGAAGTCGATCCTGTCATCTGAACCCTCTCGGAGCGAAGATAAGAACTTTTTTTCTCATACAAAACGCATACGTTAAAAAAAAAAGATGAATGGTATATTATTTATTTAAGAAGAAATTTTATATAGGCAGTTCTCGTTTAATAAATTTTCGATGTACAAATATCCATTATAACTAGGGTTAGGAACCTTAGGTAAAAACATATTTTGTTTATGGTTTCAGTACTAAGAGATATGCACGAAAATGTATTTTTATTAGTATACGTGTTTTAGTTTAAGAGTTATAAAGACCTAAAAAGCATATTTAAGGGTTTGTGACATATTTGGGATTATCAGACCTAAAAGGCATATTTTGATTGCATTGTGTCCTACACCCAAGAGGGAATCGGCTTCTTGTGATATAATTATAATATCTGCTATAGCTATATTCCATGAAAATCAACCATGCCAAAATAGAAGAGATCTGCACGTACAAAACGCCAGCACTAAGTCCAAGAATTTGGAGACATGTTCTCAACAAATCGCAGAGATCTTTTCTGCAAATGCTGTAAAAAAGCATAACTGCTGAAAAAAGATCACAAATGTTACGACATTTAAACACTTCCTTTCACTTGGCATCAATACATCGCATGGAGAAGATGCATAAACAAACTTTGCTTCTACAGTCCCTATCGCCACAGGGGAATCAAAGCTCAGAGTATGCAACAGAACTTTGCACATGTATTGAACGAGTTTCTTATTGACAGCATAAATTTGGAAGGATTGCCTTTTCAAACAGCAGTTGCTATTGTGTTGAAGGTTGTGGAAGTAATCGAATCAGTGCCAGTTTCACCTAACCTATTACTTATCCATGCAAAGCTAAAAGATGTTCTTGATAAAAAAAAAACTCAGGTTAGAGTGTAGTACAATTAATTTCAAAATTTTATCCGGAGAAAGTGTTACATCCCAGACCAGAAGAAATTGCTGCATTTTCCAAAGCCCCTGTTATTTCAAAGAAAGATCCTTTTCTCAGTACAAATATATTTTAGGTTCAAATCGATCCCATTTTTTTCTTTTAATGGCAGAATTTTTTCCTTGCTTGAAAACTGCTAAATAACATGAGCTAATGATAAGAATACGATAATTTAAAATTGCGATTTACGACGATACGTCACCCACTCACGTCCACCACAATGGAGCTGGGTGTCTTTAAAAATTATTTTTATAATATAATAAACAAATAGAAAAACTAGAAATAATACAAATATATAAATAATACTTGTACATGAATTTTAAGAGCCATATACATAAAAATCATATATGTCCATTGTAATGGACACAGACACAGAAAGGGTTAAACTACTGCGCCTATGTTCTTTCCACTGCTAGAGCCATTCATTACTTGTTAATCAAAGTTGCCATAAACGTTAGAAAAGAAAAATCATTATTGCAAAGCATTGTCGGGAAAAATCTTGTGAGCATTGCAAGGAGCTTTACCTGTGACGCAAATGTAATTTTAAATATGAATATTTCATTTTTACTTGCAGTTGGTTTAAATAAACAATGGAAATTCCTTTGATTCTAATCGGCCTCGGTGGTTCAGGGGTTGCGTGATCGCCTCTGATGCCCGAGGACGCGGGTTCGACCCCGGCCGAGGACGAGGAGATTTTTTCTGGGGGAAAATCCTGAGATCACGCATTTCCTTCGGAAGGGAAGTAAAGCCGTTGGTCCCGTTTAGTCGTTTGTCGACTGCACGTTAAAGAACCCTTGCGAGGCAAAATTTGCGGCCCCTATAACGCCATCTTGAAATGACCATAGCAGTTGAAAAGGATGTTAATACCAAACAAACCAAACCAAACCTTTGATTCTATCCACACACACATCATTTTTAAATATAGGCCTAACTTTAATTAGCCATTTTTAACAATAGGACTAATAATAATTAGCCATTTTTAACAACAGGCCTAACATTATTTAGTCATTTTTAAAGATAGGACTAACATTTATTAGCCATTTTTAGTAATAGGCCTAACATTATTTAGTCATTTTTAACTATAAGCCTAAGATTATTTAGCCATTTTTAACAATAGGCCTAACATTATTTAGTCATTTTTAACTATAGGGTTAACATTAATTAGCCATTATTAAAAAAAAATTAAAAATTAAATGTAACAACGGCAGGGAGAGAACAGACAGCCAGGATCAGCTGAGAGATCAAACTCCTTGTTGTCCCCCAATAGGTGTGAGCTCAAAACGGGGTTAATGAACCACAAAAACGATACAAATACAAAGAAAAAGAAAGACTGACAGAAAGAAAAAAATTAAAGTGACCCACGATTAACATCAAAATTTAATCAACCATAACTAAAGCTTAAGATGAAAAACTAATTAAAATTAAAATGAGAAACAAACTTCGTAAAGTCAATATGCCATTTATCAAAAAAAAAAAAAAAAAAAAAAAAAATAATAATAATAATAATAATAATAATAATAATGATAATGATAGTAAATTATAATAAGATAAAGATAATAATAAAAAACTTTTTTTTCCGACGGGACAACAAACAAAGAAGATTAAAAATCAAAACAGGAAGAGGCTAGTTCTCAAACAGAGAGCAGCGTTTATCAGAAAAAATGTCAAGGGGGAAATTCTTATTAACAACATCGATCAGCTTGTAGGCAGGATCTAGATTCATCACGTTAGTCCTGCTTGTGCCAAAAATACCATTGGCTGACGAAATCTGTTGGAGTTCGGAACTCGAAGCCCAATCAGTCCAAGGGTACAAGGCGCAAAAATTTTCCCACTAATAACTTTTAGCAGTATATTTAAGAGTGCTTTTGCAAGTATATGCTGTAAATTAAATGACGGAGCCAGGGAGGCAGGGTCAGGAATGTAAATAGTACGGGAAAGAAGCCAAAAAAGATTTCGCAATTTTGCTTGCAACTGATTTAGTAACTGAGTATTTCCAGAAAATCAGATCCAGGAAGCGTACACAATTTTAGAAACCACTATTGACTTTTAAAAAAGTTAGCGAAGCGGTTAATGATACCCACGCGCCGACTTATTTCCACAAATAAAGAAGCCAAGTGGTCTGTAAAATTCAGTTTTGAGTTAAATATCACGCCTAAATCCTTGATGGAAGTACAGCGTTGAATTTTATGGGACTTTAAAACATAGTCATAAAGATGGTTGGTGACTTTCCGTGAGACGGTTAAGCAGAAAGATTTCGAAGCATTCAAAACAAGCCCATCCCTCTTAGCCCAATTGTTAACATTATTCAGCGTTGAAGATATGCAAAGACAATCCTCCCAATTACGAATAACTGAAAAAATTTTGAGATCATCTGCATACAGTAAAAATTTAACCTGGGGGTGAGTGAAGATTGAAGCTAAATCCGCAGTAAAAAATATTAAATAACACTGTGTCCAAAGGAGATCCCTAAGGGACACCACTGCGTATTCTACCAAGCGCATTAACACCCTTAAGATCCCGGATAATAAACCTACGTTCACAAAGGAGAGAGGCAAACCAATTTCTTAGATTATCAGAGAGACCAACTTTATCCAATTTATTTAACAGAAGCCGGATATTCACACTATCGAAGGCCTTACTGAAGTCCTAATATAGAACATCAACCTGCATCCGTCGATCAATATGAGAGGTTAAGTAATGCAGCAAGCTCGCAAGATTCGTAGAAGTAGATCTGCGCTTCCTGAAACAATGCTGTTCGTCTGGTAAAATACGTTCAATAAAGGAAGCAAGATGTTGTGCTACATAGGTTTCAAGGACCTTCGCAGGAAAAGGGAGGATCGTTATCTGCCTAAAATCGTTTGGTGAAGAAGGCCGCACCGATTTAGGAATAGGAACAATATTCACGAATTTCCAATCGTTCGGATAAACCCCGGATTTCAATGAGGCGTTAAACAGAGTTCTTAGTGGCTGTAGAATTGCTGGCAAACAGCCCTTAAAAATATAATTCAGGATACCATTACGATGGATAAGTTTAGAAGCTGTGGCCTTTTTAGCTATAGCAAAGATGTCCATGGTGGAAATTGGAGGGATTACGAGTTTGTCTTGAAGGTAGTCCCAGAATTGTGATACACGCTGATCTGATAGAGGTAGAAAGATATCGTTTCTCATTGTTTTCTCAAAATGGGACGCAGTCTCGCCGATTGAAAAATGATTTGACCAAGACTGTGGTGAATTCTTTCTGCCAAAGAGTTCTTTCGCAGTATCCCAGAAGAGATGAGTTCGTGAATTCAGATCCTTTTCCATTGACTCATAGTAATCAGCAAAATCTTTACTAAAGACGATTTTGAAACTTTTCCTGGCTTTTTGGAATAAAGCATAATCATCCAAACAGTTTGATTGTTTAAAAAGCTTGTGTCTCAGTTGTTTAGTTTTCCATAGGTGAATAGGTGAATTGTATTTTGGGAAATCCAGTTCGGGAACGTAGATCTCTTCGCCCTTAGTTTAAAATTATTGACTAAAGGAACATTTTTAGTAATAGCGGCGGAAAGTCGATCTACCACTATATCCCACATCTGCTCCACAGACTGAAGATCCTCTAAAGCCGACCAATCGTTAAGTAGAAGGTCATTGTATAGATTTGGAAAGTTCGCCTTCCTAAAATCTCGTCGATAGGTGAAAGGTGACGAGGTTGGCAGTGAATGATCCAGCTTGCTAACTACGCTCAAGGCAGGATGGAATTTATCCTCGGGCTTTAGTATCGAGCAGGCACGCTTAACAACAGTTTGCATTGATGCGAAAATCCGGTCCAATGTATTACCATAAAGTTGTTAACATTGTTATAGTTCTGTACTCCTAGTTCTGCTGCCCAAGCGTCGACTAGTCTGTGCCTAGTAAGATTAATATTATTGGAATTAGGATTTGTGGCAGCTAAAGTGTCAGTAAAAATAAAGTCTTCTGTAAAAATATTAACTCCGTTCAGAGTTACAATAAAATCAGCCAACTCTTCTAAGAATTGCTGATATTGATTATTTGTGACTAACGGTGGAATGTATATCGACCAGATATTTAAGGTCAAATGATGATCTTCCTGTCGGGTTTTTCCTGTCGGGTTTTCCTTTCAGGGATAACTTAACGCCAACAACATCAATATCAACTATAGTAGGACGAAAAATTATCTCTTCGGAAGCAATATTAATGGGAGCGGCTATCAAAACACCGCCTCCTCTACTTGAACAGGATCTATCTGCCCTATAAACTGCAAAAGAATCACCGAACAGCATACCATCTGTTATGGTGGGATTTAGCCATGTTTCGGTCAAAGAGTAGACTAGATGCTTATTAAACTGCGTGAACTTAAGAACTTGTGTGAACTTAGTTCTCAAGCCTCAAACATTCTGGTAAAAATCTTAATTCCCATTATCAGGCGAGGGGAGAGCGTCCTCCTTGCCGTAAATCTGATTTCTGTGCAATTGACCGAAAAATTGAGTAATAAATGTATCCTCAGGCCAGCAATCCGAATTAAATATTGATTGAGATATATTATTATTTATTGCCAAGTAGAACTATAGGCTTAACATTAATGAGCCATTTTAACACTAGCCCTAACATTACCCACATTTAAAATAGGTCTAACAGCACTGAATTTTAAAACGAAATGAGCACGTGCATCGACAAAGTTTTATAAGGCGCACGTGCTCCAAGCTGCCATCAACAATGCTTAAGTGATAAACAAAAAATAACACTGTATTCACTTATGACTCGTCAGTACGAATCGATTGATATATTACAAGCCCTAGTAAATATTTTTATTAGTACACGTGCTTGAATGGGTCCACGAGAGCTCATCAAAAGTTGATATATCGCGCAAACGATGGCCGGCCGGACACATAAAGATATCGATTAAGCTTATATTCTTAAACGTATACATGTATAGCTTTAGCTAAAGTTCGTAATAAGGGTCAATGAAGTACTCTTTGGGGGTCTTTTTTCGGACGTAGCATTTCGAAAATCGCAAAGAATGTCATATTCATCTTGTGCTCGTCATCCCCATTCGAATAACATATTACATGCCTTAAATTGCCAATAAAAACATTTAATGGAGAGGTTTGGTTCTTAATAGTCACGTGACCGTTAGACCGATTTCAATCACAAACTAATGAGGTGAACTCAGAAGGGTCTCTATCGAAGAGCGAAAGCAGAATTTGAAATAATAATAAAATAATAAAATTTCTAATTATTCATACCCATTTGTTTGTTAAAAAGTCTTACATTTTAAGAGAATATTTATGCATTTAAAGGGAATATTTCAGTAACTTAAAGGGAATATGAACCTACATATTTTACATGTTTTTAGGACCTAAGGTTCCTAACCCTAGTTATAACTAATATCATAGTTAATCCTTAGTTTACGTGCCTTTATGGATGCATTGAGGCCGGATGCTCCTGAATAAAAGAACGGATCATATTGGCAATAAAATTTAAGATTTTTCTTGTTCGCGGAAGGAAAGTGGAGGATTTTGGTAGTATTTTTTCTGCTCATTACAAATATAAATTTGAATTTTTGCGTGCATAAGTTGGCCGTGAAAGTGTTAGGTTCATCTTTTAAAAATTGTATTCAATGGACAAAAGGACTAAGTGGCAATACATGAAACAGGTCCTAAATATTTAGGGGAGAGTGGGGTCTGTTCGGACGCGGGTTGGTTCGGACAAATCGATTTTTTCAGTCGAAACTGTTCGCACGCTGCCTAAAATATTATCCCTTGTGTGCGACACAATACAGATTATGAAAATCTATTCGTCAGAACTATGACAACAAAGGTAAGTAAATAAGAAATAAAATTTGTTTTCGGGAGAGTGAAAAAAAATTTTGAGGTAGGTTTGTTCGTGAATTTGTAGAGATGTTATACGAGAAATGTTAACAATTAGACATTTATTCATGAGGGACAGTACTATATTTAAACGTGTTGAGGTTTTATTTTTGGCCATGTGCGTCGTTAGGCCTTAACAAGGTTTTATTTGATTTCTGGTGTGATGGGGTTGATTCGGACACAACAAAGAGAGTTGGTTCGGACGCGTTTGGTAGAACTTACAAAAGGAAAAGAGGGCAAGATCTTTCTCCCATGGAAGAAATGAAGCGAGCACCAGAAAATACAGAAAATTAAAGCCGCAGTAGAAATGTCACATCTGCTAGCCCTGCTTTTAAATGAAATAAAGCTGCTAGTCAAGTCATTGTGATTTTTTTATAATGTGATAAAGTTAGCCAAGTTGTGATAACATTTTCGTGCTCTTTTGTAAATAAAGTTACCTGATTCGTTCCTGCGGCTCCTAGGGTTTTGCTTAATGGAGAACCGGTCATTCTGGTGGATTCCTTTAGATACTTGGGGCTGGAACTTTTACATGATTTGTCCTGGGACCGACATGTAGATACATTAATGTCTAAATTAAACCGACAAATGGGGACGATATCTAGATTGCATTATTTGCCTAGAAATATACTATTATTACTGTACCACGCTTGGATCCAGTCTTTGGTATGGTGTTTTGTTTTGGGGAACCACTTCATTGGCCAATCTTTCTCGCATTCTAAAACTACAGAAGTGGTTTCTACGAGTTTTTTAAGGGTTCCTTCAGTTACTTCAGTCTCTCAGTATTTCAAAACTTTTATAATATCAAAGATCTTTCAGTTCAATTGTTCAGACTTGTTCATTTGTATACAAAATTTAAAATTCAATCTTAGTTGTAACACCCCCTATTGTTTTATCCATGGTGCAAGATAAACATAATTACATAACTCGCCAATCTAGTAGTATTTATATAACTAAAACCACCAGGAATTACCGGAACAACAGTTTATCTTATCTGAGTATTGCCACTTGGGCATTTCTGTAGCTAGAAATCCGTGAGGTGGCGTTGTTTCCGAAGTTTCGAGGAAATCTAAAGCAATATACACTGAGTGAGCATATTATTATGACCAAACTGTCAGTATCTCGTTGGGCCACCCTTTGCCTTTAATACTGCGGTGATTCTTCGTGGCATTGATTTCACGTGATGTTGGAAGGTGATGGGAGGAATATGACATAATGCCTGATGGATTTGGAGGGCAAGTCGAGAAAGCACAGCCGTAACATCCTTTTCAGAAAGCAACTCGGCGTACATTTGACACTACATATCTTTGTGCCAGAGTTGCATAGAATACAGAAACCTTTTATGTATAGAGTACTTTGCAAATGAAACCGAATTTTCAAATATTACGTTTCTATCGTTTCTAGTTCATAAGATACAAGAACTCAAAGTTTCTTTATTTAGACACTGACCGATCATCAAAAATCTGACAGGGGACATTACGACCTCGGAATTTTAGTTAAATACGAGACTTCGTATAGTTATAATGTACCTTTAGGATGTTAATATACTTAAATATTAAGGCGCACTGATCAGCCAATTTTGAAAAAAAGACGGTTTAAAGTTTCGAGCACCATGTATAAGGGAAAGTTTTCCGATTTGATTGTAAGTGATCCGATAGCTCAGACGGCAGCGTGGTTGCTACTCACAAATCAAATTATTTGTGTGAGGTGGCGGGTTCGAATCCCAGTTGTAACATTTTTTTTAAGTACATTAACATCCTAAAGGAACACTACAACTATACGAAGTCTCATATTAAACTAAAATTCCGAGGTCGTAATGTCCCCTTGTGAGATACTTCCCGCTGTCCTAAAAACTCAAAATTTGGCAGAAAGATAGTATTAGGGTACAGTGAAAGGAAAAATTTAAATAATTCAAAATATAAAAGTGTTAATGGTTAGAGGTCACTGCCAAACATCAATTAACCTGGAACGGAATGGCTATTTTGCAATTGGTAACGATATTGCTTGCAAGCGTGGAGCAATTGATCTCGACATTGTTGGCCAATTGTTAAGAGTGAGAAACAGTAGCAACTCCGAAATATGAATTTCGTTGGAAACGTTTGTTAATCTGGAGGCATGGCATTTATTAAAACCAGATTAATGTCAAAATATTTTCAATTTCGGTTAAATCAAGTATATTTATTTTTCTTATTAAATGATGCTAATATTCGTCATTTAGGTTCTGGTATTTTTTATAAAATGAATTGCGTAAATTGAAAAGAAAAAATTACAACTGAACAATACTTTCAAATGCTTAATAAATAAAGATGAGCTAGAAGGCGATTTGACTGCAATATTTAGTCGATTGTAAAAGACGGAAGAATTGTGAAAAAGAAAAAAAAAACGAGAAATGACATCAATTGCATGACACAAAATTATAATCTTTTATCATGGTTCCTCACCAAAGTCCTTCTGAATGGATACGGAGTGATTTAGTGGAAGTCAATAGGATACGGCTAACAAAAAATATCATACGACCAAGTATCAATTTCTCGTTTCATCTATCTATATATATAAAGAAGGATGTTTGTGGGTCTGTGGGTCTG
>JAHWFO010002516.1:0-13246 GCA_023313115.1 Rhysida immarginata
TCACGGGAGTCACTCGTTGTGACTCCAAGTGAATAAGTGAACGCACCATAATTCTCGCTAGAGGTCATAAAATTTTTTTTTGTTAACAATAGAAATTGATACAATGCAAACAATTGTACATTAACACAAATATAACCGGAAAAACATTAACAATAGATATACAAATATTGTTTAAAATTTTAAAAATTGTATAGTAAGAACTTTAAAACATCAGTTATCAATGAATACTGAAGATGTCTGAAAGGACGAAAATCGGCTCTATTCTATACAAATAAAATTATTGTATTGTAAAATGGACATTGGCGAATAATTGAATATACTGTATAGTGTAGAACACAACGCGATTTGAATAGTAAATCTAATTGTATCTTCTTGTTGAGGATTTTTATAAAATCTGTTTAGAAGTATAAAGTAAAGCACATAATGCTGATTTTAAAAATAATTATATAGGTGATTTATATTGTGAAAACATATAAGCCAAGATTGTTCACTTTCTTATGTTTAGAAATTCTCTCCAAAATTTGGATGACATCAGCTGCACCGACATGCAACAACAGTGGAGCCAAATGAAAAGGAAGGGGTTTTACAAGGCAACACGCATTGGAGAGCTCCGTCATGTCAAGTGCAAAGGAGTTACAAAAAAAAATCTTGGTGAGCCACAGAAGGAGTTCTTCCAGAAACGGCTGCTGCAGGCTGCACCAAATTCAGCTCTAGCAAAACATTACATTGGACGAGCTTCATTGGACGAAGACTCAACAAGAGAAATTGTAACACATCCTGAAGAACAGCTTAGCACACCTATAACTGAGGACGTGTATATTATATTTCAACATTGTGAAGAGAGTTTGGGACACCTTAACCAGATTTTCATTCAGCATCCCTTTCCAAAGTCCTTGAAAATATTTTAGGAAGAACATCTTCTGAAGTTTAAAGTAACCTATGAACAATTGTGTGATGCCACTCATTGTCAGGACAATGATCTGTGGAAGAAGGAGCGGAAGTTGCGGGTAAGAGGCTCTGTGTGATATGAATTATATACATACTGTTCAAACAAAAACCCAGACTGGAATAAAAAAATTTGTCGTTTATTAAAAACAAATTTTATAGGCAACAAATTCACAGAATTTGGAAAAAAATGTGAAGCATTAGCTCGTAGCTTGTACTGGGAGAAAAATCAGTGTGAAATAAAAACATTTGGGCTTATTACATGCCAGAAAGCACCATGGCTTGCTTTCTCACCCAATGGTGTTAGTGTTATTTTTGTAAATAATGTCCCCCGGAAATTGATAGAAATTAAAACAATTACTAAAGACAAGGGGCTTGAAGACAACATTGAATTTTTAATAAAAAAAGGAAAAAAATTTGCATTTGAAGAAGCGACATCGATATTATGGACATATTCAAATGGGATTGGCCCTACTTAACCTTAAAGTTTGTGATCTGATTGTTTTTCAAAGTAATGATAATACATTCCACATAATTAATGTACCTATAGATAACGAATTTGTATATAATATGTTAACCAAAATTTCATATGATTATTTGAACATGTATTGCCACTACTTAAACTTTTGTATGAAAATATATGTTTTTAGAATATGAAATAAAATGCAAACAATAAAAACTTTTACATGTATGTGATTTACTTTGTATTTATTAGTTAATTTTCACATTGACCAATCAAAATTTATCATCTGCAAGTATTGGAGAAGATAAATTAACTAGCCCACAGATGATTTTAAAAATATGGTCTACATATGGAATCAGAGTCCATGAAAATTTCGTAGATAGTATTTTGAACAGTTTCATTCCCTGAATACCTCTTTCAATATGCACTCTTGCTCTGGCAATATCTGCTGTTTCTATGGCTTTATTCTTGCTGAATTATTTTTTTTTCTTTGAGGAAAGGTGGTCGCACAATGCCAATTCGATGATGTGCACATACATCATCAATATGAAAACCCTTGTCCACCATCACTTTGTCAACATAAGGTTCGAGTTTATCAATAAGTCCAGATTCCTCAAAAATGATTTTGTCTGATGCTCTCCCACCATATACCTTGCTAGCAAATGAAAACAACCCACCAGGAGCTAACCCAACCAGCACTTTGAGTGTATTACACTCGTAGTAATGGGAGTAAGTTAATATTCGGCAGTTAAGACATCTTACTTTTTCTATTGGTACCTCGGTGCAATTTAGCACAACACGAGTCTGTTTGTAACTTTTGAAACTTGTAGGGAGATTATTTGCAATTTCTTCTTTTGAACGCCAAACGATTGCACATTCTAAAACTTAGCTGAGATGGCCAACCGTTTCCTCAAAAACAGACCTACATGTTGTTTGAGAAATACGGAATAAAACTGAAATGGCTGCTAAAGATAGAGCAGTTTTCAATTTTACCATAACCAAAATAATTTTGGATTCTGTCGCTAGTAGCCTGTATTTGTTTTCATGAATACTGTCAACACAAGAAGCAATCTCTTTCAACAGATTATGTGTGAGAATGCCAGTGAAGGTGTTCAATCTTGATCAGTTTTTATGAAATCTCTAAAGTTACAGAGATGGTGAAAATCACCATCTATGTTGAACTGCACACTCTTATCTTCCACTGTTCTTTTGTCAACTTGTAATGAAGACTGAAGCTCGTTGAAAATTTTGGGTGTACAGTTGGTACTGCTCTCATCAGTTTCTTAGTGGCAGCATTCCGATGTAGATAAATATGCAACCATATCTGATGGAGCCTCTTGCTGCAGCGAATCATGTGATTGTTGCAACGGAGACGTCTTTTTGGATATTTGTTTAGCAGCATCTGCAAATAGTAGTATTACTAGTAAGACTGATAGAGAAATTAAACTTGCAGATCAGTTTATAAATGAGTTACCATACCCAACTTTTTCTCATGTCGACGTTCAGCACGTTCCTTTCTACTGATTGCTGATGCAGATGGTAGTTTCCGAATGTTCAATTCGTGCCTACGCTGTTGACTATTTAGGGTTGGTACAGAATGTGGTTTCAGCCTGTGCACTTGTGTTGGAAGACCTACGATTACCCATCTATTTATTTAGTGGCTCAAGCGTTATTAACATCTTTTTTATAAAGTTTAAAGTCAGCAGTTCTTCTATTTTACATGGCTGGTATAAGTTTTGTAATAACTGTACAACACAAAGATGATAAAGATATTACCTGGGAGATAATATTGCTCAGGATTAAAATGAAGGCTGTAAACGTACATTGAAGACGTTGCCCTTTTCCCCAGCTTTAAATGCACTTCCCAAATATGTTTTAACATCTTGTCCTTTGGGAATGAATGCAAAAACATATTTTTTTCCTTGGAAAGCTTGGACTTGCAGCCAATAACACAGCAATATTTGTTGTTTGGCCTTTGTTGAGCAGTATTCGTTGCTGCAGGGGTACCCAAGATGGTCGCCATTTTGAATAGTTCCTTTAACGTACGCTAGAGGTCAGTCACTTTGACAGCGGTCGCGAATAGCTTGTGTAAAGTAGAGAACACGAGAAGCTATGACAAACATAAAATAACTTTATAATAGACACAATATTGATTCGCCGATAGCGAAGATGTAATCAAATACGATGAAGTGACTCGTTACTGAAAACACGTTTTAAGCATCTGGCTTAAGATAACTTAGAGGATGTCTATTTGTATTTGCTAGCAGATAAATAAGAATTCTGTATTTTCTAGGAATCCGGTTAGGAGGTAGGGCTATGGTCCAGTATGGAGTTGGGTCCTTCCGATCTAATTCCTGGTGGTTCACAACCTGAGTTGGGTAGGAATAACGACGCTAATCCAAACTCACTCTCTTCGTTATCCCAATCGTCAACTCAATTGGTAAAAAAGAAAAAAAATAGTAAAGAGAAGAATCGCAGTAATCATGCGAAAAAAGCTAAAATTCACTCTCAAGTCAACGGTTCGGTTGCTTCGATTGCTTCGGAGGAGATGCCCTCTGACTCGGAGGAAGTGAATGGTGAAGAGGAGCCGAGTGATTTGCAGTCAAACAGGAAAACATCAGAGCCAACCCTACAGATTTCGGATTCGATCATAGCGAACGACGACCCAAAGCTGATTTCAGTGTCTTCGGTGAAACCATCACCTGCAGTTCAAGCGAAAAGCAGAGGTCCCCCTCAGAACACCCAACTTACCTTGGCAGGAGCAGCTAAACCATGGCTGCACGTATCTTCGGTCGATGAGGGAGGTACGGATAACAACATTCCTCCAAATATTTTTAGACAATTACTTTGGTCTACTATTGGAATGAACCCTGAATTTAACAGACTTAGATCAGGAGCATACCTAATTAAGATCCAGTCGACGATTCAAGCAACGAAATTCAACAAATTTGACAAAATTGGCAACTATTCCTTCTCGTTCAGTGTTCCCAGGTATCTCTCTGCGTCGGCTTGCGAAATAGCAGGAGTTCCTATTGAGACGGACCCTAATCACCTGGCTGGTCACTGTAACGTAAGACAACATGTTAAACACGTACGTAAGATAGTTCACAAGTTTCAGAGGGCAAATTACTGCAAAATAATCATATTTCTAAATACCACTAAAATACCCGACAAAATATTATACGAACACCAGGCGTTTGAGACTTCTATTCATATCTCCAACCCCACACAATGCAATCTTTGTCACCGTTTTGGCCATTTGGCTAAATTCTGCAGAAGTTCAGAATTGTGCTCTAAATGCCTCAGTCCTGAACATAAACACACAGAGTATTTCAGCAGTTCTAAGTCATGTGCTTACTGTCAGGGCGCTCACTTTGCCTATTACCGGAATTGTCCCCGCTTTGTAGAAAATATTTTGAGTTGAAAATTCAAGAGAAATTAGTTAGTCTTCACATCCCATACAGCGAAGCTAAATTAATAATCCAAGCACAAAGCCCCCGAGTAACTGAAATGTCTCCGACCTACGCAATGAAAACCAAAGTAAGTGAACCCCTGACTCACGAAGTCACGGTCCAGTCGAACCTGGACAGGCTCACCAGCAAACAATTTCAACCAGCAAACAAGGCAAACCAGGAGGACCAGAACTATGGTTGCCCCAGTAGCAACTGACAACTATCTTTCTCAGCCAGTTAATGAAAGCGCCTCCCAAAACACGGTTCCAATGGCTGATAGGCCTCGGCTAAGTAAACAATCTACATTTGCAGACCCTTGGAACATCCAAACCATCTCCTCGGAGAAATGTCTAGACCTCTTAAAAAAAATCTTATCCATCTTTCTCCACCCCCTGCATAAGGAACCTGAAGATAACTCTTTTACGCTACAGTACATTCTCAATGTTATTCTGCAGGAAACAAATTTCCAAGCCTACCATATAGAAAACTTCCGCAAATGGTATGAAAATTCTATGACCAACAATTGCTCTAACAACTTGCCCCAGCCCAAAGATGACTATATCGATACTACAATGGAACATTAGGGGAATCCGAGGCAACTGGGAAGACCTGGTACATATTGCGCAAAGATTTGACATAATTACTCTTAAGGAAACGCTTTTACAAGAATCTCAGTTCTTTTCAATTTCTAACTTCGAGACTTATTGTCTAAACCGACAGAACAAAGGAGGCGGGGTCGCCATTCTAATAAAATGGTCAATCCCACATCATTGCTTGGAAAACTTTTCTCAGGATAAGTTAGCTAGCGTAACTTTAAAAATTTGGCCGGTCAAACAATGGATTAACCTACATGCTGTATATGTATCTGGCACTTTGCATATGACTACCTGGGCGAATTTTACATTGAAACTTGCTCCTCCGTTTATGGTAATTGGAGACCTTAATGCAAAATTTCCCCAATGGGGTTGTGCTAATAGGAACTTTAATGGCTGCCAAATTGTAGCCATATTAGAACAGCAGAAAGCTAGAGTCCAGTTCACCCCAGATCCTACCTTCACAGCCTCGCGGGCCCCTTGGTCCACTTCTACTCTGGACCTTGTCCTCAGACCCAGATTTCTTGGTACCAGTTACCTGCAAAGTTCTAGACGAACCCTCTTCTAGTGATCATCAACCGATACAAATTGTCATTGGAAAGGAGAGAAATCAAGGTACTCGATACTCTAAGCCGAATAATTATAGACGCCCAAGAGGCGGCTCACCGATTCCTAATGCGAAGTGTCCTTTGCAGCCGGCAGACTTAATTCTGTGGTTCAAATCCCTGATAACTAATCAAGCGACCAGGAAAAGACAAGCAAGGAAAATTCCGTTATGGTGGGAAGAGGACTGTCAAAACAGCATCAATGAACGTAATCGGGCAAAAAAAGGGTTCAACAGATGCAAATGTCAAGAATGCTGGAACAATCTGAAATTAGCTCACGCCCGCACTAGGCGCCTATTAAAGTCTACTAAGCGTGAATAATGGAAACAGTTTATTAGATACCTCCACCGTCTCTCTTATCAAAGATGGTGGTCTGTGCTCAAGGCATATCAAGAATTATTAATAAAGAGCATAAAATGATGATGCACTGACAAGACATTAATAACGCAGCGTCTATTGATGAGGCAAAGGGGTCACACGTGTCTCCTTTGAGCTCCCTATCAAACGTCCAGACGACTGGCAAAAATTTGTGTGCCTGGACAGGAAAGAAAAATAATGAATATTGGACAGAGAAACTCTCCAACTAAAACAGAAAAAGCTATACGAGCGTTTGAAACATCTGAACAACGGGAGTTTCTAATAGAGAAAGAGGGTATAGGAGCTTCTACGTCAAGAGCAAGAAAAACTTGAGTCTAAAGTATCTGGAGATGCTCCGCAGTGGTGAGGCAAATCAAGAAGAGTTTAGATAATGTCCCGTTATATCACCTATATTTCCTGCTTTTTGTATTTTTAGTAGAATGGATAGTCCCTTTGCTTTGTGTTTTATTGATTGAGTTATTATTTAACCAATTGGGAGTTATAATTTAATTTTTTGACATTGTTCTGTCTACCTACATGTGTAATTATCCCGGGCAACGCCGGGTACCTCTGTTAGTGACGAATAACAGAGCACAAGGGCAATGTCTTTATGACCCTAATGGCCTGACGAAAAATAGTGTACCCAAAGGCATTCGAGTTACACATTATATGTTAAAATAATGATCCTTTATGCATAACAAACATTTTTTAATTTTCTGTAAACAACTGCCGATTACAATATTTAAAGAAGTTTGGATTTAATACATTCTCTTATTATATAATCTTTTAATTTTCTTAAAACAATTTTTCTGATCTTTGTGAAATTTTGTGCGTAATCATATTACTGCTACTATTTAATACCACGTTTATTTTTCTTTCAACCACAGCGGGCGAAGCCGCGGGTAATCAGCTACCAATCTTTATTATTAAGTAGCGGAAGAATGGTGCAACTTATTGGTTTGATAATGTCAGTCCTTCATATGTTCTACATATTTTGAGGTAGAAGGTTGAAATTCGGAATGTAGCTTTCTATGGGCATGCCCATTTGCACTATTTAGTTTGGTTTTGATTGGTACACAGGGGTCGGAATAACGGGGGTGGGATTCAGAGAGGATAACACATCTACACTACAAATTATGGGGGTGTTTCTCCTGGACTGGACTGGGCCCGCTCATCAGGGTGGACGGAAACCTCAATCCTGTGGGAACACTTCGGTGACAGGCCGTTCCTCTTCCAGCACCACAGTGCGCATTGCCACAAAGCAAGATCCATATCCGACTGATTTGACGAGATGCGGGTTGATGAACTGGATTGGCCCGCCCAGAGTCCTGATCTCGACCCCAACTAACATATTTGGGACGAATTGGAACGAAGTGTGAGATCCAGGATGGTTCGACCTACATCTGTCCAGGAACTGACCACGACACTCCTCGAGGAAGGGAGGTCAATACCTGTGGACACATACCACAATCTTGTGGACAGTATGCCATGTAGTGTGGAGGCAGCAATAGCAGCTCCGGATGGTCCTACACACTACTGATTGAAGCTTTTTGCGGCTTTACGGTAGAGCAACAGGTGTCCCAACTCCTATGATCATGTAGTGTATGTGCTATTTATTTACGTAAAGGCGTGAAATTCAATATCCAGATTCTTCTATAGAGTCTTAGCAAATCAGATTGACGATTCAGTAAGAGATCATTATGATAAATCTGCTCTTAGAATTTACAAATCTTAAAATTGATCTATTTTTAGTATTAAAAATATACAGTCTGTCCGAAAAGTTTTTAATATTTAGACGTGCTTTCATTTAAACAAAATAATTATAAATAAACTAACTGCTCGAAATTGGATTTTATTAGCTTTATAGAAATGCAGTTCATAAATAGTAATACTTGTAACAATAAACAGCTATCCGTTGTTTATAATTATTTTCTGAAATGTGTCCAGAAAGTTTATAATATTGATAAAACTAAACATAAAGTTTATGATATTTTTTTATGAAAATATGAAAGTTGCATATCAAATGTCGGATTTCGAGGTGGGTTCCGCCCTTAAGCACGGTTTGCACGTTTATTAGCAGGCACCCATAACAAAACTGTTACATTCCGAGTCATAAACCTATCAGCGACCAGCTGCTTGTAATTTTCATGTCTGCGATGACAATTAATAGCATTTGAACCCAAGCGAAGATAGTCATGACTTCATACGAATTACCTGTGATAATGCATTAGGAGACCGACTAAAGACAGCGTATTCAAAATGTGTCCTCGGTTGTGAGTGAGTGATATGGATTTAATTTTTTTCACACAGCAATCAACGAACCAACCGAGTGTGTGAGTAACTTTTGTTTAGCGAGTGACCCTCCCCCCGGCGATCCCCGGGGAAGGTTTCGGCCCCCCCCCCCCTAATTTTTTTTTTAGCCTTGGAGAACATAGTGGAAATGGTTGC
Source organism: Rhysida immarginata (assembly GCA_023313115.1). Classification (NCBI taxonomy): domain Eukaryota; kingdom Metazoa; phylum Arthropoda; class Chilopoda; order Scolopendromorpha; family Scolopendridae; genus Rhysida; species Rhysida immarginata. Next base: position 8,864 of record JAHWFO010002516.1, read on the forward strand.
CGACGTTCCACTAGCCGTCGGCATGTTTATGAAAGAACTGTACACGAAAACGCGTATCCTTCCCGTTCTCTCGTCTGGTGATCCTGCTGTTTCTGTCGTACAGAGACTTTCCCCGAACGAATGGAGGATGTTCTGTCGACAGCGAAATGTAGCAGACCGTATTGTGTCTGCTGATTACGTCAAGGTCGGGCTAAACCACCGTCCGCCTGTGTTATACCGAGTCCGGATTTCTGGCAATCCTTATCCAGGGCGCCTCACCGCTGATGGAGGAAAGATACCTTTAGAGCTACATGTCCGACTATGGGCAGGTTAGGAAAGTCGCCTCTACAGTTCATCTGGATTCTCCCTTGCAGATGACTGGTGACATTGTCGTCGACATGAATCTTCAGAAGGTCATTCCAGACTACCTTTTAATGCACGGGAACCTTGTCCGCGTATCTTACAAGGGTCAAAAGCAGTACTGCTGGTACTGCAAGAAAACGTCTCATGTAAGAAAAGACTGTCCTCTCCTCAAGAAATGCGATGTAAGCAACCGCATCATTAGTAAATATCAACAATGCCCGAAGAGGGTGTTTGCGGTACCAGCAGATGTTCAATCAACGCCTAAGAGAATGTCGGCCCAGCAGCAAACCTGTCACGTATAGATTTATATTAACGCAGTGCAATATGTAAAAGCATAAAAATCTGGACAGCGTAGATTTAAATCGATAAAGATTATTTATTTTATTAAAGATAAATGCAGCACGATATACTAATATCGTTAAAAAAAATTAAAGAATAAATAAAGAATAGATTACAATTGAATGATAATCTATGACAGTTTATAGTTCTATATAAATAACATTATTGTGAAGCAATCTTCACGGGAACGGCAACTAAAGTTATATAACATCAAATAAGGCTGCCTCGCCTTAATATGTTAATCTTTGCACGGACTGATATGCGTTGGTGGAACTTGCGCGAGCTTTTATTGCGAGAGGAAAAGGAATTAGACTCACCTCGTATGAAGTTGGGTACACGCAGCCGAGGCCTTCTCGGAAATACGTGGCTAAACCCCGCAGGCGATAACGGTTTCCTGCTGTGGCTGGCTCTGCTCCTCGTTGCAGCTCTCGCTTCCTTCGGGTAAAATGGAGAAGGACGCTACTCCTTGAACCGTTACTCAGTAACGTAATTCTAGGGACACCAGAAGACGCACCTCGACTTGGCCAAGAACGTAGCTGATACTTGCGGAGACTCGGAAGAGCACTCCCAGCTGTTTTGAAGAGAGGAGTTGAAGCCCGTCGCTTACTCTTCCTTCCACAGTCCTCAGACGAAAGTTTATTTTGCTGGCGGCTGTTACACACTCCTTTTCGTGTTGGCGACGTCTCTCTCGCCTTCTCCCGCCGTTAGCTTGGTTCGAAGCCCTTGTCCTCCTCGAGACTATTCCTCCTGTGGCGAAATAATGAGAAAAGGATTATCGCAGCACTTGCCCGCAGACGCAATCCCTTCCGCTTGCTTCTTGTCACCACTGTCACTTGCGGACGCGAAGTCGGCGAATTGTTCTTTATATTTATTCGGAAACTCTGCCTCACCTGTGTCTTCAGCAGGAATATCAGCTGGAGACGCGGCAGTTCCGAAATGCATTTGCTTAGCCTTCTTCTTCCGTCCATACCCTTTGAAATTCCCGGGTCTTCTCCCCTTCTTCTCGCTCGCTCTTGTTCCACCAGCGCAACTCCCTCTCGCAGCGCTCCAATCTCGCGACCTCGGCTTTTTACGCCAGCCAAATTCGCTAGCATCGGATTGTCTTTGATTCGCGGCAAGAGATGGCACCTCCGTCTATGTGCCTACCTCAGAGGAGAACGTCGTCTGCTTAGACGATCTCCCTCTCTTGCCTCACTTGCTAGACTGTGACAAAACCAAGATGTCATCGCCGGCCAAGCCACCAGTGCCGAGCAGAGCTTCGCCACCTTTGTCACCACCTCGGAGGACTCATGCTTCTTCAACAGCGCATTACTAGTTCAGGTTGAATGTTCACACTGCATCCAACGCCTCTCGAAGCAACAATAAGATATGCGGTGTAGGCACCATAAACGAACGTTCTGTTCAACGTTGGTTCCGAAAATTCCGGGCGAGAGTGACTGACCTCGCAAATGACACACGCAGGCAGACAGCCCAACGTGTTGAATGACGCTGATTTGAAGCTATCTGTGGATGAGGACCCGTCAAAAACTGTTCGGGACCTTGCAAGGGATCATGCTGTATCAGCGTCGACTGTCAGTAGACATATTAGGATCAATGGCAAGGTGAGAAAGCAGGGCAAATGGGTCCCACATGAACTTACGGAAAACCAAAAAGAGCGTCGGTTGGACGTGCGTACGGAATTGCTTTTGCGCCATGAAGAACCGGGGATTCTTGATCGCATTGTCTCCTGCGACGAGAAGTGGCTTCTATACGACAACAGGAAACGGTTCACACAGTGGCTGGATGCTGATGAACCCCCGCAATATTTGCCTAAACCCCCGTTGCATCCCAGAAAGCTAATGGTTACAGTTTGGTGGAACATCCATGGCGTAGTGCATTACAGCTTCCTGCAGCAGGGGGAGAGATCACCGCTGCGACCGACTGTTGTGATCTGCATCGTATGCACAAAAAACTGTCAGCAACAACCTGCACTTGTGCATCGCAAAGGCGTCCTTCTACTGCATGACAACGCGCGTCCGCACGTTGCACAAACGACCGTGCAGGCGCTACAGGCTCTGGCCTACGAGGAGCTTCCACACTCCCCGTACTCTCCGGACCTTTCCCCTACCGACTAACATCTTTTCCAGAGTCTGGATAATTTTCTCCGTAGGAAATAATTCCAACCCAAGCAGACGTCAAAAACGCATTCCGGGAGTTTAATGAGTCTTGTGACAATGGATTCTATTGGAGAAGGCTCGAGAAGCTGCCAAATCGTTGGCAACAATGTTTGGATTGCAATGGGGGTTATTTCGAATAGCACGTGTGATTATTTCTAGAGGGCCATTAAAGATGATCTCTGCAATTCGACATGTGATATTCAACGACCTGATACTTAAAAAATTATTTTGCAGTAATTCTTCATGCCCATTATTACAATGAGCATAATCTAAATAAAAATGGAATTTATTTTTTGTTATTATTTTTAAAAGTGAGACTGTAGCAAGTTTTTTTAAAAAGTCATCATGGGGGAAACAGCCAGCTATCTTCTGATCAAAAAAATAAAATCATAAGCTTTTTATGAAGCTGGAATGAAGCAAATCCAAATTTCTCATAAAATGTCATGTTTTCAAGGAGCTGTGTCTAATGTTATCAGAAGATTTGAACAGTGTTGTTCAGCAAAATTGAAACCTCCTAGTGGAAGGGCAAAAAAAGGTGGTAAAAGAGACATGAACACTCTAAAACGATTGGTCACAAAAAGCAGACGATCTTCTATTCGTGTCTTAACCGCAGCCTTTTCTCGTATTACGAAAAAAACTGTTTGCAAGACAACCGTTCATAATTTCTTAAAAAAATGGGATTCCGATCAGTTCACCGTAAAAGAAACAGTTCTTGACAAAGCTAGAAAAGTAAAATCGAATGGAATGGGCCAAATATATGTCCAATTTTCAATGGACGATTGGAAAAAAGAAATCTTCACTGATGAGACAATTATTACTAGCTCTGTCGATGAAGGTGGAAGAACCGTGTGGAAACGAAATACAGAAACTAAAGCTGCAGCAACCGAGATATTCATGATCTGGGGATGGTTTTCTCTTAAAGGTGCGGGAAAACTTTACATCATTAATGAATCGTCAATGCAGTTGTTTATACAGAATTCTTGGAAGATCAATTTGAAGATGAAAAGTATATCCTTCAACCTGACAATGCTCCTTGCCACACAGCAAAGACGGTTAAATAATGGATGAAAGAGCATGCAATAGAAGCAATGAATTGGCCAGGTAATTCACCAGACATGAATCCAATTGAAAATCTGTGACATTTAATGAAAATTCAAATCGAAAAAATGCGACCTAGTAATCCAATTGATAACTTAAAAAACTGTGGAAAAATATTAGTGTAGAATTGTGTCAAAAGTTAGTAGAAAGTATGCCAAAAAATTTGGTGCATTAATAAAACATCGAGGCAATGTAACAAAATATTAATTTCATATATTATAAACTTTCTGGACGCATTTCATTTTACAAAATAATTATTAAAATAATTATAAACAACGAATAGCTGTTTATTTTTACGCACGTATATAGCTAAAAAAATCCTATTTTGAGCAGTTAGTTTATTTATAATTATTTTGTTTAAATGAAAGCACCTCTAGTTTATTTCAATATTATAAATTTTAGGACAGACTGTAAGTTACCAACATCAAACTCTATATATTTAAAATTG
>JAHWFO010002518.1:0-11790 GCA_023313115.1 Rhysida immarginata
AATCGGTCTAACAGTCACGTGACTATTGAGACCCAACCCCTCCCCCCATTAAATTTTTTTATTGGCAATATAAGGCATGTAATATGTCATTTGAACGGGAATGACGAGCACAAGACGAATATGACATTCTTTTCGATTTTCGAAATGCTACATCCAAGAAAATGACCCCCAAAAAGTACTTTAATGACCCTTTATTACGAGTTCTAGCTAAAGCCTTACAGTATATAAGAATACAAGCTTAATCAGTACCTTTGTGTCCGGCCAGCCATCGTTTGCACGATAACGTGAAAATGGAAGAACTTAACTGCGATATATCAACTTTTGATGAGCTCTCGTGGACCCCTTCAAGCACGTGCACTAATATTAAGAATATGAACTTAGGGCATGTAATATATCAATCGATTCCTACTGACGGGTCATAAGTGAATGCAGCGTTACTATTGTTTTTCATTTAAGCATTGTTGATGGCAGCTTGGAGCACGTGCCCCATATAAAGCTTTGTCGATGCACCTGCTCTTTTTGTTTTAAAATTCAGTGCTGTTAGGCCTATTGTTAAATGTGGTTAATTAATGTTAAAAATGACTAATTAATGTTAAGCACATAGTTAAAAATGATTAAATGTTGGGCCTATTGTTAAAAATGGATAATTAATGTTAGGCCTACTTTTCAATGGCTAAATAGTGTTTAGCCTATAGTTAAAAATGACTAAATAATGTTAGGCCTACAGTTAAAAATGACTAAATAATGTTAGGCCTATAGTTAAAAATGGCTAATTAATGTTGGGCCTATTGTTAAAAATGGCTAATTAATGTTAGGCCTATTTTTAAAAATGGCTAATTAAAGTTAGGCCTATATTTATAAAAGATGTGTGTGTGGATAGAATCGAAGGTATTTCCATTGTTATTTATTTAAACCAACTGCACGTAAAAGTGAAATACTCAAATTTAAATTTACATCTGCTTCACTGGTGAAGCTCCTTGGAATGCTTACAAGATTTTTCCCGATAATGCTTTGCGACAATGATTTTTCTCATAGCCAACTAAAGTATTTTTAGTTGGCTATGGATTTTTCTCTCCTGACGTTTATGGTAACTTTGATTAAGAAGGGATGAATGGCTCTAGCAGTGGAAAGAACATAGGCGCAGCAGTTTAAAACATTTAGACGTGCGAGCATTTCATTTCTCATTTCGCGCGTTTGGAAAGATTCGTGTGAACGCTGCAATCGAATACGTAAATTTACATGCAGTTTTCGCCATTGCTGTATATAAAATATTACTGTAATATTAAACAACAAATTTTTATATTCTTCTTTTCAGCATATTTTAAAATCGTTTTACGAGTTATATTCTTGTTAGTTTAAGTTTTCACGATACCTGATATTTTCCGAATTTAACAATTGACATGTTGACATGTAAATATTGACATGTAAATATTTTATACCTAGCATTGCCATGATTATCTATTGTTCAATGCCATTCATAAGTTCACATTTCAATTTCAATTGCCCAAGTATCAAAATAAGTAAGTTCGATTAAAAACTAAAAATTGACGATTAACTCTTTTAATCTCATTAGTCGATTAAATTAATCACGGTTTAATGTTTTGATTAAAAATGTAAATCGATTATTTAAAAAAAATTAACGATTTCAATTAATTCTTTTAATCGAGATTGACGATTAATTCTATTAGTCGACTAAATTAATGCTTTATTTACAAGATTAAATGTTTTGATTACAAATGTAATCATGTAATCGTTTAATCGACTAATGCCCAACACTGATAGAGACCGGGATTAATTAAAATAAAGTTTCATTTATTCAAGGAAATTCTTACACAGTGGAAGCAAAAATTGAAATATATTAATATCAAATATGTAGGAATAAACGGGCGTTTCTTCCTTGAAGAATAACAAGATATATCGTTCGTACAATAACAGAGTTGACTGTTGAAAAGGCTAGATCGTAAGTTTCGATTCCCTTGTCGAACGTTGACCTAACGACGAAACTTCCATCGAAATAAGGTAGCAATATGGCAACAGCGGCGTCACCACGAAGAATACGAAGACTCAAAGTATTCGAACTTGCGAGCACACCGCTGGCTTTTATCACCAAAATAGTATTCTATCAATATGTCGAAACAACACAAAACGAAACTGAAGCTTACTCACTTCATAGATTCGTAGCACAAATAGCACTAGGTGCAACGGCTTAGATTAACACTTTAATCAAAGGCCAAAATAATTTGACACTAAATAAAATTGCACTGCACTAAACACAGATTAGCATATATGGACGACTTTGCCGAATAGCACTGATCAAGCAACACTAAGCACAACGCAATTGAATATAGCGCTATTGATGCACATACACAAATAAACTTACATGAAACACTCTTAGAATCAAATGAAGTAAAAGTAGAAGTGGGACAGCGGCAACACCCTTCCACGCTGGATAAAAGCACTTAGCTAATTAACACACTTAATGACGTGAATTGCACTTAGCCGTCCGGCGGGAGAACTACTTGTCGAACTCTTAACGTAGACTTGCTCCTATATGAAGTAATAATGGAAAAGACGCAGGTAAAAAAACCCTTTAAGAACAATAAATAAAGTTGCGATCTTCAGTAACGTTGGTTAGACGAATACGAAGATGAATGAGCAAAGTCACTAATACGGAAAATGTCAATTAGATGAGTTTAACTGAGGATAAGGCGCCCCATTTCAGGCGCCCAAATTCCAGATCAATTATCTCGCGAATGGCTGAATAGTGCACTCTACGGCTCTACACACATACACAGGTAAGGACCCTCTACATATATGCCTAGTCCCACCTGAATCCGTTTCTCCAACGCCGTAGCCTCTCCTTGTGAGATTTCGTGACGATGGAGAGCTCCGTCACGGAGGTTCGAACACGTCACGATCCTCGATCTGTAGGATTTGACACGTGAAACAATTATCGCACGAATGATTTTATTGTTTTAAACTTTTATGTTATGCTTAAAAAGGGGCGAAACAATTTCCGAAATTATTCATTGGTGTAGTTCGAGTGCACCACCTCACCAGGAAACGAATAGGTGGAGATTTTGGAGAACATTAGTTAACCAGGCCGAGAAGGAATCGTCTCGCAATAACCGTCTGTCAGTAACGGAATTCAGACAAGAAATGAGGGGACAGTCGGCATGCCGACCGAAGAGACATCTTGTAACCGGCAATACCGAGCTACCTTTACACATATGACTTTGGCGTGAAGCATTATTCGCCCCACCTAAACGTAAAGCATTATATCTGAATTTGATTAATGATTTATAACATTAAGATATTAGTTAAGCTAAATTAGTGTACTCATGGAATTATGATATTATGCATGTTTACTCATTCTCATACCGTTAAAATTACCCGTACCACTAGTAATCACAATCAACACGAATTCCCATATGTCAACGAAGATTCAGAGCGCAAAATTCTCTGCTTTTAATTGTTTTATACAATTGATAATTCCTCAATTTACAACTCATGCGATTTTTTTATCTTATGTTTTGTAATTTGATTAAACTGTGTTTTGAAGGTGTTTAAACTGTCACGCCTCCTATGTCACTCTTTTTTACGTTACATCATGAAATCGTGGTGGCAGTGCAAAAGTACACCCAGAACGCTGTTAACTGTGTTGAGTCACCACTGACAAGGGGACCGTACAGACATGTAATCACGGAATTGGTTGAAATTTTAGGAGGTCAATCTACAACGTTAATATACATTCTGTGTAAAAGGATTTGATTCAATGGCCTTTCGTTTCGGAGAAAAAAAATAAAATATTTTACATTTATTATTGTAGTGCCAGATAAGCCAAATGGGAACTTAACAGCGGTAGCGCAGTGGTTAACATCAGGTTCTGTGGATTTACTGGTCCGGGCATACACATACAAAATATGCAAAATGCGTTGTACAATATTTTCACGGACGGCCATTGCCGTGGCGTGTGAAATAAAAAAGAAATTATAAAGATCTATTCGCACTTTCGACGGTCTTTGCGCAATCGTCACTGCCAAATCATGGATCGAGAATGACCATTCGTGAAAATATTGTACATTTTCAATATTGACAATATTGTACAATGTTAAAAAAAATTTGCTTATGGATGTGAATGTTTTTATGCAAAGTGCAAACAAATATTAATGGCAAAAAACACGCAAAAGGGGAAAAAAGGGGGAAAAAAATTCCAATACTACAGGAATCGCACCCGGACTAGAATATCCGCAGAACCTCACGTTAACCACTGTCCTACCGCTGTTAAGTTATATACCTTTCTTCCCATTTGGCTTATCTGACACTACAATAATAAACGTAAAATACTTTATTTTTTTTCTCCGAAACAAAAGGCCATTGAGTCAAACAAATCCTTTTACACAGAAATTATATTAATGTTGTAGATTGACATCCTAAAATTTCAGCCAAAAACCGCGATTACATGTCCCTGCGGTTCCCTTGTGAGTTTTTCTGGGTCACCACTGTAGTAGCTTCTAGTGATTGAGCCACTGTAGCCTTTCGTTTACAGCGAGCAATGTTTACTATACTTCATTCCTCTCTGGAATCAATGCACCGTGGATGGCAGATGTCAGATGTCAGGACGACGACTCGTCGTTTCTCTGTGCGTACACTATTTTTGATAAGTACTCTCAATGACTGCACGTGAACAGCCTACAAAACGCGCCATTTCCTAGATCGACATTCCGAGGCGCATGGCCGCCACGATTTCTCCTTAATCTGCGGCTTTTTCCATGCTGCAGCCGAACACTTTACATTCAGAAACTCAGTTATATATAGTGGTATGAGCCACGTATGCGTCGTACATTTGTCCCAGGGCGAGCTCATTACTCTAACTTACAGGTGATTATAATGTAATGGCTCATCAGTGTAACTTCTTTCATTATTTATCCAAATCGAATATAAGAAAACTATTTTAACATAAAATCCTTCGAACTTTTATTTTTTAGGCATATTCAGTTTTCTGCGTTAACGTGAAAAAATAACTGTAAGTTATGTATTATACATCGTTTAAATTACATTCAACGACTTGAATAATCTAGCTCGAAATAAAATTTTAAAATTCATTATCTATTTTTACAACTGCTAAGACAAATATAAGAAATTAGAAGTGAAGAAGCCATGAACTTTTTTAAAAAAATTAAACTTTAGGCGATTTAAGTTTTTCTCAGTTAAAATTTTAAGATCAGAACTCTAAAAAGAATAAATTAGGTAGAAACCTAATATGAAAAAAGTACTTCCTCGTCCCCTGCAATACTTAATGTTTGTTAGCTTCTTTTAAAAGCCCTTCTGGGATACTCATTAAATACCTTTATCTTCAAACAACTTCAGATTTATTATTTAATCTCATCAACTCCAGTTGCCTTTTTAATCCATTTCTTTTTAACTTTTTGATCGATTGCTTTTAATTTCCTTTTGCCTCCAAATCGATCGTGATGGATTATATTAAACCTGTAATTGAATTTCAGCTCCGCTTCCAAGCAAATAATTAATTATGCTCTTGAGCTTTGAAAAGGAAAAAAAAACTTATTCTTCCTTCATTTTTTTTTAATTTGTCTTTTTAATCGGTCTTGTAAATTAACTTTATCCAATCGCTGCTGATGACTCCTTTTCCCTCGAGAGTCTTATTGGAGAGATGATTTCTTTGGTGCCTATAGAATTTTATACCATACTGCGTGATTTTTGAGGACTCATTACATGGAATTGCTATTTACTAACAATAAATTAAAATTTTATTCATTTACTTATTCTCCAAAAGTATGGATATTTTAACATTGCAGCTACTTCTTTTGACACCCATTACTTTAACATTGCAGTCTCTATGTGCATAACTTGGAAATGTGACGTTATAGAAAAAATCTAAAATCAGATTCGGATTCAGCACAACAAAAACCACAAGAATAAAGCAAATTCATTCAAAATGTTTTTTCATCGTTGGCCTGTGTAATTAAGTAAGTAATTACATAGTCGTAAGTGGTCGAGAGGGCTAGGGCGTAGACTTTCAGTTCTCGAATCCGCCTGGTCGTGGGTTCGAATCCCGCCGTGGGCATGGATGTTTGTGTTTGACACGGGCTGCGTTCAGATATAACTTGTGCAAAAGGCAAAAAATGACCCTAGTAGTCGACGTCAAAATTTGTAATAAGCCAAAACAACTTAGTCGTAATCCTCCCATGCTTCGTCCAATGCTACAATGCGACGTTTGATTTCGTTATCGACACAGTTCAAATACGTATTGGCTTTTGCAATTCTCCTTTTTGCTATTAACGTTGCTTAAAAAGGATCTCCATATCTCAATTCGATTAGATGCCCTGGTTGACTGGATGAATCGTGACACTGGAAATTTACACACATTAAATGAGACACATTTGGGTGTTTTGTTGTGGAAAACAAGAAACTTTGCCAAAACGTGTGCACGAAACTGGAAATCCACACATTGTTGTGCCTCATCTGATAAACGTTACGCAGAATGAGGCAACCCAAGGAAACGATAAAATATCGACTTACTTGGAAGAAATAGAACACAAAAAAGGGAATTAACTTCGTTAATTGAATAAAACAAACCGAAATACAATAAAATTAGATTCATGAATGAGCTAAGAAAATTATTAAAGAAAATTTATTTAGAGTGTTGAATTGGGGGGAGGCCATGGCCTGGTGGGCTTCCACTAAACGCACAACTTCAAGGAAGTTAAGCAATATTAGCCACGGCTAGTCACTGGATGGGCGACCATCAGTAAGAAACGATCTTCACCCCCCCCCCCCCCCGGCTGCTGCGATCATCATACAGCAGTCGTTAATCCAGGTCCATCCAGGGACCCAACACGTCGGCCTCTGGCCATACAGGCCTGGATGGGCGTATTGGATACAATCAATAAATCAATAAATAAAAATCCATTGATTTCAATATTTCAACAAGTAGACAGTTAGACCATACCAAGATAGATAAACTTATGGCCACGGGGAGCCACGGATGGATTAATTAAAAAAGAAACAGCCCAAACATTTCATAAAAATTCATTTTGACTATATTCTGTGTGAATGTGAATACTTTGAAAACGAAGATGCTGATAATGCGATGATTGAACGTTCGTTTCCAAGAATTATTAATAATGAGCATAAAATGATGATGCACTGACAAGACATAAATAAGGCAGCGTCTATCCTCCCTTCAGTTCCCTATCAAACGTCCAGATGACTGGCAAAAATTTATGTGTCTGGAAAGGAAAGAGAAAGAGCGAGTATTGGTCAGAGAAACTCTGCAGCTGAAACAAAACAAAACTATACGGCTATTGGAAACATCTGAACAACGGGAGCTTCGAATAGAGTAAGAGGGTATAAGAGCTTCTACGTCAAGGGCAAAAAAAACTTGGATCTAAAGGTTCCCGGTGGCAAGTCAACAAGAGGTTAAATAAAGTCCCGGTATATCAGCTAGAATTCCCATTAACCTTTAGTTAAAAAAATTGACAATTCGGTATTCATTTTACTGTATAAGCATTCCTAAGCAATTTTCAAAAGACAAAAAGAAAATTAATGTAAAGAAGCAATTGCAACCTACGAAATCAAAAGTATAGCAAAGGCAGAAAGGATTTCTCACATTGCTAACGATATAGTAAAAGGAAAGTTCTAACTGCCAGTTATGTCACAAAAGGCAGTTATTAAATGGATATTCTCAATGGCTGATAAGGTGAGTCTAAAAATATAAAACCACCCATACAATTGTAAATAACTCTCTTATACACTACTACCTAGATGCACGTCTTCGCCGAACTTTTCAAGGCAAAACGAAAGCGGAGCATCAGTATCTATCTACTGTAGGTATATACCAATGTTGTTTAAGATTTTGATCCTGTCATTGCATAAGCTGGCGAACGGTAAATAGTCGACGTTTGAACTCTATAAAATGATCAGTCGCTTGTAACGGTATTCTTGGTATTAACGAATTGCCTGCGTTATCCCCGCTGAGTATTTATTTATTTCTTTATTTATTTATTTATTAGTTTATAAGCAACAGGCTAGTATTAGCCCAATAACAGCTTACAAAGAAAATATATATCATAATATTACATAAAAATGCAGGAAAGAATATAATGTATAATGTATAAAAAATGTATAGTCAAAACTAGGTACCAAAGAGTAACTAAAAATCCATTGACATAAAATCCATTGACATTAAAATAAAAACAGAAAAAAAATCATAATAAAAGCCTAACATTTTCATTCAGTTTCTTTATACGTATCATACGACATAGCATTTATATCAATAAGGTTTGACATGATATTACAAATCTTCTACGTTCGGAAAAAAAGATGATTATTTATAACTGTCTTCCTTGAGAAAGGTAAGTAAAATATATCATTACGTCTGGAATTAAAGTATGGGAACACGTAAATTTACAGAGTTAAGAAAACTAGATAAATAACTTATATTGCGGTAAAATTTAAATAGCAAAGATCGATTGCAGTACGTCTATTGATCAATGGGTCACAATTAAAGAAATCTCGTAGATAGGAGTTTGATACATAAAAGTTATCATTAAAAATGTAGGATGGAAACGACGAAACGGAGAGCGTAAAAAATCTGTTTGAACCTTTTCCAAGAAGAGCTGAAATTTAATATGAGAAGGAGACCAAATGACAGAAGCATATTCTAAAATTGGTCTGACTAATGTATTAAAAAGAAAAATTGAAAAGCCAACATTATTAAAACTTAGGGAGTTTCTGACAATAAAGTATGAACCACGATAGGCTTTGGAGATAATAGAGTGAATGTGATCAACAAACGAAAGTTTGTAATTAAATATAACACCTAGGTCATTGTAACAGATTTTTGTTGTAATTTACAACCATTTAAACTGTAATCAAAATTAAAGACTCTTTTCTTAAGGGAATAGGTGACATAGTGATATTTGTCATTTGTGAACATATTATTTTGAATGCACCAGGCCCCAATTGAATATAGATCAAGTTGTAAATCTTGGCAATCGATAGGATTATGAATAATTTTACCTAATTTCATGTCATCAGCACATAGGAATAATTGAGAAGATTTAATCACATCAGGAATGTCGTTGATAAAGATAATAAATAATAAAAATCCTAGAATTAATCCCTGAGGAACCCCTGAAGTAGAAATAAAACTAGGAGAGTAACTATTATTTATAACAACATAATTGACTCTATTAGTTAAATAAGAAAAAAATCCATTTGATATAGGAAGGGTGTAAATCATATTCCATTATTTTTTGAAGTAATAGACGGTGATCCACCTTATCAAATGCTTTCTCTAGGTCGATATAAATTATGTCGACTTGCTTATTTTGATTAATGCCATCTCCAATGAAATGTACAGAATCCACTAGGTTAGATACTGTTGAGCGACTCCTCATAAAACCGTATTGACACGAAGAAAGATAGGGAGAGACAATAGAATAAATTCTTCCATGCAGCAAATACTCAAAAATTTTAGCAGGGAAGCTAAGAATTGAAATAGGCCTGTAACATTTTACGTCACTTCTATTACCTTTGTTCTTAAAAACAGGAATAACCTTACTATGTTTCCATATATCAGGGAAAATACCCGATTGGAATAAAATATTAAAAATTAAGTAAAAAGGATAAACAAACAATTTACCATATGCTTTGTAAATATATGAAGGAATATTATCCAGTCCATACGAATTTGTATTACTTACTTTGTTAACACCCTGTAGTATTTCAGATTCGGAAAACAATTTAATAAAATTGGTCATGAATTTTTGACAAACATGTATCTTGGAAAAAATATCATCAAGACGCTTATTATCAATGGAATTTGAAGTTTTTAGCAAAAGCCGTTACGATATCGTTAAAGGTTTCCAATTTTTCATCATTGAGATACATATTGCCATTAAAAAATCTAGTGTTGGAAACTCTTAACTTATTAATTACTTTCCAGAAAAGCTTTGGATTATGTTTTATATGGTATTGGGCATTTTGCATGTAGCATTTAAAATCACGCTTAACAAATTTCTTTGCCTTAGATCTTAACAGACGAAATTCTTCTCTGTCATTGTAGCTTGTATTGAACCTGATTATTCGGAATTGGCTGTTGTATTGTTTAATACCCAAAACGTTCAACCTAATGACCATCGATACAATTTACCGACAACTTCGGACGTTGCTGTGGTTTTTTACCTGGCAGGGAGTCAGTGCATATGATGATATTATTTTGCGCCAGCGCATAGAAAGTAAAGTTCGTCGGATTTTAGAAAATCACCCTTGGTATGAGCCTCTGCACTACGTGTTTATGTTTCCGTACGGAATATAAAAGTGGCATATTACTATGCACTCGAAGAACAATGTTCATACCAAATGTGTTACAAAACCAGTTTTATGCTTACGATGTTCAAATTCGTCACGTAAATGGTTAAGCTCGGGAAAGACTGACATATATAATAAAAATCGTACCTTCCCGTCTTCGCCGAGCTTGTCAAGGCGAAACCAAGACGGAAAACAAAGTTGTTTCTGTTTAAAAAGTGTATTCCGAAGGATTCGCACCCACAATATCAAGGTTGTCGAACACGCCATGTAACCAACGCGCCAAAGCAGCATTGCAAATCTGTAAGTAATTTCTTTTATTACAAAAGATGTTGTGCACGGCGCAACCGAGCAGAGGCAATAAGCAACATTAAACACCCATAGATTATACGAAAAGAAATATATTTAGTAAATCGCAGTTTGGATAGCAATTCTGCATGTTGCGATTGAATGGGTATTACAAGTTGAAGTTACATTTAGATCCAGGCCAGGGCCGTACCCAGTCGTTTTTTCCGGGGGGGGGGGGGGGGGGGGGCCTTATCCTGCTTATCCTGCTGACTTTCGGCCCATTTGGGGGGGGGGGGAAGGCTGCAGCCCCCTCAGCAGCCCTTCCCCTAGCTTTAACATTGAATGTTCCGTTTGCCCGACCATTAATTGAAGTGTTTGCGATTCCACTCGTTGCCGTTGCCAGGACAGTTTTGCCTTCCAATCGAACAGTCACCATCACTTTTTTCAGCAAAAATTATTTACCGGTTTTGCCAGGACCGTCCAAAAACATTCTCCTTTCTGGTGTCTCATTGCATACCGCATTTAATATGTGATTGTACACAATCAGCTGTTATTCATTTAAGAACGATATTTG
Source organism: Rhysida immarginata (assembly GCA_023313115.1). Taxonomy (NCBI): domain Eukaryota; kingdom Metazoa; phylum Arthropoda; class Chilopoda; order Scolopendromorpha; family Scolopendridae; genus Rhysida; species Rhysida immarginata. The sequence continues at coordinate 11,198 of JAHWFO010002518.1, forward strand.
ATTGGAATCTTACTCGAAGGTATGCAGTCTCCAGCGATACCAGTGGATTTAAATCCTGGAACGCTTCAACTTCTTGATCAGCGAACTGATGCAATTGAGACATCCCTGGATAAATGTCACAATTAAATAATTAGCAATTGAGAAGGGACAGGAGACGAAAATTGTAAATCAATCTTTTAATTTACAATAAAACTTAGAAAATGACAATTCTTGATTTGAATCGAAATTATTGTCAGTAAAGTATTCTCAAATTATATTGTTGAACGAATTATAAATATTGCGATGTTGTCATTTAAATTATAAATATGAGTAAGTATAACAACATCGCAAATTTAAAGTTCATTCATCGAGGCATCAACTGAGTGGGCTGAAGGGGCAGTAAATGGGGACGTCGCGAAGATGGCTTTGATCGGGGATTCCTTGGACTGGTTAATTGTCAAGGATTTTTGTGGCGAACTAGATGGGAATAATAGAAAATATTTAATTAATTCACTTGGATATTGTAAATGCAGCATACATGAATAATGAAATTAATAAATAATCAATTAGGAATTAGAATCAATCACTCCAGTTCGGATATCAGTCCTGAAGTT
>JAHWFO010002520.1:0-18391 GCA_023313115.1 Rhysida immarginata
TCCGGATTATGATTTTGGTTAATGCAGTGGTTTACTAAATGATTGTTTTTATCTTTGTTTCTAAGTGCTCTTTCATCTGATCTTTGGTTCTTCGTCTCTTCTGTGTTTCATCTAAGCTTCTTTACAAGTTCTGTATTTCTTTATATTTCGTACTTAAACTTTTATTCGGGTGACTTTTTTTATTGTTTTTTTGTTATTATTTATTTTAATTTTATCACATTTTAATTAAAGGAGTACTATTCAACTTAATTAATATAATTATCACTACTCCTACATTTATAATACCAAATTTCAGTTCAGTATCTTTAGTGGTTGAATTTTTAGGGGCTTTCAAAGAGAAGCCATTCACCTTCATGTCGCGTACGAAGGTGCAAAAGTGCCAAGTTTGCTAGGCTTTTTAAAAAGTTCTAGCAAACATTTATTTGTTTGCTTTAATATACATAGACAACTTTTTATGCTGAATCACGTCACGACAAAATTTATGGATTTAACTGTGTCTGAGTGAAAATACAAGCCTCTAAAGTGGCTAAAAAATTTGTCGTAAAATTCTGAGAGACCAAGTTTGACAGGACGCAGCTCCATTTCAAGTAAACCAATAATTCCAAAACTTGAGAGGGTTATTTCCACACATGATATGTATATATTGGATTGAATTTATTCAACATTGTATGCCTAGATCAGAAGTGCTTGTGCAAAGTTGGCCAAAATTTTTTGTATGCAAATGTTTAGGGTATTTTTGAGGGGCAATATCTCAACTGTGTCATCTTTAATCCTTTTTTTCTTTCCACAGATAGAAAGAGTATGATTTAAGCTTTCAAAGCTATATTGTTTAATTTCTGGATCTTGTGTTTTGATGAGTAAGAATACCTTTCAAAAGTTAGGAAAATGGATTGTCGATAAGTTCAAAAAATTAATACAATTGTAAATCACCTTGTGATGGAATTGGAGGAACAGCAAAAAGGCTAGCAGCCCATGCTAGTCTGCAGAGGCCCAAATATTGAACCCATATGATTTATTCAAATTCTGTGATGATAGTATTCCAGGCATAAAGTTTTTTTATGTACCAAAAGAAGAAATTGAAAACATTCAGCATGATCAAGAAAGAAGGTTTGCCAAGGGACATACAATTGCTGGAACAAGGGAAAATCATCAATTTAGGCCAAATAATTTTAATAAGCTGCAGGTGAGCAGAGTTTCCGATGATGCTACAGCATTCACAGTCAACGCCTTTGAAGCAGATGAAGAAATTCCAGATATCTCAATTGCAAACTTACAGCCAGGACAATATGTCACATGTATGTATGACAATTTTTGGTGGGTTGGAAATGTGTGTGTGATGTTTCACATGAAGAACAAGATGTCCTCATCAGCTTTATGCACCCACATGGCTCTGCTCGTTCATTTCACTGGCGAACTGCTAAAGACACCTGCTGAATTCCTGAGCAACATATTTTTATGACTTTAGAAGCACCATCAACATCATCATCAGGAAGACAATACAGTTATCTACAATCTGTTCTGGACAAAATTGAAGAACTGTTTAACCAAAAATGGAACTGAGTTTTTTGTAGTTTTGTTTTGTAAATTTGCTGTGTACTTCCATTGTTTTTTGGTATGCATTGAATAAAAAAATGAATTGCCTAGTAGTATTATCAGGCATAATATTTCACTGTTAGAAAGTTTTGCGAAGTACTAAAACAGTAACATTTGAAAGGTATTCTTACCCATAAAATGCAAGATCCAGAAATTAAACAAAATAGGTTTGAAAGATTAAATCATGCTCTTTCTATCTGTGGAAAGAAAAAAAGGATTAAAGATGACACAGTTGAGATATTGCCCCTCAAAAATACCGTAAACTTTGCATACAAAAAATTTTGGCCAACTTTGCACATGCATATCTTCTGATCTAAGCATACAATGTTGAATAAATTCAATCCAAATATACATATCATGTTTTGGAATTATTGGTTTACTTGAAATGGAGCTGTGTCCTGTCAAACTTGGTCTCTCAGAATTTTACGACAAATTTTTTAGCCACTTTAGAGGCTTGTATTTTCACTCAGACGCAGTTAAATCCATAAATTTTGTCATGATGTGATTCAGCATAAAAAGTTGTCTAAAGTTCATCCAACAAGAGAAAAACAGGGTGTGTCACAGGAAGTTTCAGATTAGCCAATCAGAGAAAGGGGGCCTCATGCGCTTAATCACTTCTGTCTCATGTCTCATTGAAGAAGCGCTTTATAATATTACAGCAGAAGCTTTAATATTATTCAGTTGCTTTGCTTTAATTATAATTAAAAATATTGTACACTTCATAAAATTATCTTTTAACTCAATTTTATATATGTCGTTGTTCGAGATTCCCTGGGCCTTTTCTTTCCATGAGTCGAAAAGCGAGGAGAGGGGGTGGTAGCTTCGCATGAAGACGCTTCGTTTCCTTCTTGAACAGTTGTTCGAACGCAAGAAAAAGAAACTTTCGTTGCCTTGGAAGTTCCTTCTATCAAAGCAGATGAGCTTTTAAAACACTATTTTCCTTTAAAGTAGCAAAATAAATTCCACACAAATCTCCCTAGCCTGGCTGTGAATAGTTTATCCTTGTTTGGCTGAAGAGTTGTTGCACGGGCGTCGCCATTACAAATTGACTTGTGCAGCCGCTGAAGGAGAGATCCCACAAAGCATTGCGGATGAGTGAGTAGTCGATATCAGACCGGAAACACGCCCTGTTTTTCTCTTGTTGGACGAGGTATATGTATATTAAAGCAAACAAATAAATGTTTGCTAGAACTTTTTAAAAAGCCTAGCGAACTTGGCACTTTTGCACCTTCGTACGCGACATGAAGGTGAATGGCTTCTCTTTGAAAGCCCCTAAAAATTCAACCACTAAAGATACTGAACTAAAACTTGGGATACAACCATCAAAGACCACATAGAATCTTCATACCAAGTTTCATTAAATTTGGAGATGGTCGAGTGGGGACACTTTTCAATATTGGTCTCTTTGACGTGGAATGACCCAATTCAAATTCAACACTAGTAAATAATAAAAATTATTAACTGGAGATGCTCTTCAAGCATAGGTAATGATTTTTCGATTGAAAAATGGAAGGAAAAATTCTGCGACCTGGATTCGAACCAGGAACCTTGACTATCATACTATACATAACAGGGTGGTCCATAAGTCTATCTCCCCCCCTTTTATTTTTTTGAACCGAAGCAGATATGTCAATTTTGATGAATCCAAAGAATAGGAAGTTGTGGGTGGCCTATCCCATGGTGCACTTTTCATCATCCCAAATATGCAAATTAAGACACATTCAAAATTTATCTCAAAAACCGTAAGGGATAGAGAAAAAAAACCCAATTGCAAACTTGTTCAGCATAAAAAAACAAACAAAACAAAAAAAAAATCATCCAAATCGGACCAACCAATCACCCACAATCATGTGGTGAACTGTTTGTAGCAGAAGATCATGTTAACCATTTCCGGAACAGTGTAGCGTGCCATGCTGGAAGTGTTCTGTCTTCTGTGTGCTGAAAGATGCTTTTATTTGCTTTTCCGCATGAACGTGAACATGGGTATGGTAATTTATGTTAATTTTTTGATTTGCATGCTTTACATGGTGGAAATATCAACATTCAGTTTTCCTTGTGCAGTGTGACTGTTTGTAAGCTACAAACTGTTCACCACGTGATTGTGGGTGAGTGGTTGGTCTGATTTGGATGATTTTTTTTGGTTTTGTTTGTTTTTTTCTGCTGAACAAGTTTGCAATTGGGTTTATTTCTCTATCCCTTACGGTTTTTGAGATAAATTTTGAATGTGTCCTAATTTGCATATTTGGGATGATGAAAAGTGCACCGTGGGATAGGCCACCCACAACTTCCTATTCATTGGATTCATCAAAATTGACATATCTGCTTCAGTTCAAAAAATAAAAGGGGGGGGAGGACAGACTTATGGACCACCCTGTAGACTATCAACCTTGACAGTCGAGGTTCCTGGTTCGAATCCAGGTCGCAGAATTTTTCTTTCCATTTTTCAATCGAAAAACTTCAACACTAGTAATTAATAAAAATGTTGTATCTAATAACTTTTTGTCTTAAATGAATTGCTTAATTTGATTATTTTGGAAATGCACCTACACAGACAATGGTATGTTAAATTAACATTATTTTTCTTTTAAATTCGTGATCGCAAACAATTCAAGAACATAAATTATTTGATTTATTTGCTTCAATATCTAATGTTTGAATTTATGAGAGCAAAAAGGAATTCTTTAACTCTTAAAATACTATTTGTGATCAAATTTCTCTGATTTAAAGAAAAAAAAAAAAAGAAAAAAAAATCCAGCGTTAAATATTTGATATTTAATTAGCTTTTGTCATTTAAAAAGTTTTGAATTGTAAAATTAGCCTATTTTTCTAATAACAAGAAAATAAGGTACAGTGGTTGGTTGATTAGGAAGCAGTTCGGATAACCAACACTTTCATGAAAGATTTTTGCGCTTGGATAGCGAACACCTCAAAGAACACACACTAGAATAAACAACGCTGTTTGTAATACTACGTTCGCACTAGCACATTGGATCTAGATTGGCAGCTTGAACTAGATTCGAATTTTGAAGTGCGAATGCTAGCGATCTGGATTCGAACTAAATCGACTGTCTCCAAACTCGATTCACTGAATCCTGTTCGGAGAACTCGATCGATGCCGCCAATCTAGATTCGTTCCTTCCCACAATCCCATGCACTATATAGTTTTCACAAAATGGCGTCCAAGCAATCGATCGACTCGTGGTCCGAATTAAAAATCAAAATTTTATTCGGCCTGGATGGATTGAGATGACGAAAAAGAAATTCATCCGTATACAATCCATTGCACCTGTTGAATGTAGTGAACAGCTGGAGTTGTAAAGCTGGGTGGGGATTAATGTACTTGTTCGCTAACTAGATAGCAGCGCTGAAGTGCGAACACTCTATGGATCTGAAATGAAACCAATTTCTTAATGAATGTAGTTTGTATCTGGATCGACTCGATCTAGTTCTATAGTGCAAATGAGGTATTAGAGTTGCAGAACTGTATTTTTCTGTCGCTCTATAAACGGTTTCTGGAACGAGCCTTTGATAGTTGCATACATAACCAGGTTCATTAGATGAATAAGATCTTAGGACTCGTAAATTCCCTAATGTTATGTTTCATGTGCTATGTACACGCAGATACGATACTAGCGCAAGCTATTGGGCACTCACTCAATTGGAGAACAAAGCAATCCACATTGGACAATTTAATTTTTTTATTTTAATTATTTTTTAAATTATGAAATAGTCAATGAAAAATTGTTTGTCAAGCCCATAGTTTTTAAAATTTCGATTTTCTGAGTAAAAAAAAAAAAAGCATTCATACAAATAGAAATAATCAAATAAAGCTACAAGGAGAACTCAGCCATGTTATCGTTTCCATGGCTACATGACACTTTCCAGAAAATGGCTACATGACACACTCCTCCAATTTTGTGTCACTTCACGACTCGTAAGTGACTCATTTAAGATTATGGGCATATGCTGTAATCTTATAGATGTGATTCGAAGTGGCCAGAAATTCAACTCCACTACAGAGTTAGACTCGGATGAGCTCCTCGTAACTTCAGCTCCTCATAAAGTAGATGTGATTTGGCCCTCAGTCTGTATCCATGGTTGAAACATTACTTTTCATCCATTCCTTCTACCTTCTGACTGTAGATAAAACACTGTATTTGGATTTGGTATGAAGAGAGACACTGCCTACTGAAAGGGGAAAAACCTTGTACATTATTGCATATGCCCAGAACTTGAGCTTTGCAGGGAAGCCACATATTGTCACATTTCCTATAGAGAGTGCAAGTGACTACGTCATTTGCGCGATGAAGGGGCCTAGGAAATGAGATCGTTGGTTCCAAACATTGGAACCACGCAATAAAAATACTAGTAACGTTGAAATGGGCAGCCAGTAAAAATGACATCTCTTAAGTTATTATGTCAATTTGTGTAATTTACGAGGCGCATCCAGAAAGTAAGTTTCCGTATTTAAAAAAAACAAAAACTCACACTTACAAAAACATATTTATTGACAACAAGTACAGCAATGTTTCAGCTATTTTTCAGCTACCCCCCTGTCATAGAACTCTGCCACCTGTGAATGGAACCAGCGTGTGACAGACGTCTTCAGCTCTTCGTCGTTGCCAAAACGCTCACTGGAGGACAGGAATTTCTTGAGGTGCAAGAAAACGTGAAAATCACTGGGAGCAAGATCAGGGCTGCCGCACAAGCTCAGCAAGATCATCATTGATGAGGGATGGTCACTGCACTCTTCATCATGGACACTTTGACAACCTTCGGAAAACTGCCTACACCAGCGACGCACCATCTGCTTACTCATGATGTTCGGCCCATAGACCTGACAGAGCTGACGATGAATTTCAATTGGCGCAATGCTTTGTGCATTCCAGAACTTTATCATTGACCGAACCTCGCAGGTGGCGGGAGAAGAAATAAGAGCTTCCATTTCGGACAATTGCTACCACGCTACTGGCACGAGGCGGGACCTGTCCGGCTGGCATATGATTGATACGTCATAGATCTGTTACGCATGCGCAATTGACACTGCTAATTACGTTTACTTTAAAGGGGAAAACATCGGGAAACTTGCTTTCTGGATGTGCCTCGTATATTATTAATAAGACATTTAATACCGTTATATAATTTATAAATTAATATTAGAACGCTTTTTAATCACTTAACGAAAGAATGCCATCGTTCGCGGATCTTTCTTTCTTTTGGAAAGCGATAGACGTGTAAATCGCTGTTTTGGCTCCTTCTCGAGCACTGAGGAACTCGACAAATTCACATCTTATAAGTGTTAAGGCCGGTTTCCATTTAGTGTCGGTTCGTCGTAGGTTAGGCGTCTGCGTCTTTTTTTTGGAATTTTTGAAAAACGCATTCGTTTTCCAATTAGCGTCTGTTAAGCGCCTGCATCGGTCCGGCGTCAGTCACACGTCGTTTCAAGATCTGGCATGGCTAGATTTTTAGGCGTCTTTTTCAGGCGTTGTTTTGATCTAGCCAATCAGGTGTGATCTACTTCGCTATGGATTCTGGGTAGTTGTCTTCGCCGATTCAGATGGAGAATCATGGCTGCCGTAGCTGCTCTTCGCTGACACGGGTTCTCGCGACTTTTCCTTCGTGAATTTATTAATAAACAGGTTATAAAAATTTGGCAAATCGTTTATTTATTAAGTAAAAATGATATAGTAATAAATTCAAAGCGTGAACTTGACCGGAGTGGTTGATATCTTCTTTTTCCATCGCCTTGAGAGAGCGACAATCGTTTGCGGCGACTCGACCAATCAGATCAGACCAGATGCAGGATAACTGTTGAAAGTCGGTAAATGGAAAACGACCGTGCTCGCGTGCTAATCAGGGCGCGTCTCACAGGCGACGATTGCAAAAAAGGACTCCGAAGCAAAAAGGACGCCGACGCTGAACCGATGCTAAATGGAAACCAGCCTTTATAAACACTGGGTTTATACAAAGCGATTTTATTCCATCTCTACATTGGAACCAACGTTAAATCCTGAAGCGAGAAGACTTGTTTGGAACCAATTTGAGTCACGTGACTGAAGAGCACACTTGCACTCCCCATTAAATTTTAACATTTAGCACTGTCTCTTGAGTGAAGATTGAACTCTTTGGAATTTGCATATCGGACTTAACTGTTTAGGAAAGTCATTCATTTGGAGATTATTGTACTCCTAAGGGTAAAAATAAATAAATCAATAAATAATTAATGATAATTAATTCATCCCTCGTTTAAGTAGGAGCATCAAATTACTGTAGTGTGCCTTAATTACCTATAGTGCTCAGGCAGTTACCGTACATCGTTGGCTTATTGTGTACCAGTGTTGGTCTTTATAGTAAAATTAATTGCTTATAATAAGGAACTTTGTTTTATCTGTTTGTAACTTTTAATAGACTTGTCTTTTTTTGTTTTTTTATTACTATTTTAGGTAGTTTCTTATGGTGTAATTTTAATTCATAATTCAGTGGATCTTCTGAAAAAAACGTTGGAGATTTGCTGTAAGGATTTTCATATCTTATCAGTAAAAATGGTAAGAGGCTACAACAATTAAATTGCATTTCTCTTTGTATTGTTTTCTAATTTAATTATCTAACTTAGTAATGAGAAATATAAATTTGTATTTTAATTTGACCTCAAAGAAAATATATACGAGGCCTGTGAGAAAGGTATCCAACCTAATTTTTTTTTGCGAAAACCTGATGGATTTGGATCGCACGCGCTTGCATGAGCCGACCTTGAACCTTTGTGCGTGTATGCGTGAATTTTTTCCCGCCTCTCAATAGCGTCAGTTGCTGGCAATCAGCATTAGAGGGAGGTAGTGTGTTGTGCTCTTGTCGGTTTTTGATTTGAAGGAAAATGACGGAACGACTGGAGCAGCGTTACTGCATCAAATTTTGCCAGAAACTGGGCGACAGCAGGTGGAAACCATTAGTCGTCACCACAACCAAAGAAGGCCCGCCGAGTGCGCAGCAATGTGAAAGCGATGCTGACTGCTTTCTTTAACTCTCGCGGTGTTGTTCACCACGAGTATGCACCACAGGGTCAAACAATCACCAAAGAGTACTACAGGGATGTCCTCCGTCGCCTATGTAATGCAGTTGTGGTCGACAGGCAATTGGCGCCTCAAAAACCAAACTTGATTCAGATTTTTTTACCAAAAAACCAGACTCCCGTGGTACAACAGGCTCTTTACTCTCCTGACCTGCCCCCCTGCGACTTTTGGCTGTTCCCCAAACTCAAAAGGCCATTGAAAGAAACACAGTTTCAGACAAGAGGACATTATGGCTGCAACGACAGCCGAGCTAAACTCCATTCCGAAAGACGCTTTCCAGGAATGCTTCCAACAATGGCGGCACCGCTGGGAGCAGTGTGCGAAGTCCCAAGGAGACTACTTTGAGGGTGATTAGGTTTCCAATGCTCCAGGTGTGTAATTTTTTTTTCCCAGCCGAAGGTCGGATACTTTTCTCACAGGCCACGTATAAGCAAAAATTTTATTTATTTTATTAATCTGTATTAAATACACTGGTGTTCAAAATTAACAGGACAAACACGTTTTCGTGGATTTCTCGAAAACTACTGAACTGATCTCCAGTAGGGTAATAAAATAAGCTATCATAAATAATTATTGAACATAACTTTCAAACCATGCTCATGAAACTATGGAATGTCAAAAACAAGATTGCATTAAGGGTCTTTTTAGGAGACTAATAAAGTGTATGGTCACCTCTCACAGCAATACAGCTCTCAGAGCGATCCTCCACCAGGGCAGTTCGTAGCTCCTGGAAGGTTCTGAAAGAAACCTGGTGAGCTGCAATTCTCCTGCCCAGTGCATCCCAAACGTGCTCTATCGGGTTCAGGTCTGGAGATCTTGCTGGCCATTCCATCCTTTGAATATCTTCCTCTTCGAGGTATTCGTTGACCAGCCTTGCCCTATGTGGACGAGCATTGTCGTCCATAAAAATGAAATGGGGACCAAAGGCACCCCTGAAGAGCCTTACATAGGGTGCTAAGATGTCCCTGTACCTCTGAGCAGTCAGAGAGCCTCTTTCAAAAGCGTGGAGGTCTGTGCGTCGGTCCAACATGATGCCCCCCTAGACTATAACACAACCACCACCATAGTGGTCAACTTCCGTGATGTTAGAGGGATTGTAGCGTGCTCCTGGTTCTCTCCAGATGATAACTCGCCGGGAATCCGTGCTTAGACTGGATCTCGACTCATCACTGATATTCAACTCAAAAGGCATAATCCCAATATACCAACTCTACCATATTAACCTTGCTACCTTCATTTACAAAGCCACTCAATAATCACATAAGCATCTCCCTCCCCCAACACTTACCGTAAATTCTCTACTGTAATGCGACCCCTTGTATAATGCGATTCCACTTTTTCGGCCCAAGAAACCAGCAAAAGTGCTATCCTCTTGTATAATGCGTTCCCCAGTTTTGACTCCTCGCGAGAAATAAAATGTGCAAAATATACAGGAAAAAAAAAAATCTTTATTTTTAAATTTTTAAATAGGCAGTTTGGAAGTAGGCCTATTTGGAAGTAGCAATCTTTGGGAGGAGTTATTTTTGTATTAGATGTTGGCGACGAGAAATTCGAATAAAAAGTAAAATAATTTACTGTATAATGAACTGGACAGTGAATATGCAATGTAATTAATGTATAATACACGGTAAATTCGTGTGAATATCGTCAGCACAGAAAGCAACTGCCTCCACTTCGTCGAGGCAGTTTGGAAGTTGATCGACTGCCCTACATTGATAGGGAAGGCTTTCCCACTCGCACATCAACAAAAAAATCAACAACAGTACATCAATTTTCTTAATAAAAAAAAAACAAGTAATCTTTATTCAGTTTAACGTTTTTCATGACTTGACTGCATAAGCTTTCTTGTAGGCTTTGCTTTGAGGCAGTTTGAAAGTAGGCCTATTTGGAAGTAGCGATCTTCGGGAGTTGTTTTCGTATTAGATGTTGGCGACGAGAAATTCGAATAAAAAGTGAATTAATTTATTGTATAATGAACTGGACACTGTATATGCAATATAGTTAATGTACAAGGTCTTTATAATTAAAGTTCCATTTTGACATGGCCATTAAAAAAAAACTACTGGTAATATTATACAAGAGGGCATGGAAAGTTCATACCCACCAAAAAAAAAATAAGTTCCAAAGGTCACCATCAGCATGGAATGGCGCTCTGTGCAATATTCGTATACGAAATTAGACACAAAGACACAGGTTAACAATGTGGTTTATGCACATGCGCTTTACAAGTCATTTGGTTTTCAGAAATAAGAAAGGAAGCCTCGTTGTCAGTACGCCTCATTTGTTACTAGTCGACGATGCCTGTTACCATGCAAGACCGTGTGATTCTGGTTAAATGTTATTATGAATGCAATAGCAGTGTACGGCAGGCTTAGCAACATTATCGTACCGTTCGACGAATACATGTACGTCGGGGGCCAATGACATCGCAGAGTTTGAAGAAGATGACGACAAAGTTTGAAGCCACAGGTTTGTTATTGGTAGCACCTGGCCGAGGAAGGAAACCCGTCTCTGAGGCAACCGTTAGCAATAGAGGAAGCAATAATGGAAACCTCACATGGGGCGTGCAGCGGTACTACCCATACAACATCCACCTTGTCCAACAACTCGAACCTAACGATCTTCCTCGTAGAGAAACCTTCGCATTGGAATTCCTTGCACGGATGGAGGTGGACGAGCATTGGCCATGGAACATTTTGTGGATGGACGAGGCCCATTTTTGCCTGAATGGGGATGTCAACACCCATAACTGCAGGATTTGAGCCACCAGTCCTCCTTGTGTTCGCCACCAAATAACATTGCATTCTCCTAAAATTACCGTGTGGTGTGGTATGACAGCAAATGTCATAATTGGACCGTATTTTTTTGAAGAGCAGTCGAAAGATGGACTCATGACCTGCACTGTAACTGCTGCTCACCTGATGTCGATGCTAAGAAGTTTTGTGATACCAGAACTTCAGCAACGTGGCATTTTAGACACAACGATTTTTATGCAGGATGGGGTTCCACCTCATATTGGTACATGTGTCAAACACTTACTTCAGCAACATTTCACAGATGAACGAATTATAGGTCGAAACTTCCCTATTTCTTGGCCACCCCGGTCCCCAGATATCAACCCCTGTGACTTCTGGCTTTGGGGTTACCTCAAAGCCACTGTTTATGGCGGTAACGTCAAGAATTTGGCGGAACTTAAAGATGCGATACGCCGACACGAGCTACAGTTGAGAAGGCAGTAATCCGGTCTAACCTGCTTTCAGTAAATGGTGGAGGCCACATTCAACATGTAACTAATTTTAGTAACGATTAAAGACTTGTTAACTTGTGTCTTCGCGTCTAATTTCGTATACGAATATTGCATAGAGCGCCATTCCATGCTGGTGGTGACCTTTTGAACTAAATTTTTTTTTTTGGTGGGTATGAACTTCCCATGCCTTCTTGTATAATATTACCAAGTATTATAGTTGCAGTCGTCGTTGCAGGGCTGATATTAGTCCTTTTGTATAATACGATCCAGCAAATTTATGTGCTTTTTTTAGGCCAAAATTATTCACATTATAGTAGAGAATTTACGGTATTTGCATCCATCAACACCCACCCTTCCCAATCCCTCTAATTAAACGAACCTATCAGCTCAAAAGTATATCCAATGCTCCTTTACCTTTACCTCCTGACCTCCGTTCGTCTACAAATGCCTACACTTTCAAATCCCGATTAAAAAAATACCTCCACCTTGCCCCTCCCTTGTAAGACATCCTTTTATCATCTTCTATAAGTTCATCAATTGTAAACTCATGTTTTCCTGTACCCATCCAGGGACCTACCTCGTCGCTCTGCCATACGGGCCCTGGATGGCCATCTTGTAACCAACCTGTAATAAACCTCAAAATTAAATACTGGGTGGGCAAGAAATAACGTGAGGTGTTAAGAGCTCACTTGCGGGAATTCTATTAGGCCAAATGCGGTACATTTTGGTGTATGTACTTAGTGGAACATGCAGTTTCGATTTCTGCAAAAAAAAAACAAAAAACAAAGTACCAAAAGTTGCCATAGGGGGCGCTTATTTCAAGAAAACAATGAATACCTAATTGTCAAATGAACAAATACCATACAAACCAACTTTAGTAACAACAATAAACAGTGTTTTATTTTTAATTAGAAATGTGTTTCAATGTGACCACCAGTGTGCTGTTCCAGTAGCTGCATGCGGTACACGACATTTTCTACGGCAGCTCGCAGCATATCTGCATTAATTAGTCTGATATGGAACGTTATTTGATTCTTTAAGGTTGAGAGGTCAGGAACATGTGCTTGATACACAAGGCTTTTCAAATATCCCCATGACCAAAACTCACAAGGGTTGAGATCAGGCGACCTGGGTGGCCATACCATGAGAAATGCACGAATAATTATTCTGTTGTCTGAAAAGCGTTCTCGCAAGATCTGCTGCACCTGACGTCCGATGTGCGGTGGCGCACCATCCTGCATAAAAATGGTAGAATCCAGACAACCCTTTTCCTGCAATCGTGGTATCACAAAATTCTCAAGCATATCTGCATACCTGGCAGAATTGACGGAACAAGTCACCAATCCACGGGGACGGATTTCCTCAAAAAAGAACGGGCCGACGATGAAAGAAGCAGTAAAGCCGCACCATACTGTTAGTTTCGGTGAATGCATAGGAGTTGGCAGACACACTTGTGGATTTGATGCAGCCCAAATACGGCAGTTGTGGGTATCGATATCACCATTCAAATAAAAATGTGCCTCATCACTCCATAAAATTTGCCATGGCCATGCATCATCCACTTCCATACATGCTAAAAATCTCAACAACGAAAAGTCAGTTCGGGTACGTTCATCTCCAGGAAGCAATTGTTGAACAGGTGTGAGTTTATAGGGATAAAATGTCAATATCTTATGTAATATTTTCTTCACCGTCGAATATGGGATATCTGTTTGTTGTGCTATTGCGTGTGCACTGCTGATACCCTGCACAGTAGTCATCTCCTGTTCCACAACAGCAGTTGCAACTTCTTCAACGTGTTGCTGCCTGATTCGTTTGTGTCCCCGGCCTGGTTGCACTTCTAGAGTTCCAGTAGATTCAAATCGTTCAATCATTTTCCGTAAGTTAGTTATGTAAGGGTCCAATTTACTTTATCTTCATTACCATAACCAAATAATTAGAAACCGACTGCGTCATCCGATTACTATCGGAAAGAATGTTAATTAACTAATTACCAAATAATATTTAAACCCAATACCGAATCTTACATAGTAATTCTTCCACACAAGTCCGTGCCAAGAAGGGCGAGAATAGAATGAGGGACTCAAGTTTTTGATTAACAATAACAATGAAATTTATTCATATTAAAAAATAGAATGAAAATAAAATGAAGATTAAAATATGAGTTTGCACTAAATGTGATTAGATTACAGCAAAAATGAATCTGAACCAAATGTAACTAATGAGATTTTATAAAAAGGAAACACTTTTTCATGGCCAAAGGGGAAAATATAGATCTTACATACTCTTTTGACGAATCAAATGGTCTTGATTCTTTGGATTTGGGCTTGTTGATCTTCTGCCGATGTTTGTGGCTCAAATGGGAATTTTCGAACGTGATCGCGTCATTTTTGGGGACAACACTAACTGAATTTTACGGGAAAACTGTCTTTATTTAAGTTGGGTCGCAACTATGATATCTTTCATTAAAAAGCCTCTGTTATCGAGCAAAATTAAAGTTGTAACTTCTGCACCATGATTAGAATAAAAGAAATAAAATTTTAACTAAAAGAATTTTGATGTTCCCTTCATGACGGACGCCCGCGAGCCGGACATGGATAGCAAAAGGGTTGCTATCGGTCGGATTACAAAGATCCAACCCTGTCACTTACGCTTCGGTACGCCCGCACATGAGAGGGCAGAAATTGGAAAAAGCCGCTGGTGTTCTGGACGGTGCAAGATCCCAGAGAACACTGAATCTCTCAAAAATACAAGTTCACTTGTTCGAGAAGGGGTTTGGAAACGACTAATCAGCAATTGATTATGTCGTCAGAGATCTGGAATTTTGAGGTTCAAAGGAAAGGTCAAAATTAAAGCTAAAAGCTTGTTTCTGGGCTCTTGAATAGGCGTCCATTCGTCTGACACCCACCTGCAACTCCAGATGTGCGGGTGTTGCATGGTAGAGGGTCATTGGTCAGCTTTCTGCTGCTCTTAATTGCCGTTGGGGTAAACTCTCCTCCCAGGGTGTCTTTGATCTCACCCCCGCGATTCGTTCTCTTTTCCAAGCTGGCTCGCATCCTTTCGCCAGTCGTAATTTACAAAAGGCTTCTAGCTGCCTCAAATAGAAGGGTCAATCCCTAATGGCTTATCCCACAGGTCCCGTCATCGCTATTCAGAAAAAAGGGATGGATGCTAAGAGCATTCCAAGCTCATGCAATAAACAAATTTGAAAAGAGAGGGAGACATCTCTTCAGATAAAAAGAGATTCTAACTTAACAACAAAATTATCTATCCAATTCTAGAAATTTAATAAAAGAGGGATAAATTCTCCTCTGTAACTCGTCTTTAGTTCAGTAATGCTCAAATAGTCAATTAAATGCTGGTAGTAAGCAGAAATAAGAATAAATTAATATTCAGAACTATATTCTCATTTAAATGAGCATGATAATAAACTGGGACTCCACAGTTATGCTCATCGGTCCTCTTCGTAACGTTTTCAATCGCCGGAATTCACAAAGGGCAGCACTTGCATTGTCGCTCTTCTGATAAAACAACTTGACTAATAACGCCCGGTCAGGCAGAGTAAGCGTCATCGTCAGGCCATTCGTTCGTGAATGATGGGAAATCCTCAGCCTTGCCGTTTATTGTCATGATTGCTCAACACGGAACGTGCTTATGCAAATGTATTCATTGTTTTCTTGAAATAAGCGCCCCCTATGGCGACTTTTGGTACGATTTCTTTTGTTTTTTTTTTTGCATGTTCCACTAAGTATATACACCAAAATGTACTGCATTTGGCCTAATAGAATTCCCGCTAGCGAGCTCTGAACACCTCACGTTATTTCTTGCCCACCCGGTAAATAAACTATACAGGGTGGGAAGGAAAGTTTGATCCTCCTCAAATAACTCAAGAATGAAGATAGGTATCTGAAATCTGTCATCACAGACTAAAAACATATGATGGGTGGCCTTGCTGATGGCTCAATATGTCAGAAGTTTCTCGTTTTCTTTTCGAAAAAAGATTCTGTTCCTCTCTCAAAACATTTTATTTATTTAAAAATTTGAGTTTCAGAATGACTTGAATGATTTTTCAAAATAATACGAGGGTAATTCAAGAAGTAAGTTACAAATCGAAGTTGCGACCTTCATTTTTTAATTAAGTGCACGAAACCGTCACCACTAGATAGCAGTATTATCTAGTTTTATTGTGACGCGCATGACTGTACAAGATGGCAGCGCCCCTGAGTACATGTTCCACAATAGAACAACGTGCCGTATTGTGTTTTTTTGTGGGCAAAACGTACGGAAGCAAAGGATATCCACAAGGAAATGTTGCTCGCGTATGGTGAACATTGCCTGTCACGTCAGGCAATCCATAATTGGGTGCAGAAGTTCTCGGAAGGGCGGACAAGTATCGAAGACGAACATCGAGCTGGTCGGCCGGTGGAGATCGCCACGCCAGAAACGTTGCAGCGCGACGAAGACATCATCGAGCAGAGAGGAGGGTAACAACAAAGAGACATCATCGACGCTGTAGCAACCGCTATTGGTTGTTCACGTGGCCAGGCTCACAACATGATGCATGAGAAGCTAGGCTTGAATAAAGTGTGCTTCCGTTGGGTGCCACGCCAGCTTGCACCACAACACAAAAGCCAGAGAATGTGCTTGTCATTGCAGCATCTCCAGCACTACCAGGTTGAAGAGGACGACATGCTTTCTCGGATTGTCACTGGTGATGAGCCTTGGGTGCACCATTACGAGCCTGAGACGAAGCGTGCCTCCATGCAGTGGAAACATCCCTCGTCCCCAGCGCACAAGAAGTTTAAGGTGACACCATCGGCCGGGAAAGTCATGTCGACGATGTTCTGGGATTGCCAAGGCATACTGCTCACCGAATTCCAGCAACATGGCCACACAGTTTTGTCTGCCTCGTACTGCACGATTCTGACAAAACTTCGTGCCGCCATTCGCCGGAAGCGACCAGGCCTGCTCAATAAAGGGGTGTTGCTGCTGCATGATAATTCCCGTCCTCATAGTGCCAATCAGACTACAGTGACGCTGAGATCATTCGAGTGGGAGGTCCTCCAACATCCACCTTACAGCTTGGACCTGCCTCGAGCAATTTCCACTCGTTTGGCCCTTTGAAACATCATCTTACGGTTGAACGCTTTCCTGACAAGCAGTGCGTGCGTGGTTCCAAGAGCAACCAAAAGAATTTTACGCCACAGGTTTCCAGGGACTTGTGAAACTGTGGGACAAGTGCTTAAATTTGTATGGAGATTATGTTGAAAAATATGAAGGTGGGCTGAAAAGTAATGCCTCCAAGGCCATAACACTTTTTTTTTTAACGAATTTAAAATTTTTTTTTTTCAAATGATGGCTTATTTTGTTCTCTTTTCAATGCATTATTCACTTTTCAACATAGTCCCCATCTCTGTCCACACAACGTGACACTAGTCGTGACATCCCGTCGGAGAAGAAGTCCTTTGGTTGTTTTCGACACCAGGATCGAATCGTGTCTTTCAGCTCGTCATCAGAGCTGAATCGATGTCCTTTAAGCGATTCTTTAAGCTTTGGGAACGAGTGAAAATCGCTGGGAGCGAGGTCAGGGCTGTACGGTGGATGCGGTAGAACCTCCACGAACTTCAGTCGCTGCAACCCTTCTTGTGTTTCTCGACTTGCGTGCGGACGTGCATTGTCGTGCTGCAGAATAGGGTCCATACCCTTCCGAATTCAGAGCATCCAGGTGCGAAGCTTCTCTAGCGTTTGCACGTACTGTTTTGAGTCGATCGTGGTTCCTGGTTCCAAGAAGTCAAGGTGGACAACACCCTGGAAGTCCCAAAACATGGTCGACATGACTTTCCCCGCTGACTCGACAACCCTGAACTTTTTGGGACGTGGAGATGTTGCATGGCGATGTTCCAACGATTGTCGTTTGTTCTCTGAGTCAAAATGATGTGCCCATGATTTATCCCCTGTGAGAATGCGCTGCAGAAAAGCCTCGCCCTCACGCTCGTACTGGGCCAACAGACCCTGGCAAACGTTCTTCCTCTTCTCTTTGAGTTAAGGAGTGAGCATATGCGGTACCCAACGAGCACACACCTTACGATATCCCAGCAACTCGGTTATGATAACGTGCACTCTCTCCTTGGAAATTTGGAGCTCTGTAGTGATGTCATATTGTTTAATTCGGCGGTTGGACCGAATCATTTGATCGACACGAACTCGATGTTGCTCGTCTGTTGCTGTGATTGGTCGTGGGGTTGATCAGCTAGGCTAGAGCATGCCGGGTTTCGTTCTTTCACTAATCTCGCCCATCTTCTCACTGTACTGACATCAAAAGTTGCACTGCCGTATACAGCTGTCATTCGGCGATGTACACAATATCACAAATATCTGGACACATGCATGTTTGCGCTCTAGCCACGATTTCATGGAAATCAAATAGGGCGTTGCATATCCCTTTGCCCGAATCACAGCTTCCACCCTTTGGGGAAGACTTTCC
>JAHWFO010002540.1:0-27646 GCA_023313115.1 Rhysida immarginata
TACCTTCTGCCTTCAATACTGCGGCGCATTTACTCCACGAGATGATGAAAGGTGATGCGAGGAATCTGACACCATGAATGCTGTTGTCTTGTGCTTTCTGTGCCACAACCCGCTTTAAACCACTTTAGTCTCTATCAGTGAGCTTCGACTTTCGGGCAATGTTGTGCTTGGCAGATGATATCTTTCCCTGCTTCTTATAGGCTGTCATAACAGTCGTTGCCTGATGAATAGCACTGTCCTGTTGTGTGAAATTTGTTGTTTTGGAACTACCTGTCTAATGGCTCTTCCAGCTTTCTCCCACAAATGCTCAATTGGATTGACATTTGGCCATTATGGGGGCCACCTAAGTCAGATTCGTCTTCGTTCGTGGCGATCGCAACAATCTTGTCACAGAATTCGAATGACATTTCGAATTCCGATACGTCGTCGATCGCTTTCGCTCTCGAATCTTTTACCCCTCGAGTCGGAAGGCGAGACGACTTAGCCGTCGCCGTCATCATCATCAACACGGAAAAGATCGAGAAAGGAGAGAGTAAAGCGAGAGCCGATGGGTATGAAAGAAAATTCGAGAGGAGCTCTACAAAGAGATGCGATCGGAGGAGCAAAGATCTTCTGGCGATAGAATAAGCGAGAGGAGCGAGCGCACGAGCGCTCTTGACGACAGCGAGCTCTTCGCCGGGTTTGATACAGAGTTAACCGGAGAGCGAGTCGTGTGACAAAGCTTTCGTTCCGACGAGACTGCCAACGTGGCAACGGAGTAGTGCTAATGGAGAGCCGAGCCCCCAGTCGTACCTGACAAGGTCTACGCGAATTCTTCGTTGGACTTTCAGCGAAAGGACTTTCTCGCTGGTGAGCGTATCTTTTCAAGTTTGCATAAACGCCCAATTATTAAAATTTTTTTTTGTCAAACTGGCTCATCGTGAGCTACGATATCAGTCGTACATACCCGTTAGGTCTATCGGCATATTTTCAACGAGATTTGGGTCTCACGCTAGTGAATTATTCTCAACGTTAATCAGACAGTGAATCGTCTTAGACGACCCATTTTTCCTGTACCACAAATAATACAGAGGGTACATTTTGTAACGTTTGAATTGGATTTAAAGTTACTTTTGAATTTTATATTCTCTTTAATAATGATGATTAAATCATTAGGAAAAGAGAAAATCGGTTAAAATTCTTAAGATGTCCACAAAATGCTCTAAGAAAGCATTAATTTCTCAAAATTACTATTATCTCGCAGTTAAACTACTCCCACAACCTTAGTGAGGTGTAAATTAAAAAAGAATTTGTACAGTGGAATTAAATTTAATCTAAATATCATTTAGACTAGACATAGCGTTGTGTTATTAAAATTTACTTTTAAAGATGGAAAAATTAACTTATAATATCAATAAGACTCAGATATTACTTGGTCGCCAAAAATAAAGTGTGTTTATAAGTGAGAAGACAGATAGACTTAGCAGAAAAGTTGAATATATATATATATATATATATATATATATATTGTAACGTGCCTTTTCGTGGCTTGAAAAACGAAGACCGTTTTTTTGTTTACTTTATAGCTCTTTTGGGCCGATCGCAAAGTTTTGTTAACCAATCTAGTAAATCGGCCCTCTGGTATGTCTATTTACGCGACCGTAATCTCTTTCAGCTCCAACCCATGCTCTTATTAGAGGTGTGGTTTTTATCTTTGACAAATAAATCGACGGTCTGTGCTTTTCTGTACCTTTTTTCCTTCTCCTAATTAATGGAAGGTTCCAATTTGGCTTCGTATCTTTTTGGGAGGTTAATATGGCCCCCTCCTGTGTAACACGAATGAAAGGGTTCACTCGACGCTCTCTGAAGCGTTTAGTAAAGAATCGGTACTGCCTGGACTTCCTATAGAAGGGAGTTTAAAAAAAACACTAAAATATTTAAGTCTGGCCAGACGCAATTTAAACGGGAATATTTGCTTGGAGGCAGTTACCCAAATAGTTAAGACTTATATTGAGGGTGTGAAAATAAATTCCCCTTGAAGTCTTATATACGTTTTTTCTCTTTCCCGAAGCTAGATAATTTGAAAATTTACTTCCGTTTGATAAGGAAATATCCCTGAACACACCAAAAGCCGATACGTGTTTTTTTTTAATGGCCTAGATAAAAGGTTGCAAGATTGAATTTGGGTACCAGGTGAGAAACAATTATGATGGGCTTATTCAGATATAATTCCGAAAAAGATATTTTTTTTTTTTTGGTCTTATTTTGTTCACTCGAAATGTGGTTGAAACAATACGTAAATGAATTTTTCTGAAAATAAAGTACCATTTGTTTGATAAGATTTTCTAGATACTAACAATTACCAAGAATGGGTAGTTTAAATTAACTCATTCTTGGTTAACAATAATTTTCCTCAAATTTTTCTTTGCTCGTGGAGTCAGGCATTTAAAAAAATTTTTTTGTTTGAACATTGTTTTTAATTTACCGCGTGGCGTTCGTAATGTCGTGCCATCTCGAGCGTTTCATACGCGTGCGTTAAAAAAAATTGTTAACTTTTTGGGTTTCTTTTTTTAGTTTTTTCGTGGCTTTGGCAGTTTTCTAGTTTGGTTCGATGGAGACAACAACAGCGGACAAGCTCGTCCGTATTTATTAGTCTTCTCCTTTGGTTGTAGTAGGAATTGGTCCGAAACATGTATCGGCCATATTCTCGATATATAATGCGTGAGTCGTAGTCGGGATAAGACTTTGTTCTTCAAGTTTTATTAAGGTCTATTGCGACCTCCATGATGCCATGATTATTTCACGTTCGAATTTGCCGTCTCGCTGACTCGTTAAGGAATCAAAAGCCAAGCGATGTCCATTTTATTTGTTAGAGATGTTGGGCGCTAATCAACCATGGTGTTCGCCAACGTCATGTAACTCATTCGAAGATACGACAAGATATTTGCCTTGATGATGCCAGTCCGCCAGAGAAACTTGTTTCGCTTTCGATGAAGAATTTGCGAAAAAGTAAGATTTTTTTTTCCTTTTGGTTTATGAAATTCAAAATTGGACCAACGCAATTTGGATGCTTAATGGAACAACCGTCTGTGAAGTCCTTCGCCATTTTTTTTTTTTTTACCCTCTGGTTCCCCTGTGACTATCAACGTGAGTCAAACATTTTTTCGTATAAAGTACTTTAAGAAATAATTGGACTGGCCTTTGGACTTAAACATTTATTTTTTTTAAACAAAAAATAACTTTTGATTTTCGATGCTTTTTGTGCTTTTTGGACTTCCTCTCGTCTCGGCAATTTTTAAGTTTGATGTATTTTCTTTTTAATCTTATGTGCCTTTTTTTAATTTTCCTTTGATTTTTTTGTTGAAACTGAGAAACTTCCTGTTGTATTTTTATTCTGACTTTTTCTTTAACCCTTACTTCTAGGATTTTAACGGATTTCTTCCTCGTCGCTGCTGAAAAGTTACCTGTGTGTCCTTTGGCGTTGTTTCCCTTCCCTACGTTCCTTTTTGTTTAGTGTAGTAATATTTCAGTGTCCCTGTTATCTTTAGTCTTATTTGTGCGTGACGAGGTAAGTATCCTGTAATTTACGGAATTTTAACCAATTTTCCGTTCTTGTTTATTTTATTTTAATTTTTTTTTTAGTTCCAAGCGTTTGTTCGATTATTTTTTTGGACTATTTACTCGACCATCCAACTTAGTGAAATACTTCGTACTGGACTTTATCCATTGTTCCACTCCTCTTGCGATACTAATTCGGCCATCGTCAGGATCTTTGTAATTTTATCCGCAACAAAAAAAGGAAACTCGTCTTATGTAACTCAACAGTGTCTTTCTAATTAATTATGTATCCATTGTTTAAATATATTTTTTTCTGACTCAAAAAAAAAAGAAAAAAAATAAAAGCAACAAATTCGCTTGGAATTAATTCTCTTCTTTTTTGATTTAGTCACAGACTTCATTTTTAGATTAATAAAGATTTAAAAGAGAATTAAGAACCTAAATAAAGCTAATTTTTTGATCCTTCTTAGCAATAATTAAAGTAATCCTCCACCTTGGTTGTAAGCGCGGTATGTAGTTTTGGGGTTTAGAATACTAGTAAAGGGGTTGGGGTTTCCGTAGCTGTGCGTGTCACTGAATTGGCACGCTACAATATATATATATATATATATTTAATAACATTAAGAAAAGAATTCTTAAAAAAAGATTTCTTCAATTACATATTTAAATTCCCCAACAACCATGACAAAGGAAAACAGTAGTTGTATGTGAATCAAGAATATCAGTAGCAAGTAGCAACTAAAAAAAAGTTGCTAGAGAAAATAAAAGCCAAAAGAGTATGCAGTAATAATGCACAAAATAAATATTAGCAGGCTTCAAAACACTTGTGTGGCCATCACAAATGGAAGAAAACATAATATTTTAACTCAATTGAATCAAAACTGTTGAATGCTTGTACAAAATACAAGACAGCAAATAAGATAAAATTGCTTGATTCACTTAGTCATTTAAAATATGAAATGTGAAAAAGAAAATCCATAAAAAAATAAAGCCTTACACTTTACAAAAGAAATATGTAAAGACAAATGTACAAAAAAATATTTTGACTACTCCAGTTTAAACCATTAGAGAGATATTAGGGACCAAAATTAAATAAAAAAACTCCTTAAAAATGTGTAAAAAGAAATTTAGAATTACATAATGGGCCAAGACTGAAGATAAGAAAGTAAAATTACATTAAAAAAGAAAAATTTATTTTGGAAAGGTTAAAAGTCCTAATTAAAAGTTTAATTTTAAGTCCCAACAGGCATGGTTAGCTCAATATAGCAAAGGCACTGTTTAAATTACATGTTGAACAGAATATGATGATGGCTTCCGGAGAAGAGATTGACTGGAAAATACAGAAAAATCTGCGTCACTGTCTATTGAAGTAAGTGTCCATCTCAACAGAATAGGACCAAACGAAAATGAAAATAGGCTTACATATCCGGATATTAATGAACTTGAGGCAGCTAAGACATAATCCATGAAAATCAATTCATGAAACCAGAAAAGTTGAAGTCAGAAACTGTAGTGGCTATGGATGATGACGAAGCCTTACTGGAACATCTTTACTAGTGGAAAACCGGAAAAGTAGTGAAGAAATTTTGGCATGTTGAAGCTTTTATACTCTTGTGTCAACAGTCAAGAAGCACGCGGCTAGCACGCGGCAACAATTGAAGGGCACACTTCAGAGCTTGACTATGTAAATCAGAGAACATCTTTTAAATGTATGACAACAATTGATATGTTATAAAACATTGTTGGCGATCTTAAATTAAGACATCAAAATAAAATTGTACAAAATTTTATCTTATTTATACCAACTCAAAAATTCAGAGAATCCTTAATATAGACATCACTGATGCTAATATTGGCATCAGAAGTGCCAAAAAGAAATTTAACCAGATTCCTGATCAAGCAAATTGGCAAAAAAATTGCTAAAAGAATATATTTTAACTGTTCACAAGAAAATTGCTATAGCTAAATGTGTACACATTATTAATTAATATTGCTAATTAAAATCTTACGAAAATCGCCCAGAATATATCTATAAAAAAATAAATATATAATAACATTTTTAAGTGACAAGTAGCTAGGAAAGAAGTATTGAAATTTTGTTCAAAAAAAATCTTTTTAACAATATTGCCTGGGCTAGGATAATAAAAAAAAACTAAATAATTATACAGGGTGTTTCAAAATTATGTACAATAAATTTAGTGACATATTCTTCAGGTCAAAAGAAGACGAAAATGTTCTATAGCACTTTGTCTGAAAACGATTTATTTACGCGATACAGCCAACTAAACC
The DNA here is from genome assembly GCA_023313115.1 of Rhysida immarginata. Lineage (NCBI taxonomy): Eukaryota > Metazoa > Arthropoda > Chilopoda > Scolopendromorpha > Scolopendridae > Rhysida > Rhysida immarginata. Next base: position 5,827 of record JAHWFO010002540.1, read on the forward strand.
CGTGGCTCCAAATTACAGGAATCGTTCAAAGTGTCCGCCACCAGCTCGCATGTCCGCCACCAACTCTGATGTCATGGAAGAGTTCGTCGCCAGCATTAAGAACGGTTTGGCATGCATTTTCAATTCGTTGTCGCAGATCCATAATGTTAGGAACTTCTATGCTGTAGACGATCGTTTTCACATGACCCCACAGAAAAAAGTCCAAGGGATTAAGGTCGGGTGATCTTGCAGGCCAGGCTACCGGTCCACCTCGACCTATCTACCGATTCGTGTATGCAGCATTAAGGTGTGCTCGCACAACATGGCTGAAATGTGTCGGAGCGCCATCATGCATGAACCACATGTTAGATCTTATCAAAAGAGGAACATCTTCCAGTAATTCTGGCAATGCATTCTGCAGAAACAAAAGATACGTTCGCCCAGTCAATCGTGGCGGCAACACATAAGGGCCAATTAAGTTATTTCCGACAATTCCACACCCTATGTTCACGGAGAAACGCCCTTGATGCGCTCGAGCTCTGGTAACATGCAGGTTAGCATCTGCCCAATGGTGCTGGTTGTGAGAATTTACGATTCCTGTCCGGGTGAAGGTTGCTTCATCCGTGAAAAGTATCTGGCTGACACAACTAGGGTCTGCAGCATGACGACGTTGTATCCATTGGCAAAATCGTTGTCGGTGTAGATAGTCCGTTGGGTTCAGTGCCTGAACCAGTTGCAGGTGGTATGAATGCAAAAGCTGATGGTGAAGAATGCGCCAAACAGATGAGTGCGGAATGTGTACCATGGAAGAAATACGTCGGCTGCTTGTCTGTGGTTCATCATGTATGATGTCAATTATCATATCCTCCTCATCCGGAGAATGTGCTACAGGCCACCCTTGTCCTGTTTGACGGCCAAACGAACCACGCTCCCTCAAATGTCTGTCGACAGATACAAATGTTCGGTTATTTGGCAAACGTCTATTCGAAAAGCGTTCTTGGTAAAGTCTTCTTGCTTCCACAGCATTTCCGTCCGCAAGACCATACATTAGGTACATGTCAGTGTATTATGCACTGGAATACATGTACATGACTTTTTTTTTACGTAAATCGTAATGCGTATGTCAAAGCACGCAAACGTTCTGAAATTGATATTCCTAGTGGATGTACAGTAGTGAAACTACAGTAATAGAAACAAGCGTACACAACTAATGGAACAACCCTAAAGTAGGTTTAAATGGAACAAACCACTCAACCTAGTGTTGGGTCGATACACTGGAACTGCTAAAATATCTTCCGCTAACTACCGTGCTTCCCTACTGTATGATATTGGATTACTCGCAAACAAATCGTTTCCAGACAAAGTGCTATAGAACATTTTCGTCTTCTTTTGACCTGAAGAATATGTTACTAAATTTATTGTACATAATTTAGAAACACCCTGTATATCATCAAAATTTAATTATAACAAAACTTTCATGGCTACATGTCAAAAAAAAAATTGAGGTAAAGGGTTTATCATTTTTTTACTAAATAAAAACAACTGAAGAAAAATGTGATGAACGAATTACTAGAGCATCACATACCTCAATAATCTACCAAAAAAAAAATTATATACTTGTCAAAAGTATATTAAGGAAAAATAATTTTTAAATTTTTAAATAATATTATAGTTTTAAATAATATTATATTATATTATAGTTTAATAATTATTTAAATAATATACCTTTTTGGATAGTAGAATAATCTACGTTGGGCAAATTTCGCAAGTTTTTGGTTTTTAAAAGGGCAAGAAATTCTAAACCCTGCTAAAATGTCAGTGCCAAGAATACCGTCATATGGCCTGTCACTAAGGTCATGTAACAGAAAATCTTTTTCTCCAATATTTATTCCTTGAACCACAACAGATCCACGTTCCAATTTAGAGATGTTAGTACAACCACCACTAACACCCTTGACAAAGAGGTTTTTGTCCAATATTTTTAAACCAGGTATCTGGTCAGCAAGAGACTGACTTATAAATGAAACTTGTGATCCTGTGTCAATAAGAAAAATGAACTTTTGTGAATTAATAGAGATATTTGCTTTGTATAGATTATCCTCATCACAGTTGACAAGAATCTCTTCTTTGTCCTTTTTGGAAAAAGATGGAGCCTTATTTTTATTGAAACAATTTGGGGCTATCTGACCCTCAAGACCACATTTGTAACAGGTCATCTTGGCCTTCTGAGACACAGAATTAATGGATAAACTGTTTACAGCTTCTGACAATTGTGAAACCATACTCTCCAAATCCTTTAAGTGCTGGATCACTGCTGGTTCCAATGAATTTGATTCTTTCACAATTGAAGATGAGGTTTCTAGTATTACTCTTTTTTCAAGTTCTTCATTTTCCAGGGCACATTGTAAAGCATCTTCAAACGATTTAGGTTTTACAACCATAAGAACTCTCTTGTGAACTAAGAGACTGCTAATAATGAATCTAACTTTAAGAAGTTTATTCCTTTCCTGATTGAGGGCAGGATTTTGCTTTAGAAACTTATCTACTGCTAGAATAAGTCTATTAGAAAAATGTTCCACAGACTCGCGTCTCTTCTGAATAACATCGGAGAGTTCTTTAAAAAAATCCTTTTCAACCTTGACTTTGCCAAAAATTTGTGAAAATCTACTTATAAATTCAGTATAGTCTTCTAAATCGTATAGCTCATATTCAGCAACTCTTTTTGCAGCTGTACCCTTTAATATAGATTTAAGGATGATTAATTTAATATCATCAGACCACCTTGCTGCCAAACCAATTTTATCCAGCATAGCCAGAAAAGCGGAAACATTGAGACCACCATCATCTCCAGAAAAGAATGGAATTGCACCGGTATAACCAGCGAGGATGGGAGCAGTTTCCTGGGTGTCAGGCATTGTATCTATGTTATTTCCAAGTAAAAAAATAAAAGGAAAATTCAATATTAATTTGTTTTCTCAACTGTAACACACACTAACAACCAAGTACATTCAAAATTGAGATAAATGTATACAATTTAATAAAAATTCCACAATAACCATTCTAAAACTGGACTAAGAAAGAATGTTATTCTCCTGGTCATGGCACCAAATGTAACGTTTGAATTGGATTTAAAGTTACTTTTGGATTTTATATTATCTTTAATAATGATGATTAAATCATTAGGAAAAGAGAAAATCGGTTAAAATTCTTAAGATGTCCACAAAAAGCTCTAAGAAAGCATTAATTTCTCAAAATTACTATTATCTCGCAGTTAAACTACTTCCACAACCTTATTGAGGTTTAAATTGAAAAAAAAAATGTATAGTGGAATTAAAATTTAATCTAAATATCTTTAGACTAGACACTGCGTTGTGTTATTAAAATTTACTTTTAAAGATGGAAAAATCAACTAATAATATCAATAAGACTCAGATATTACTTGGTCGCCAAAAATAAAGTGTTTATAAGTGAGAAGACAGATAGACTTAGCAGAAAAGTTGAAAATATATATATTTAATAACATTAAAAAAAGAATTCTTAAAAGAAGATTTTTTCAATTACATATTTAAATTCCCCAACAACCATGACAAAGGAAAACAGTAGATGTATGTGAATCAAGAATTCACTTACAGTCATTTAAAATATGAAATGTGAAAAAGGAAATCCATAATAAAAAAAATTAAGGCCTTACACTTTACATAAGAAACATGTAAGGAAAAATGTAAGAAAAAATATTTTGACTACTCCAGTTTAAACAATTGGAGAGATATTAGGGACCAAAATTAAATAAAAAAAAACCTTAAAAATGTGTAAAAAGAAATTTAGAATTACATAATGGGCCAAGACTGAAGATAAGAAAGTAAAATTACATTAAATAGGAAAAAATTTTGGAAAGGTTAAAAGTTCTAATTAAAAGTTTAACTTTAAGTCCCAACAGGCATGGTTAGCTCACTACAGCAAAGGCACTGTTTAAATTACAAACCTAGCGTCAATAAACTTCGGACACCAAGTAATTTGGCTAAAAACACTGAAAAGTGATTACAGAGGATTGCAGGCTAATGAAAATAGATTTACTGAGTATATGTAACAATATCAACATCGATTTAGAATCGATTTAATGGTGTTAAATAATTTATTCAAATTTATTTAAAATTGCGTTGTCAACAGGATTCAAAGAACTTCGTACACAAGGGGTCGCCAGCATATAGAACTTTCCTGAGGGCTGTAGAAACGCCCGGAATGCTTTGCATCAGGCTTTAAAAGCACCATCCACGCACAGAGCACGGTATTCGTGTTGTTTTGAACCATGGGACATGGTAGTAGAAACGTGTATACGGCAAAAAATTAATCAGCAGTCCCAGAATAACAAATCCCAGCGAGCTATTGCCCATGAATTATCAGTTCCACTCTGTACTGTTAATGGGATCATCAAGCGTTTCAGAGAACTCGGGAAAACAGAACCAGGGACTGCACCAGGCAAGCAGCGATTATTGAATGTTAGGGACCTACTAGTATTTTGACATTACATTGAGAAAAACAGGCATGCTCCCATAAGTGAAATGACTGTTTGGGCTCGAGAATATTTTCATATACCCATATCCAAAAGCACAGTCCGCCGTTACATCAGAAGATGCAACTATTACTTATACGCTACAAAGAGGAAGCCATTTATGAGCACTGTAGCATAGCATCACTGGGTAGCATGGGCCAGAACCCATCTAAAGTGGATCCTTGCTCAGTGGAATAGTGTTCTGTGGTCCGACGAGTCCACCTTTGCAGTGATGTATGGCAACAACGGTCGCAAGGTGCTAAGGACCAAGCACGAAAGTAATCATCCCGACTGTTACCAGAGGAAAGTTCAGAAGCCTGCATCGCTGATGGTGTAGGGCTGCATGAGTGCAACCGGGACAGGATCGCTTCACTTTTGCGAGGGCACTATTAACTCTGCTGCCTATATAAATATTCTTCAACAGCATCTGCGTCCATCCCGTCAAAAGTTGTTCAATAGAAGACCAAGCATCTTTCAGCAGGACAACGCGAAGCCACATGCTGCGCAAGGCTTGGCTACAACAGCAGCGTTTCAGGGTGCCTGACTGGCCTGCCTGCAGCCCAGATCTGTCACCCATTGAAAATGTATGGCGCATTTTAAAGCGAAAAGTCAGACAGCGGAAGCCTCGAACACTGCAGCAGTTGCGGGCGTGTATTTCCGAAGAGTGGGACAAAATTCCAGTAGAAACAACGCAGACGTTAGTGTCCAGCATGCCTCAACGACTTCGGAGCGTCATTAGTCGGAAAGGTGACGTCACTCAGTGGTAATGTGCAATAATCGGTACAGTGTACGAAGTTCATTGCAACGTGTTGAAAACGGAACATTACAAAAAGTCGGTTATTTAATTTTCTCGTTTTCTTTTTTATGTTATCACAGTTGTACTAAAGCTCTGTCCACTCAATAAAGTAATTTTCATTTGTTTACAATTAGTTTCGTTGTACTTATCCAAAATTCTGTAGGTGTCCGAAGTTCATTGACGCTAGGGTTGTACATGTTGAACAGAATGTGATGATGGCTTCCGGAGAAGAGATTGACTGGAAAATCCAGACAAATCTGCGTCAATGTCTATTGAAGTAAGTGTCCATCTCAAGAGAAGAGGACCAAATGAAAATGAAAATGGGCTTACATATCCGGATATTAATGAACTTGAGATAGCTAAGACATAATCCATGAAAATCAATTCAGGAAACCAGAAGAAAAGTTGAAGTCAGAAACTGTAGTGGCTATGGATGATGACGAAGCCTTACTGGAACATCTTTACTAGTGGAAAACAGGAAAAGTAGTGAAGAAATTTTGGCATGTTGAAGCTTTTATGCACTTGTAGCAACAGTCAAGAAGCACACGGCTAGCACGCGGCAACAATTGAAGGGCACACTTCAGAGCTTGACTATGTAAATCAGAGAACATCTTTTAAATGTATGACAACAGTTGATATGTTATAAAACATTGTTGGCGATCTTAAATCAAGACATCAAAATAAAATTGTACAAAATTTTATCTTATTTATACCAACTCAAAAATTCAGAGGATCCTTAATATAGACATCACAGATGCTAATATTGGCATCAGAAGTGCCAAAAAGAAAATTAACCAAATTCCTGATCAAGCAAATTGGCAAAAAAAATTGCTAAATGAATATATTTTAATTGTTCACAAGAAAATTGCTATATCTAAATGTGTACACATTATTAATTAATATTGCTAATTAAAATCTTACGAAAATCGCCCAGAATATACCTACAAAAAGTAAATATATAATAACATTTTAAGTGACAAGTAGCTAGGAAAGAAGTATTGAAATTTTCTACAAAAAAAAAACTTATTAACAATATTGCCCGGGCTAGGATAATAAAAAAAACTAAATAATTATATATCATCAAAATTAAAATATAGCAAAACTTTCATGGCTACATGTCAAAAAAAAATTGAGGTAAAGGGTTTATCATTTTATTACTAAATAAAAACAACTGAAGAAAGATGTGATGAACGAATTACTAGAGCATCACAATTTTTCCCGGCTACGAATTACTTCTCTCTAATTATTGCTTTCGTATTTCTAGTTCCCGATTCTAAGCCCAGTCTGGTGCGACAGTTTTCTACGATTTTGTGTTCACCGGATTTGTCTACCTCCATAGTTAATGTGACAATATATTTCGTTCTCGAATAAGTGTAATAGGCATGCGTATGATGCCAGTGCTGTGAATTAAGTGAAGGCCAAGTGGACCGTATTTGCTTATGTGATACAGCGTTCTTGTGTCGTGCAACTCCACGAGTGTGTGTGCATCTAGAGTTACCGTAATTTATTCGTTTGCTTATTCTTTCCTCATTACGGGATCAATTCTAAAGTACTTATAGTTATCTTGAATTTGTTTATGTGTAATTATGATTCATTGATTATTAAATATTGACTGAAAGACTCAGTTGCATTTTTGAACGTTTTATCCGAAGTAGATAAGATCTTGATTAATTAGTTTAATTATTTGTTTCTATTATCCTATAATCGTTTACTTATAATCTTCTGAAACAAATCACTTCCACTGTCGTAGTAAGCAACCTGTTTGCCTATTTACACTAGTCCGGCTCTTTAGCAACTTCAGGGCGAAATCATAGCTAATTTGCCTACAAACGTCAGGTGGTTATAATAATATAGCCACTCAGAGTAAACACTTCCTAATATAGATCTCCCTACATAATTTTACAAAGTTTTAACAATACAAATATCATTGTTATCAGCGTCGATCAGTCGTCTATAGTTAGACCAGTCTATCAGTATAGGTTCAAATTCATTAAAGAGTTACATTTCGAAAAATTGCAAAAGCGCCTGCTCTCCTATAACTTATAATACCATATTTTTCAATATTTTAAATTTGTTCTACACAGCATGAAATCTTTCACACAGGACTGGTGAAAGTGACAAAGCTAAGATATCACACTTCTGTCACATGGGTGCTTCAAGTTTCACATGTATAAACTCGTAGGGAGCTGAGTATCATGCAGTGGGAGAATAAAAACATGTAACAGTGGACGGAATTAAAAATGAACATAAATAAATGTTTATTTGAATATAAAAGTAACTTAATTAATAAATGGAGTATTGGTATAATTTAGCAACAGCGAATCTTAGCAACGTGCATATCAATATACCATACAAGCAAAACAAAATATAAAGCAAATAAATGAAAAACCAATAACGTTATGCAAATTCGATTACTTAAGTGAACCTTAAATCAAAGCCATGGCTTAAAACAATAACTCTGGATTTACACTTAATGGTGACTCAAAACCACAATATCCAATTGCAATTGTAATCATAAATAACAGACTTACTTAAACAAAATCCTTAATTAAAGAGTCTGACTACCATAGAATAAATTAACGACACCTTAGGAATACAAGCATTGAATCTCATATGATAATGTAAAATTTTCAAAGATTCCACAACACACACATAGTGAAACGCTCTAATAAGTCCATAAAAGTGAGTCCTAATATATTACGTAAAGTCCAAGTCCACAACTAAATAAATGCTACATTAGCTGGAATGCATAAATCGAATTACACTGTGGATTTGCAATAATTCATGAACAGAATAATCATTCTAAGTGCTAAGTCGGTTACAGTAATTAATGCGGAAATTAATTATTCAAGTCGCAATATCAGTTAGCGTAACTCACGCATAAACCTAATTATTTAAAGTCACAAAGACAGTTCAGATAAGTCCGAAAGTTCTTAAAACTAAGCTATAACAAGACCATAACGAACAAAGCATTCAGCGAATAGCCATATATGAATACATAAATTCCAAAAGAGCTATTTAATACCACAGTGAGAACCACTAATTGCTGTAATTTCTTTTTACTGCATTATTAAAGAAAATAGCATATATCCTACACGCACACCCTTTACTGGTTAAGGGAGACGGAATGAGATATGCACAAAACATAATTTAAAGGCACTTAAATAGTAAAACCCAGGTCGTGGTGCAAGTACGCATTCAAACTAAAGGGACATAAACCCCTCACCGACGTGTAGTATCGGAGTTCTCGCCCTGAGAGCTCCGTAAAAGCCGACTTGACCAGATTGGCATTATTGCCCACAAAGAAAAAGGCACTTACTAGAGAATACGTGTAATCTCCGACTGTTCTCCGGAACGCTCTTGGAGGGTTGACTATTGAAAGCTGCGAAGGCGAATTGCTTGCTGGACTTTCCTGCTCCTGCGAGAATGAAATCTCCGCCCTCCGGGCTTCGCTGCACGACGTGGTTTTCTCGAACTGCGCAATTTGCACTCCCGAAACACTCGTAGAGGCGGCCGTCTAACTCTCTCCGTTCCCGGCCGGTTTCCGGATAGAGAAACCCGCTCGGCGACTGCTGTGAATTTTCTGCAGACCCACGCTCGGAGAAGACGTTCTTCTGTCCGGTACCCTAGTCCCATTTTATCTCCTTACTTCTCTTCAACTCCGCGCTCGAAAGTCCTCCTGCGTGCTGATTGGTCCGGGCGTGTTGACGTTCCTGATGACGTTGTTGACGCCGCCCCGCTTTCCTCTCTGAGTGATAGTAAATACGAGAGCGAAAGTGGGCGATCCCGTCATAGGAATTCACGTTGTTGTTTGAATTCCGTGACATCAAGTCTTCTCAAAACAAAATCTATCACAAACATTACACGAATATCCAAATTCATTGTTTATGAATTTGAAAGGAAATAAGAATTCCGGGTCCCAAACTGTCGCATATACGGGTGAGGCATTTATCTTGAGACAACTGAATATCTCGGAAACTAAGCATTGTAAGAAAAAATGTCCAAATGTCTCGTGGGAAAAATTGATTAGTTTAAAAATTACCCCCCCCCCTTGTGAAATCTTAAATAGGATCCCCTATTTTTAATATTATATTCAGATTGTACACAATATTCGAGAAATGTTTTATTCTTGGTGTTTTTTCAATTGATCCAACATTTAAGGAGATAGAGGTTCCTGAAAGTGTTGAACTCTTAAAGTCACAGCCAAACAAGTCATTTACAAAAAACATTCGCCTTAATGAGAGGAGTACGTACTTGTCGAGTTTGAGTTTGGTTCGCTCGTTTGAATGCTATAGCCATTTTTTTTAATTTTTAGAAAATAATATCTCGAAAAAGGGTTACCCAATTGACTTAAAATATACGCTAAGGCACAATTTAAGGAACCCTCTAAATATGTATAATTTTTATTTGGTGCGGCTATTTGCCGTTTCAGATGAGTTAGCTGTATAATTTTGGTCACATACCTACAGTCGGGTGCATAAAGGTTTTTACCTAAGTCAGAATTTTTCGGCTTCCTTACAATACTTCAATCCAATGAGATTACTTTTTCCAGGTATCTATTCGAGCACGCTTACTATGGAACGATTCCATAAACCAAACAAAAAAAAATTTTATGCTGCTCTGATGAGAATTTTCGTTTTATTAATAACTAGTATTAAAACCCGTCATACGACGGTGCCACAACAGGCAAATCTGTAAATGCCATTTCAATTTTAAAGTTTCGCCTGTGATAGGACTGATAATTGACAGGGCTGCCAATAATAATAAAAATGTTTACTTAGTTTTCAAACCTGCTTATTCCTTGAGGTCGCGGGGCAGCGCTCGAGATTTTCCGCCATCAGGTTCATGTACTCAATTGTAATATCTAAGCGGCTCGAACCCAGATGATCAATGTAATCTAGCCACATAGTTCTAGGCCGACCCTTGGTCTCTTATGAGACATACTTCTCGTCTTCTTCCAGGACCTCCACGGTCACCTGACCTAATCCTGTGATTTTTTTTATGGGCTTACGACCCAGTATATGTTTTTGTACCCCCCCCCCTACCCCCACCCAGCCCGTTCCCACGTGACTTAACCCAACTACCGACTTGGAAAATAGCAACTTCCTAGGAAGACGGTTTTGCGGCTCCGTATATATGGCCAAACCAATGCACCTGAGGCCTCTCAGTGCGAAGAAGTAGCGAATAAGACAGCCTTATTGTGATGCTGAACACTATCTGGTAGGGAACACCTGTCCCACCTCTCAGAATCTCATTTCGGCACTATTTCTGTCATTACCCAAGAGTCATGACCATACGAGAGAAGGGAATGGGGACAAAGATTTGAAAACAGACAGCTTGCGTTTCTTTCCTAGCTCTAGTTTTTTACAACGGATCACCACAGTTTCTCGTCAGACACAGCTTGCTGCACCGAACCGAGCATCCAATAAATAATTTTTCGCTATTTATTAATTAATATCACAGGAAATGGCGTGAAAAAATCCTCCAATGAGCATTTTTCAAATTATTCTTTGAATAATTTTATTGCTTTTGATTTTATTCGAAAGCCCGGCGTACGAAGGTTACTGCAATACTGGAAACTGCAAGTTCGATTTTAGTTTTAAAAATTTTTTATCTGTGACAGGATTGTGATAATTGGCAGGACTGCGATAATTGACAGTATTTCTAATATTAAAAAAAGTCACTGTCAATATGAGAGTGATGCTAACATAATGTGTCCTGTTACTATGGGACAAAGTCACTACTGTCAATTTCACAGTTATAACCTAATACAAAAATACATTTACAACTATTAGATATAAACTTTGCTCTTCGATGAAAATGACTCGTCGGGCTTTTTTTTTTTTTTTTTAACCCCCTCCTTTCTTTTTTTTTCGGCCGACAGCCCCTGGCGGGGCCGCCCCCCCCACGACCACTATATTTTAAAACTAAAAAAATTAATTATACACATATAATGAATATTGAAAAATTAAGAAGGAAATGTTTTTTGCTTTTGATTTTTTTCGATTTGATTTTTTATTTTTCTAATTTATGAATTTTTTCTTTTTATCAATTTGTACAACTGAAAAATTATTATTATAAAAAGAATGTCATAAAATGTAAAAACTAATGTCACCTACTTGTGATTTGAATTGTTAATCAATTTCAAAAAGTTTTATTTGAATGTTATTATTTTTTTCAAATTAAAAAATAAGAATGCGTGTAATGAATTTAAAATTACTTACTTAGGATTTAATTTGGTTTATTTATTTATTTTAGTGTGCTATATTTAAATGTCAATAGATATATATAGTTAAATCTATGATGAGAATATATTTTTGAACCGTAGCCTACGAAAAATGTAAAATTTTTTAATAGTCTTTTTCGTCGGCTGCGATTTTTGAAATTTAACAATCAGTGTTTTTTCATTTATTGGAAACAATGAAACTTGTATTATTGCTCGTCCCTATGGAAACGGGCACGGAGCAGGAGGATTTACCATTTTATATATAAGATAAACTAATTTATTTGGTTAATAATTAACATAAATGATGCGCAGTATCGATATAATTATATGCGTGATCAAGAGATAAGCTGATGCAGCGCTCGTTATGGTGTGATGCGGAAGGAATTTACAGGTGTAAATGGAAGCTATTTTCTTTTGACTGCTCGAAAGGTTACAAGTCTCATTTTTTGTGTGTATACAGGGCGTTTTTGAATTGAGTACAGATTTTTTGGGAGATGATAGAAGAGGTCCTTAGAAGTATTTTTTGTCATATGAACACATGGTCCCCGCAGCTCCGTTTACTTACAATACTACATTGAACAATCAGATGACACCTGGACGCAGTGTGCGTTGATAGGCCTAGATTATTTTATTTTTAAAATTTCCATTTCAATTTCAATTTCAATTCAATCTTACCTAATAATAACATTATTCTGCCCCCGTTATCATTGACTTTCCCTCACTTCTGGTCAAACCATAAGAGTTAATAAGAGTTACCTTGATGAAACAAAAATGCTCTATAGGTCAATAATAGACAATTAAAATGCATTTAAGTTCAAAAATAATTGATATCAGGTTTGGTCAAAATAATCGATTTTATGACAAATTCTTCACATTTATTTCAATTTAAAAGCAGGTTTTTAAGATATCTCGACAAAATAAAAAATGAAATGTAGCTCTATTCATCGAGGTATGTAGCTTTATTCATCGAGGTAACAAATGTAACCATCCCAGGGAAATGAATGGACATATTAGAATTACGATCAAAATTTGCATAATACTCCTATTAACCTAAGAAATATGATAACTAACATAGAATACGTAGTATAGATACCAAACATAAAAATCATACCACAAATAACAAAGAAAAGCACTAATAACAACCACCAATATAAAAACAAATGACACAAACAAATTTTAAAGCCATATGTCAATCTAGTAAAGAAAAATGGAGCACTACCAACATAACTTACCAAATACCTTGCATCAATTGTGAACACATTTACACATACGAATAAAGGAACATGAAAGGGCATTTCGTAACAAAGATAGAAACAATCATTTAGTTAACCATTGCATTAATCAAAATCATACACCAAAGTTAAAATCATTAGTAAGGAGAATAATTACAAAAAAGATTAATAAAAGAAACCATCATCATTACAAATGATAAAAACTTAGCCAAACCTTCAATTGACATCAATAATAAATGGAAAATGCTTTTAAAAAAAGATAGCTGATATGCCCGGCTTTGCTCGGGCTGACTCTGATGAAATTTTGCAATATCTGAATTTTGAATATAAATAAGTACACATGAAAAACCCTTAGAGTTATTAAAGTTATATTCACTTTGGAAAAACGAAAAGAATTCTTCAAAATGCTCGCACCGGAATTTCCTGTTTATTTGGGTTTGCCCAGGAAAATTCGACATTGCATCCTCAACATTTTAGAATATCAGAGAAAGGCCATGAGTATTGAATTATTTCTTTCTATATTAAAAAATACTTCAGAGATGGGTTCAAAGAGTCGAAGAAGTCTTTTTACAGCCTCATCAACATCCCTCATCAACATGTAACTGTTTCAATAGAGTTGTACTCAAGCGTGGAATGATGTTCTGAATGTGGTTGTTTGCCCTCTGAACAGTATTAGTTAGCAGCAAGGATTGCCCTCTCACGCCATCAGTTGAGATGTTTATAATTTTCTAATATGTTCAGATAAAACTATCTATTCTCTAAAGGAAGTTAGTACATTACAAAAACCATACGAAAAATAAATTTTCTCCAGTTATTTGCTCATTAGCGAAAGTATCATCACCTTTTCAGCAAAAGCTTGAGCAATTGTATTTGAGCACTAGAAGTTGTATTCTCTTATTTGTTTTAGAATAATTTCTTACATCTCTTCAAAGATTTTAATAAAAAAAGAAATAATAATGATTTATTTAATTCATTAAATAATTACTTTTTTATAATTATTTCCCTTGACAATCATTAAGGCAGGCATCGTACCCGACGAAAAAGACAGGCAATGGCACTAAATCACGGCCTTCTAGAAATTACCAGGCCTGAACATGGAAAAGATAAAACACTGTTACGTCCAACCGGTGATGCTTTTACACAACACCACCTAAAGGCATGGCCTGAGCGCGAAAACGTTATACGTTGTTAAAACGTCATAAGTTGTCATCTTTAATCGCATTTCTACCAATGACAAGCCCGAAATTATGACTAGGTATGATGATGTAACAATATATGAAATTTCTGTGTGCAGGCCTTCTCTTTAGGTGGTGTTGTTTTACAGAAGTTAGTTCAACGTCACAATTCCAGTGCTTGAACAATACATCAATGACGTCATGTTCAGTCCTGGTAGTTTCTAGGAGCAATACCAACACCTAGAAAGAAAGCCTGTGCACTGAAAACTCATACATTATTATATGATCATAAGAAGGCATAATTTAGTCATAATTAACAACGCCTTTTTATGATGATGTAAAAATGTATAAATTATTAGCGCACAGGCTTTCTGTTTAGGAGGTGTTAGCAATATTGCCTAGAGAGAAAGCATGCTCACAGAAAAAAACTTACATTGTTACATCACCTACGGTAGGGACAATTTCGGGCTTATTATTGGTAGAAATATGATCAACAATACCCTACCTTTACATCATACCCTAAAGTAAAGTTTCTATCTGTTGATAGGGCAGCGCTGCAGGCGCAGTTCGACTAGAGCACTATAATAGAGAGTACGGACATTCTTTTCCCCGAACGTATGCCACCAGGTACGCAAGCCCATTGGCTGGTCGGTCGCACGTGAACCTTCGATCGCCATTTTGTTGCCTTTCGTGTAGTCATTTTCTATGTGCTTCTGTACGATATTGCTTATTAAAAGCTGTTAACTTTCAATTTCTTCTGAAATGCCGCGCTGCTGTGCAGTAAACAGCAATAACAAATCACGAATAATTCCCACTAAATCAGTAGATTAAAAAAAAAATTATTCAGTAAATTAATCTTAAAAAACACTTTTTAAAAGACCCCCCCCCCCAACACACGCTACACAATACAAGGAAAAAATTCAATAAATTTTTAGTTAACTCGATAAAAATGATATAAAAATTAAGGCTTCATTTGGAGGTTATGTCTTCTTTGATGCTTTTTACCATAGCTATTATCTCTGGGGGTTTTGTACGTGTGTTTTTACTCTGTTTTTTTTTTTCCTTCCTTGCCCTACCCTCCAGTGAACTACAACTCGTATATCAATAATAATCAAGTTATAATCGCTTATAGCTAGTCGTTACGAGTTGTTTGACGTATTAATTACCCTATCTTAGGATTGAAAATAGCTAGGGGGTGTCTTAATGGTACTATTATAGCACGTGCCATTGAACCGATTTCGATCATCTTCGAACTGGTTCGTGTGATGAACCATATTAATCGACTGACGAAAAAAGATTTTGAAAATCTTTCGTAGGCTTCGAGAAGATCTAGTACGGTCGGACAGACAGACGGACACTTTCGTTCGCAGTAATAGCACAAAATAACACAGAATGGACAGCTTCGCCGTTTCCCATGCTAAGCGTTGGTAGTGAGCAGACGGTGGCACCCTCCGACGCATGGGTGGAAATCACCGGCTGTTTAAGCTGCGTTTCTATGGAGCATGCTACGACTTTTTCTAGATTTTTAATTATTTCTCGATCTGTAATTAATGGAAACCACGAAGATCACAGGGAAGCTTGAAATGAATGACAAGTAATCTATCGGCGTCAAGAAAAAATTTTTTTCTATGGAGGACAAATAGATATTCGCCTAATTAAATGCACTTGAGTAACTTGCTTGGTGGAATCGTGGGTTCGCTTAGCATAGGAATAGCATTAGGAAATAGGCGCTTTTCGAATATATTTCATTATTAAATTTATTTTTCGTTCTTCATTTTAATTTCAATAAATAAAAAAGTTAATTTTAAGTCTGTATATGAATTTGTTTCATTTATACAATGAAAATAAAAACATTTAAGACATGTTTGCTTATCAATTAAAACTTTCAAACTGACCCGTTTTTAGATAATATTAAATAAAAAGTTAATTTTTGATTTAACATATCTTTTATGCAAGCGTACGCAGAATTTTTGCTTGTTTATAAAGAAAATGAAAGCTTTTACTCATGATGTTTGTTTAATTGTATAACTAAAAAAAATTGTCAGTTTCTTATGTTCATTACATTAAATGATAAATGAAGAGTTATCTTTTAACCCCTCACATTATTAAAGAAACTGTAATCAGGATTGTTTTCGGTGTACCATGAAAATAAAAGCATTTTAAACTTACATTTTACTTATTTTCAAAATTGAAATAAAGCCATTTTCTTCGATTAATTAAGCAAAGTTCTTGATGAAAATTAAAAACTTTAACGTTTACCTGGTGGATTAAGAAAATCTGCAAAACACTTTTCATTAGTATATAAAGATTTCTAAAAATTATTTTTTATTTCAACAGGTTTTAATATAAACAAAAAAATTATAAGAAAAGATTATAAAACTGACTACATCTGCTGTCGTACAAAACTGTTTAAATATAGGAAATTTAAGACTCAAAAATGTTTAAATAAATGAAAATTTAAGACTCAAAGAAGTTGAGCCGTTATCAATAATTATAAAAACCTTCCATCCCCCGAATATAAAAATCCTATATTCAATATTTACATTTAAAATGAAAACCATCCCATTATCTAAAAACCCTTGAGCAGCACTTTAAAATATATACAAAATATATGTTTAAATTATATACAAAAATATACATTTAAAATCAAACCATAGATTAATATAAGCTGCACTGTCTAAAATCCTGATAATTTTAGCACTTGACTAAAAATTCGGAACTTGACTTGTAAAAATTTTCCTTTACAGGAATTGAAGAACTGTTACACCTTGCAAGTGGCGAAAAATCCGTTTTATACGATAGAAAAATGTCCTAAGTCCAAGATATATTCCAACAAATGTTATCTTTGAAGTCAGTTGAAGAATCATAAATAATAAAAACAAAATTCCATCATTTTCACCATGATTAATGTTTTCGAGGTCATCAATACCTCATCATCAGATCGAATACACAAATCCCACTCTCCCTCCCAAACAAGGAAGTAAAAAAAGAAATTAAAAATTAAAAATTATACAATTGAAAAAATTATAAAATCAACCAATCAGGGCTTAAGTCGTACGATGTCTGCGCTATCGTATTTTCATCTTCTTTTATTAAGAGCGCTTCTTTAATTATTCTTTTTTTGTAATTTTTCTCTCGATTTAGGATTGTTACATTGTCCCAATCAGGGGAATGTTCCGTAACACTACTGTGTCTGGCCATAGCATAATTGCAATCATTAAGTCTCACCGCTCTACCATGTTTTTCTATTCTAGTTTTCAGAAGTCTTGAAGATTGTCCTATATAGTTCAATTCACAATTCTTACAATTTATTTTATATATTATATCATATTTTTCATTTTTTTCTTTTTCATTTTGATTTGTTTGTCTATCCATTTTAATTAATTTATTCTTAATAGTATTTTTAATTTTGGGTACTATCTCTATATTTGTATTTTTAAATATTTTTTTAATTTTATAAAAACTTTTATCATAATCAACAGATATTCTTATTCTATCTTCTTTACTATTTTTGTTTTCTTTTTTCCTTTTGTTTTTAAATATATCCAAGTAAAGTCATAGAAAATTTGTTAGTAGATATATTTAAAAACAAAAGGAAAAAAGAAAACAAAAATGATGTATGCTGTAAACTTAACAGACAGTCAGCTGATTGCCAAGCAAGTTATTCAAGTGCATTTAATTAGGCGAATATCTATTTTTCCTCCGTAGAAAATTTTTTTCTTGACGCTGATAGATTACATGTCCTTCATTTCAAGCTTCCATGTGATCTTGGCGGTTTCCGTTAATTACAGACCGAGAAATAATTAAAAATCTAGAAAAAGTCGTAGCATGCTCCATAGAAATACAGGTTAAACAGCCGGCAGATTCCACCAATCCGTTAGGAGCTTCAAGGTCACTACCATCGAAAAGCTGAGCTGTCCATTCTATGTTAATTTTGGTAATAGCATAAAGCACCTTTCGGTATTTAATTTTTATCCAATGGTGTTTTATCGGTCGAATTCGTACCGTCGGAGGGGAAAAACGGAGAACACCAAAGCTTCGTCGATTGAGCGTCCCTTAATGTTTTGCGAAACAAAGAGAGGAATACAGATATTAATATTAAAGTAGGACCACAGAATAAGGAAACACAAAAGCGACACTCTCGTCAATTCCTATGCGGTCGTGTGAGGCAAGAAAACCGTGCAGCGCTCGCAGAATGGACAGCTTTGCCGTTTCCCATGCTAAGCGATGGTAGTGAGCAGACGGTGGTGCCCTCCGACGGATGGGTGGAATCTGCCAGATGTTTAACCTGCAGTTTCTATGCAGCATGTTACAACTTTTTTTACATTTTTAATTATTTCTCGGTCTGTGATTAACGGAAACCGCCAAGATCACATAGAAGCTTGAAATGAATGACATCTAATCTATCAGCGTCAAGAAAAAATTTTTTTCTACGGAGGGAAATTAGATATTCGCCTAATTAAATGCTTGAGTAACTTGCTTGGTGGAATCCTGGGTTCGATTAGCATAGGAGTAGCATTGGGAAATACGCACTTTTCGAATATGTTTTGTTATTAAATTTATTTTTCGTTCTTCATATTAATTTCAATAAATAGAGAAGTTAATTTTAAGCCTGTATATGAATTTGTTTCATGTATACAATGAAAATAAAAACATTTAAGTCATGTTTGCTTATCTAATAAAACTTTCAAACTGACCCATTTCTTAGATATTATTAAATAAAAAAGTTAATTTTTGATTTAACATATCTTTTGAGAAAGTGTATTCAGGATTATTGTATGTTTATAAAGAAAATGAAAGCTTTTACTCGTGATGTTTGTTTAATTGTATACCTAAAAAAAATTGTCAGTTTCTTATGTTCATTACACTAAAAAAAATTGTCAGGGTGTTTGTGTCTCGTCCTTCTCTCATACTTCTGTTCATTAAATGAAAAATGAAGAGTTATCTTTTAAACCCTCACATTATTAAAGAAACTGAATTCTTTAATATGAATTCAAATTAAATAGTAATTCATTTCCCACGGAGTTTAAAATGATATGTAAATTAACCATAATCAACTGTCAGCTTTTATGAATTTTGTTTTTTGTTATATTATCTTGTTGAAATCTGAAGTTTAATTTTTGTCAACATCATTTACTTCAATGTAATTTTATCATTAAAATATACAATGTATCTAAATGTACAATGTATATGTATATCTTTAAGTGTATATAATATAGTTAAAAGTAGCATTCCAATGGTCTTTGTCACTTAATTTGCTTCTTACTTTTTCAATAAAAACAAATTAAAGTAAGTCAAATTAATTCTATTGTTGAAATTAGATTAGTTTGGAGTGAAATTACTATATTTCGGAAAATACGAGGGCATATTGAAAAGTAATGCCTTCATGGCTGTAAAGTTTTTATTTTTTATCTGATTTTCAAAATTCTTTTAGTATCTGATACTTATATTTGTACTCTATGTTATGCACTATTCGCTTTTCGACATATTCCCCATTCCTTTCCACGCATTACACCAACGCGTGGACTAGTTGGGTGAACTCGTCGGAGAGGAATTCCGGGATTGTCGTCGACAGGAGGATTGAATGGCAGCTTTGCATTGTCTTCTGCACCACGATAACGCCCGTCCGCACACAATCGCCACACATCAGAGGGGGTTGCAGCGCCTACAGTTCAAACTTGAAAAACTGCAGTTAAAAATGAAAGACTTTGAACCTTGCGACTTTCACCACTTCAGAAAGAGGAAAGAGCACCTTAAGGGGCATGAGTTGCGTTCTGACGACGAGGTGAAACCTGCCGGTCGGTTCTGGTGTCGACAACAACCCCGGAGTTCGTCTCCGACGGGTTCACACGACTAGTCACGCGTTGGCGCAATGCGTGGAAAGGGATGGGGATTATGTCAAAAAGTGAATAGTGCATTACAGAGAGGACAAATGTAAGTATCAGATACAAAAAAATTTTGAAAATCGGTTAAAAAATAAAAAAGTCACAGCCATGGAGGCATTATTATTCAATATGCCCTCGTATATTAATACATTTGCAAAGTCTAAATGATTTAGGTATATGCTGTAAACATAACAGCGAGTCAGCGATTGCTAAGCAAGTTACTCAAGTATTCAATTAGGCGAATATCTATTTTTTTCCTTCGTAGAAAAATTTTTTTCTTGACGCCGATAGATTACATGTCATTAATTTCAAGCTTCTATGTGATCCTGGCGGTTTCCATTAATTACTCACCGAGAAATAATTAAAATTCTAGAAAAAGTCTAGCATGCTCCAGAGAAACGCAAGTTAAAGAGCCGGCAGATTCCATCCATCCGTTAGGAGCGCTGCTTCAAGGTCACTACCATCGAAATGCTAAGCTGTCCATTCTATGTTATTCTATGGCTATACTAGCAGTAAAAAGCGAGGCGACGAAGTATCGCACTAATGTAAGGACTAAAAAAAGTAACTAAAAGTTTTGTATGTCGTGGAATATATAAAATACATAATTCTATTAGTAAAGCAAATCTTGTATTTACAATATTTTTAATGTTTAATATTAAACCTTTAAAGCTACACTCTAGCATCACATAAACTCTACGTAATTTTTAAAATGAATTAATGTTGTATCACCTGCTCTCATCTGGGAAAATTTGAAAAAATATATTTCCACGATTATTACTCCAGCCAATTGCAGAGCAGGAATTTCCTTTCATGGTACGCATATTGACGATGCGAAAGTTTTCAAGATTTTTTTTTTTTTTTGCGTCAAAAATTAATAATATAACGGGTGGCTCAAAACTCAACAGTGCTCACATGCGAGTACTAACCTGCACGTGTTACGAAGTGACTGCGTAACTCGGAAACTACTAGTTGGAATTTGATCAAATTTAAGGGTATACAACATTTTATGTACTGTATTGAATTTCATTACCTTTGAATTTCATTTGAAACTCCGCTGAATTTCATTACCTTTGATGTTATGGATCCTGAGTTATTCACTTGTTGATCTTGGTGGCGGCAGTTTTATTTCTTTTCACATCTCAGTTATCGTTCAAATTCGGACTCATATTCATATGAACTTTTTTGCTTAGAATCACCCATACTACCTCAAGTAAAAGTTCTACTTTGAGTTTTGAATAATCCTGTATAGAAATACTGATCCTATCGTCTGCTATTTAGTGTTGCAGCCCGGCCGCTACGGTGCACTCGAGCATGGGTGCTTCAGTAAATGAATTGAGTGTCGCTTCTGTGTTTCCTTATTCTGTGGTATAACTTACTTGTTAGAGCAGAGTTTAAATTTTTAACACTAAGTAATGTGCACAAAACAAGAGTAGGCGGCAAATCGCGAGATTTCATCTGTGTTACCGGCTATTATGAAGTTATCGCAGCTTCGGCTCGGTGAAGAAAACCCGCTCAGATTTGTAGATGATACGGGACGGAAGATCGCTACGTCTCTTACTACGGCATTCACACTCATTTTCTCAGATTCACAAGTAGGAATTCTGCTACATCGCACGAGCTCTGAAATGGAAGGTATAAATGGCTCCGCTGAGAATTTCACTGACTTCCGGGACGATACACGGAAAATAAATAATCTTTCGTCTCTTACGAGGCAGGAAAGGTTCAATGCAATTAAAGCAGCAAATTTCCGAATCTAGTCTATTACTAATTTTACTTTGTTAGGTATAATCAGCTTCAATGATATACAAGGTGAGCCAAAAACCCACCATACAATTTCAAAACAAGTGGAGACCACAACTCTGCTGCAGGCAACATATAGAAAGTTAGGTAGGGGCTAAAAAATGATGTCAAATTTGACCTTTGACACCTAATTCACGTTATCATCTACAAATCATAACGTGACTTTTTTAAACATGTA
>JAHWFO010002551.1:0-11055 GCA_023313115.1 Rhysida immarginata
TGTGTTTTATACGAATAACAAAGTACAAAACCTACTGTACTTTTTGAAATTTTATTGTTATTAAAAATACCTATTTATCATTTCAGTGTGACATACTTGTTTTTTTTCCTAAATCGACAGTTCGAATTACTTTTGTGAATTCTGGCTATCCCACTTTCTCAGTGGTTATTTCACAGTTAAATTCTAAATTTATCTTCACCAAGATTATTATGTTCTTCATGAAGGAAACTGACTCATCTATAGTCATAACTTACATGCTTAGAAAAGTTTAGCTAGGATGTGTTTGAAATTTTTAAGGTCTAACCATTTTGAATTCAATTGGGTCATTTCCTGTTGGCATTCTTGCAGCCATCCCTTCCATCTTAAACATTACCCAGCATTTGTTGGTAAATGTAGAAAATCTAAAATATTTCATATCCGGTAAAGATGTCTTTATTTTCCGCTTTTCTCATGTAGCTTTCAGCTTCTGGAAGTTCTCAGCATTTTATCATCCTCAAAGCCACCCAGTTTAACATTTACTAAAGTTAATGTAATGAGGAAAAAAACAGTTATTTTAATTTTTAGTTAATTTAATTTATATTAATTTTTAAAGTTTCCATTCTATAGAATTTTTATAAATTAATGGTTTTCTCCTTTCCTATTTTCCTCTCTGACATCTGATGGTCTTCATTTTTCTTTCTTCTTAAGACAAAAGGCTATCGTTAGGGCAAATCTAAAAGGAAATAAATGTTATTAGAGTTAATAATATTACCTTGAAAATACACACTTTATAATATAAAGTTTATATTACACGAGGGGAGTTCAATAAGTAATGCAACACATTTTGTTTCTCGGCCAATTTTGGTTGAAAAATACTGGACATTTCATGTGGAACATTTCCAAACATTTCCGCTTCGTCTCGTAAAGTTTC
Source organism: Rhysida immarginata (assembly GCA_023313115.1). Lineage (NCBI taxonomy): Eukaryota > Metazoa > Arthropoda > Chilopoda > Scolopendromorpha > Scolopendridae > Rhysida > Rhysida immarginata. The sequence goes on from JAHWFO010002551.1 coordinate 911, forward strand.
ATTGACGTCCGATATGTGACAGCGCTATAGTGAGCTGTTAAAGTGGCGTCTACAATGGAGGTGCGTTCCAAACAACGGGCAGTGAGTGAGTTTCTATTGGCGGAAAACCAGGGCATCTCAGATATTCATAGGCGCTTGCAGAATGTCTACGGTGATCTGGCGTGGACAAAAGCACGGTGAGTCGTTGGGCAAAGCGTGTGTCATCATCGCCGCAAGGTCAAGCAAAACTGTCTGATCGCCCGCGATCTGGCCGGCGTGCACAGCTCTGACTCCTGCAATGTCGGAACATGTGAACACTCTCATATGTTTGATGGTGATCCGTCGATCTGCTCACAGTGCTTTTGCCCACTGCCAGATTACTGTAGACATTCTGCAAGCGCCTATGAATATGAAATGAGATGCCCTGGTTTTCCGCTAAAAGAAACTCAAAAATGTACCAAAATCGCTTGGATTTGAAGGATTCTAACCTGTGACCTGCTGGCGACCGGTGGAACTTTATGGAAACACCCATAGACTCCCATCGTGTTTCTTTAATAAAACAAAATTATTTTCTGTGTAACAAAGTAATATTTGATCCTTTCAAATATTGTAGTGTAGCTGTAGCTATTTTACAAACTGATGAACCTTGTCGACTAATATAGGGAAAACATTCTCAGTTTCATTGAAAGATGCTTTACGATTTTTCATAAACTAGAGTCTCCATTGTATGACGGACGTTCAACATCGCAAAATGTCTTAAAGAGTTTCCGTTGTTTGGGAAATACGAACATGTAAATGCTATCTTATAGAGCACTTTTACTTTCTTTAAATGAGCATTAATTGAATTGAGAATTTAGATTTAACATTCAATTGAATTGGAAGTTAGTGAGAGTTAAATTAAAAATTAGTGAGGGTTCCTTGAATTAAAAATGTTAATAACATGTTTAAAATTACTTTAAACTCTTTTAGAATCGAATTTAACTGCTGTTTGTTTTTACCTTTTTGTAACCATCCCTCATGCAATCAGCGAAAGAAGCAAGATCCTGTTATAAGAAAGGGAAAAGATTAATAAAATCATTATATAGAGCGAAACAAAATGTAACATCGAGTCTTTGTTTGAAAAGGACGAACGAAGTAGCACAGCGTTATGTTTGTCTTCGTGTTTATTAACATCTTTACCTTTGTCATATATTTGAATATGACTTGAAATATTATTGTTGAATACTTTTGTGTTATTCTTGCTCAATTAAAATAACTCAATTGATTGAGAAAACATTTGACAAAATTTATTTAACCTTCTTTAAATCAGACCATCTGAGATATGACCATAAGTTATTTTGTATTACTGATTGCCATACATTGAGTAATCTCTAATAATGAAGCTCGTCAAAACTCTCCACAGAAACATCAAACGGATTTTCCTTCAATAGAATCAGATAAGATTATTTTTTCTGATTGTATTAAATATTTCCAGTATTTAATTTATCTATATCCATACGGTGCGCGACTTTTTGCCTCAAAATTTATATTGTCGAAAAGTGGTGTCCGCTCTATTGAAAACCTCACTAGATACAATTAAATTTGAACATTTATTTTCAGCAAAACAGGGTAAGTCAAAATATATTATCCCTTAAATTTTGTAGTATCATATTTGGGCGCCCCTTGTGATACGGCATGCGTGAAGGCGTCCCTAGTGAGTCATACGGATATAGTGAGCTTTTTCATTTACAAGTTAAATAAATCTATCATTTGTTTGGCAATTTTTTGAGCACAGCCTTGGTAGGGCAGTTTTCTTACTCAGTCTGATTTGTATCTCTTCATATACTATAGGATATCTAAATAAATGATAGATTTTATAGAGTTCTAACAATGGATGGTGATTTTTTTGTATATACACAAGGGCTATCCAAGGGTTACATTAAAATACAACCTTTTAATACGATGTTTTTCTCTTAAATCTCGGATAATACGATAAAAAAATTATGAAATTCACTCCAAGAAAGTTATATTATTTGAGTGAAAGTTTATTGTAAAAAAAATATATATATATAAAAAAGTGGTATAATTTTTTCATTAGTCACGCATTTGTCGAAACACAGGTTATTCAATAACTGCTAATTCTGATCGATTCAGAAATTTGATTGCTTATTCTGTCAAGAAATTCAGTTCTTTTTTCTGTGGAGTGATCGTGTTCCACCTAAGCTTTTACAGTCGCATAGAACTTTAAGAATGTAATTTCTAACAATTATATACGTTTATGTAGACAGGCTTCGATAATGATATTTTTCCCTCGAAATAAATAAATAGATACGTAAATGCGTACTGATTATGTGTAACATACACTAGTCTTAAGCTTATTTCATAGCAGAACACTATTGGGGTTTTCAGCGAATCGTTTTTCATTCCCAGAAAACAGAGTCAAAAGTTTCCTTGAAACACCAAGTTTTTCTACACAGCCATTTTTGCGATAATGATTCTCACGAAAAATATATTAACGGAGTTTGACTGTCACGTAGTAATTTAGCCGCGAGCGATAGTGAAGCAGAGAGAGGGCAAGGAATACAAAATAAAGCTCTAGATTAGGAAAGTACGGCAAACTTCGTCGTCTGCTGCAAAATCCACCATTGTTGGCCCAGTTGGCCCTATCTTCCTCTAAAATTCGGCTTCCTCTAAAATTCGGCTTAAATGCATCCTTTTCGTAAATTTTCTTATTATTATCGTCTGGAAATATAACTGACACTCAGTAAATTCTGTAACTATTGATTTTTCTTTAAATTTTGTTTTCAATTATAATTTTTTACATATAAATAATGATAACGTTGAGGCAATTTAATGATAACCAGATTAAGTTTTTAGTTTATTTTCACTTTATTTATTCATCCTTAATAAACGATTTACATGTAATTAATAAATTTTACAAAACATTGTGTGTAGTTTTTGTAATTTTATTTATCAAAATATAATTTTATAAATATTTATTAAAATATAACTTAATAAACTTTTATCAAATTAATTTTTATATTTATATCAAAAATTTCACTTTACCAATTTTAATTTTATTAAATTATAAAAATTATTAAAGTATTAAAAAGCTATAATTATAAAATATATCAAATATAATTTAATAAAATAGAAACTATTAAATTTAAGTTTTTTAATTAAATATAAAAATTAATTTGATAATTATATTTTGATAGAGAATTTTGAAAATTATAATTTGGAAAAACTATCCGTTTGATTACAAAAAAATAACTACACATGCAACGTATTTTGAAATTTGTTCATTTATGGAGGTTTATAATATTGACGTAAAAATCTACCAAAAACTTATAGTTAAAATTTTCTATATTTTTTTTCAGCCAAATAGCAAATTTTCGTTATTCAATTTCATACGTTATATTCAAGTTTAATGATGAGTGACAATTAACTTCGCAAAAATAAAATGAAAATAACATGGACGTTTTATTTCAAGTTTTGCCTCCACATTTCACAGACAGTTTAATTTTGTTATATTGAATTGTATTTTCTTAAAAAGAACTATATTCAAAAAAAAAATTATATTTTCTGATCGTCTGAGAATTGCACAATGCAACATTTCTATAACATTCGGTTAAGTAATAATATAAACGTACTTGCTTCTTATTACTTCTTCGGATATTTTAACGAATTTATTAACCTCCAAGGAGCATAGATTAAAGGGATCCTGAAATTATGCTTATTCGGATTAAAATTTAGGATCAATCAACGAATATTTCATTAAAAATTTAATCTAAATTGCATCTTCCACATGCATTTCAATGGTATCTATCGCTGCGTTTGGGCAACAGAGGCTGACAAACTCACGTGACAGCCGTTCTACCAATCAGCAGCTGCGGACGGCGCAGAAAAGTTTTGCCGTACTTTCTTTCTTAGGCTAAGGTCAAAAACCCTCACCGGTGAGAGAATGATGACGTAATTTCTCACTGGGCTAACCGTCTTTTTCTCGGTGAGGACGGTGAGACTAACCGGTTAGGCATAGCAGCACTAACTGGCGTTTCTGACCGCGTTAAAATGACGTCACAAATTTCTCACTAGGATTTCTGACCGACCAAGCGCTAACTCTTCTCACCGTGAGAGTTTTTGACCTTAGACAAAATCTGCTTGTGGCGCCATCCATTGGGGCCATTAAGAAACATTGAGCAGGAAGGAAGAGAAATAGAGCACGAGACAGGAAGTCGCGTGAAAAGCAAGGAAAGGCGGAAAAATCGGATGTTGCTTCGGGGTCAGTGAGTGACTGGCTAAGGTCAAAAACTCTCACCGGTGAGAAGCGTTAGCGTTTGGTCGGTCAAAAATCCCCGTGAGAAAACTGTGACGTCATTTTATCGCGGTCAGAAACGCCAGTTAGCGCTGCTATGCCTAACCGGTTAGTCTAACCGTCCTCACTGAGAAAAAAAGACTGTAAGCCTAGTGAGAAATTACGTCATCATTCTCTCACCGGTGAGGGTTTTTGATCATAGCCACTGCCAGCATAATCTTAGAAGATTAATCTTCTAAGATTATGCTGCCAGTGAGCTCTGAGAGTTCTAGTGGGACGGACGTCGGTGAGCAAGCCACCACGACCAAAAAGAGCCCGCCGAGCTTCAATGGAAAAAGGAGAAAGCGTGCTAAGGAGACCTGTATGCATATGAAACGAGAAGGAAACGCTTCTGAGTCTCGAGAACAACTGGTAGAAAGTTTGACAGGCGAAAAGACGTGCGGCGAGGGTTCACAAGGCAACAGCCAGCCTCTTGGAAGCCTAGAGGATTCTATAGCGCCGATAGTCGTGTCAACAGCGAGTCAGCCTCCGTTCTCCGAGCAGCGAGCGCATTTCGAGCGCTTCTAAATTCCTTCTCAATTCTCAGCGGATAACGGCGTGCCGTCAGCGAGTCAGTCCAGGCAGGATGGTAGTTCAAGCAATAATTGTGAGTATTGCCTTTCCTTTGCCCAGTGCGGTCAGCGCGTTGTTGTTCAGACTTCAATTAGTGTGATAGTGCTTAGCATTGCTTTATTGGATGCTCACACGTTTAGCTTCTTGACTGTAATTAGCGTGCGGAGCAGGCAGCTCAGATTAGGCACTAACCAAGCGAAGGGCGTGAATCTGTCCGGAGAGAAATATTTTTATCTCCATGTTATGCCATGGGTGCTCACCGCCTATTTATCTGCAGATTTGGGTACTGCCTATTTACACGGCCATCTTTAAAGAATATTAAGGTATTATACATATTTATGCGAGCTTATGAGTAGGTCTTACCCTAGTCAGTTAAATTGCGTTAATTCAGTCAGGCTCCCTATATAAGAGGGAGCGCGAATTGCAAGAAACTGGTTAATACAGCCTACTCTCTTTTCTTTATCTTTATAGGTTTCACACCTTTAATCAATAATCAACGCCCATGCGTCGCCATTTTCTTAGTGTTTGGATATTGGCTTATCGGCGGTGACCAGAGGCCCATATCGGATGTGTGATTCATTTTTGGAATAGACCCACAAGTTTTTCTGTTGCATTGAGACAACCCGTTGGTTGTTTTAGGCAGTTTTTGGAAGTTGTCCGGCCCCCTGTGAATACTCCTAACCTAGGGGCCCAAGGAACCATTGTTCCTATTTATTACGTTTATTGTGAGTGGATGTACTGTACATTGTCCACCTCCCGAGGGGAGCATAATTTTTGTAAGGATAGTTTTTGTTATTGCCTTATGTGTTCTTTTACTTTAATTATTTTTTGAAGCCATTCTCAGAGCCGTGGCTGTAACTCTGAAGGAATTCTGTCCTTTCCGAACAGCTAGCGTTATATACTAGCTTTCAGTGTATTCTTTTTCTTTAATTAAACCGACATATTTTTACCTACCATATTCACTGTGTCCCGTCCATTGCTTGCTTCCACTGCAATTCATAATTTTTACGTGACATTGACTGTATATTTATAAGTCAGGGGTTCGTGCAACAGTGTATTTATAAACATTGACTGTATATTTATATGGTTGGTGAGTCGAAAAAATTTTCAGAACCGGTGATACGAGCTCTGTTTATCTGTTATGTTACAAGAAATCCAGCAAGCATTATGGATAAACAACATGATAATACATAAAAACCTATCGTGGACAAGAGATGCTTTTTATCTTAACATGTTATGCTACTGGTAAAGATGGCATTAAACAATTACCATACCTTATGTCCTTTGCAGTTCTCCACCTGTACCAGCACTTGATCATGATACTGAAAATTTAAATAAACGAAACCAAAAATCAAATGTACAGTATAAACATTCATGATAATTATTTTCTCAAAATAATTGAAACGCATTAATACCATATTATTTAAAACTTTAAGATTACTCTAACATTGTTATAATTTTAGGGCAGAGCATAACTGACTCCAAATTGTTATGCTAAACGTTTTTTACAAAAAGACCTTGTTCGACAGGAGAGTAGCGCTCATTTTTGAGATCAAGAATATTCAATTTTGAACTCAAGATTCCTGAAGAAAATACTTATTTTTCTTATGATTACGTTAGGAATATTTTTCCAAACATGGTCTCTGAGAAATATAGGTATTTATCAGAATGTATGACAAAAGTTTGGATTCCAGTGCATAACTTCTGCCAGTATTGCCTATATCTTTTAGACCTTTCTTATTACAAAGCGTTTTCTTTTCAATAAGGCCTTCAGTTAAAAGGGTAGCTGTTACTTTTGCTTATCTGACCGGCCGTCCGGAAGTTTGCACAATAACTTGAAGTTAAGCAACATCAGGCACGGCTAGTCATTGGATAGTCATTGACACAATACCAAGATAATGGCATGTCGTATAATAATCGATTCGTCAAGAATGAATCGCTGTTACTTTTTGTTTATCTTTTAAGCATTGTTGACGTGAGCACGCGCTTTGTATTTCTGCTTCATGTAAAGCTCCTTCCTGGCATGTTTACAAGATTTTATTAAATACCATTAGAATTAATTTTTATAAATACCTTCTTATTCAAAAATTTATGTTCTGTCGATTTGGTTTTTTCTATATTTATCTCCCCTTTGTTGTTCATCTAAACAAAAGAACAGATTAACAGTAAATTATAGACTCGTACATTTCCTCACAAGAGTTTAAACACATTATTACAAACTAGTGTTGTGCCGATCAATAGAAATATCGATACACGATACGATACGATGTTCGAAAGTCGATACGATATGTCAAAATCTAGATACGATATTCCATAATTTTTGTCGCAAATATGTATTTAAGTAAAAATTAAATTTCCCCTATTAACTAGTACCACAAAAATGAAAATAAAACTATCAAACATGAAAGTAAGACTATCAACTTTTGCAAGAGCACATGTCATTTACTCATGTTTATAGTTTATTTGTGCCAAAGTGTTTTTGTGTGGAATTGGAAATACATGTTTTTAAAGCATATGCTCATCATATATTTACAGTTGGTTTCGTAGATTATAAGCATTCTCACTTGTTTTTCACTTCCTTGGATTTCATAACTTTTGTTTCAATAGTCTTTGGAAAAATTCCTTCACAGGATGATTTTTTGAAAGCGACGTTGTCGACGCCGTCGCCATCATGAAGTATTAACAACAGTTTACTATTTCAATGCTAAATTTTTTTCGTCACAAATTTCGGCGCCGCTCTAATGGTAATAAATCAAGTAAAGATAAAAAATTACATAATGCAATTTATTTCTAAATTCTAGAATTTATCTCATTCAGATTCGTGTAAATTTTTTATTACACATAATCTACGAAAATTTCTCCAGGTATCAAATCTGTCGTATTTTTTCTTTTATTACATATAATTCCATCAAATCTGTCGTATCAAATCTGTCCTATCAAATCTGTCGTGTCGTATCGGTCGATATATCAATCGCCTCAAAATATCGATATTTATAGAAATATCGTGGTGAAGTATTGCGCGATATGTTAATAGCGATAAGTATCGCCCAACACTATTGCAAACATATAAAAGCATTAAGTTAGTTTATTAATATATACAGGGTATCCCGTAAGTCGTGGTCGTAAATTTAATGGTATGCTTATTCAATAGCAGGGAACAAAAAACTCCCTATGAACATAAGTCGAACAACGCTCCGTTTCCGAGAATTGATGATGATGATGATGATAAGTAAAGAAACCTCTTCCACTTACCAAGTAAATGGAATGCCCTGTTCATGTAAATGGAAGGAAGTAGACCTGGCTGATTTCGTTGCCTGGACTGTGTTTGAGTGAGACTACATGGCTGCAGCAGGTTACAGCAATGCCGAGTTGGCGGATATGCATTTCACATACGGTCAGGCAAATGGGAATGCAGCAGACGCAGCGCGTCTTTACAGTGACAGGTACCCAAACCGACGACACCCTGATCCGTCTTCACCAACGTTTGCGTGACACAGGTACATACCCATTTAACACCCCCCCCCCTCCCCCGCGCGAGTGGACGCCCTGCGCCATCGCGTGGAGAATGCCTTTGAGAACATGTGAGAGAATGCTGGTCTTTGCGAACGTTTGCGTGCCTCTTTGAGGAGAAGAGCTGAAGCATGCTGCCTTGTTCATGGTGGACATTTTGAACATTTGCCATGAGTTCAAAGTACACGAGACACTACCATAGGAAACCTTACGGATTGTTGCGCCATTTGTCAATAAAGTCATTCTTTCTCGGAAACGGTGCATTGTTCGACCTATTTTCATAGGGAGTTTTTTGTTCCTTGCTGTTGAATATGCATACCATTAAATTTACGACCCTGACTTACGGGACACCCTGTATTAGAGGATTTATTAATTGTACGATTATGAGGATCGTTCAATAAAAACATAGAATGCACGCTGTGCTGTTCTAATATTTCACATAGTGACAGCAATTTATACTCTGAGGCTAGGAGAAACAGCAAGCTTAGCTGACAGAGGCTTCACTGTGGTAAAGAAGACCGCATTTCCAACGGCACTAGATCATGAATACACCCAACGAATTTTTTTTACATAACATTAATAAAGTTTATAAAAATAATTAATTATGCAATTGAATTAATAAATAATATAAAATTTTTAATCGGTATCATTAAAAGTGGCTATTTTTACAGTCATGAACCAATTACATTTAAAAATAACTTGTTGCGATATTTGGATTTGAACCTACAAACTTAAAAAATCAATCAAACTAACGACGATAATTGTGGACGTAAAAGTGATTATTGTGGATTTGTAATTTCTTATCGTCGTTAGTTTGATCGTTGTGTCTACAGTTTCTTGTCTGATTTTTTTCTTGTTAAAAAATCAAGCTAACCATTAGTTGCTCGCTTCAGCAACAAAGACTAAATAGCCATACGGAGAAATAAAGTATCCTAAGGATTTTATGATGACTGAAATAAAGAACTGTGAATTTTTGAAAATATACCAAGCCTACAAATACTAGTAATTTAATAATTAGAGTTGAAATTTTAACAATTTTAAAAAAATGAAAACTAAATTAAAATTAATTTTTAACTTACGATTCCGAACGATGTCATTATGCAAGCAGCGACTTTATTGTCTTTCTGAAAATTTTATACATCAGTTAGTATGAAGAGACCAGAAACGTATCGAAAAATTATAAAATATAAACATACAAAAGTCCCGTGTCCTTTTAGCCCGCACGAACCGAGTATTTCTTTTGCCGTTTTCTTCATTGGGAAAATGAATAAATAATTATTTCTGAAAAGGCTTATGGGAGATTTATGTAACACTTCATAAGGTTAAAATAAGAGGAGATATAAGTCTATTTTAATTTTAATATAATATTCCACATGTTTTTATTGACAGTATATTAAAGAATTTACCTACCCCATTTTCGTGTTTTAGAGAATAGTCATAACATTCATCCTGAAAGTAAAGTTAAATTAATTGAATATAGACCCATCTTATCTGAACAGTAAATTTAAAACGTATTCTGTTTGCTATTTAAAAAAATATTAACAGAGGGCAACGCAACGATCATGCACTTATTCGTGAACTTCGTACGTCTCGGACACCAGAAGTTATGAGCATAAGTACATCAGCTATGATTGCCGATCATATTTCGCAGTTATTGAAGGTACAGCAATACGATTATGAGGTTCTGCGGCCCCATTATCTGCCATTTTTGCGCAACATACCCAAGGCTATCAGGCAGTGAGAAAATGTT
>JAHWFO010002552.1:0-21621 GCA_023313115.1 Rhysida immarginata
AACACCTTAACTCAAAACTGGCTCATCAGAGCCAAACAAAATTATTTGGCTCTGACAGAATTATTGACTTGGGTTCGCTGGTAGGAATGCTTCAGTAATTTCTTAATTTTTAGCTCCCCAGTCTTTAAAAAAAAAAAATTAACCAAAAAAAAGTTTTTTCCTCTTTGGTGTGCATTAATAAGCTTAGTTTTTTCCAAAAATGGTTCATTAGAGCCAAGCAAGTTATTTATAAAAAAAAATATTTCTCTTAAAGTGAGGAGTCCGTACATGTAGAATTTATTTACTTTGGTTCGCTGGTAAGAATGCTGCAGACAGTTAATTTTTCATTTTTAGGAAAAAAATTAATATCTCTGAAAAGGATTAACCAATTGTCATAAAGTATATGTCAAGGTAACCTCTAAGTATGTGTTAATTTTATTTGCTTTTGCTATTTACTATACATATGGATTTTTTTATATATTTTTTTCCTCAAAATTTCAACGTATTTTCTCGAATCATGAGTTTTTGAATAAATTTCAGGAAAAAAAAATGAGTTGGGGAGACGAATACATAGGCCACCACTTTCGTGAGTGATCGACCAAAAATTCCTCTGAAAATTCCTAGGATCTTGAGAGAGTTGGCATAAAGCGCTATCTGGTATCCCCAACACAAAAAGAAAATTTTTTAACAAATTCGAATTCAAATGTCATGATTCGAGATATGTTGAAATTTTGATAAAAAGAATTTTTTTGAATTTAATTACACAATAAAAAACTCAACACTAGCCAAACAAACATTAGAAAAACTAAAATTAGAGAATAAAGACAAAATTGATACTATAGATATAACAGCTATGTATGATAACATCCCAATCATACCAACTCTCAACATCATAAAAAATCAATTAAAAACAAAATTACCTTACACGAAAGTACTAAAAATCATACAATCCATAAATCTATGTTTCACCAACAATCAATTAAAATTCAATGAAAAAATTTATTCACGAATTGAAGGCTTACCCATGGGTAGCCCATTATCACCAATTCTTTCCAACGTCTATTTAAATAACATAGAGCACAATTTACTAAACAAATCATAACACAAATAAAAAATATGGATGAGATATGTAGATGACATCCTAGTCATAACAAACAAACCAATAGAAATATTAATACACCTTTAAAATTTACACACAACAACATGACCAACAACCATATAACATTTTTAGATATAAACATTATAAAAAATGAAAATAATCTAGATTTTGAGATATATGAAAAACCAACATAAGGCAACAACATACCACATTACTTATCACAACAACCCACACACCAAAAAATTAACACTATTAAACAATATTTACAAAGAATAAAAAAATCTTACATCCCCGAAATATATTCCTACAAATTTAAAAAACTTAAACTGAACCTAATAAAAAACAAATATCCAATAACTTTAATAGATGCGTTTACAAACAATACAACAAAAACTATACCAATTCTACAAGAACAACTAAAAAGATATTCAATACAATACAATAAGAAAATATTAGAACAAATACCAAACATAAAAATCATACCAAAAATAACAAATAACATAACTAAAACATTAATAACCACCACCAACAACCTAAAAACAACAATCAATCAAAATAAAGCACAAATATCAATTTCAAAGAAATATGTCAAAATAATAAAGAAAAATGGAACACTAGAAATATAATTTATTTGTGAACATATCTACACAGGTCAAACTAAACGACAATTAGAAATAAGATTAAAAGAACATGAAAGAGCACTTTGCCACAAAGACAAAAACAACCATTTAGTAAATCATTGTATCAAAGAAAACCACACACCAGATTGGAATAACACAAAAATCATTGGAAAAGAAGAAAATTATAAAAAAAAAATTAATTAAAGAAACAATAAATCTCATTACAAATAACAAAAATTTAGCCAAGCCATCAATAGAGATAAACAATAAATGGACACTACTTTTAAACAACAATTACCCTAGTATACAATAGCCAACAATTACAACCAACTTAGCTTCATCATCGTTATATCAATTGTTAAATTCTTATTTCAATTGTTTTCACCATTCAAAAATGTTTTATCCTACTGATGATGAGAAATATTCTCGAAAACGTTTTATATAAATTTTATCCCAAATATTTGGATCACCCTCTTCAAAATTTCATCTGGATTTCAAAACCAACACTTCCTTCAACATTATCTTCACAAGACTTCATCTACATCCTCAATAGACTGGGTTTATTTCTGCTATCAACAACATCTTCAATAGACTACATCCTTTGAGTTTTCTTCCATCTCATCGTTTTTCAAGATTGGTGACTTTATTTATTATTTATTTTTTGTTTTTATTAATTTTACGATTCTCCCCATTAAAAGGATATTGAACACACTTAAATTTAAAATTAATCATTTAAACTCCTTAGATCAATAAAAAGAATTTAAGTCTGTACGGATGTGAGCAATTTTGTGCAGCTACAGTAACTCTTCTGAAACGGCAAACAGCTGAAGCAAATGAAATTAATATCAGCGAATATAATTCAATTATTTTGACTATTCGGACTCAAAATACTGAGATAAATAAGTTTGTTAATGAGTTCTTTGCCTCTGATGAGATATTTTTAAGTTAAAAACGTTTTTATGGGGGCGCGGCGCCGGGCAAGGGGGATTTTTTATTTTTTACAAAATTTACCAAAATTGAATGAGTCGTATACATGTATAAGACTCTGTTAAATATTATATTTTCCCATTTATTTTCATGGCCAAGTGGGAGGACTAGGGTTTTTGATTGTAACCATAAACTTCTTCAGGTGACAAATCTATTCCAGTCTATATAGTTATATTGAAGATTCTTATAATATGCAAATAAAATGCCATAACAAACTTTGAATTGAAAGTACAATTATGTTAAATAATTTTGAATAGAGTTCAACTCAAAGTTTGCTGTGACAATTACTTGCATGTTATCAGAATATTCTGCAATATGTCATTGCGGGATTCGAATCCGCAACCTGAGAATCAGGACAATGCGCTCTAACACTCTCGACTACATTATTAATATTATATTTTAGCCAAGTTGTTTGGGAGTTTATTTATTAGGGTATGTCATATTAGAGCATTCGATATTGTGTGCAGTTTATTAAAATTTAATTTTACAGTATTGAAAAATAAATTATTAAAAAAAAAATAAATAAAAGATACGCTAGATTGGGGAAAGCACGTCCTGACAATTGGACAATTTCTGGCGACCGATTGATATGAAATTGTGATATGAAGTGTGACGTCAAAGCCGATGTGACATCACTCAGGTAGGAAAAGGAGGAGGATCGTTGAAGCGAGTGGAGGGATTAGCTTCAAAGTAAGTTCATATATACAAGGAATAACAAACAATCTTTTGGTTTAAGGAAGATTTCAAGGAGAGCGTCTTAAACGCTAGCATTCTGAAAAATTTAATTTTGTTTTCTTTCGCTTTAGTTTTTTTTTTCTGAGTTCGATCGGGGGGCTTGGGAACACGTTGCGAGCCATGGCGCGCATCGTCATTAACCGCATCGATCACCTCGTCCTCACCGTACGCGACATCCCGCTGACGGTGAAGTTCTACAAGCGCGTACTCGGCATGAGCGAGGTGCGCTTCGGGGACGGTCGCACGGCCCTCGCATTTGGCCACCAGAAGATCAACCTGCACCAGCACGAGGAAGGCAAGAAGGAGACATTGGTGGCGGACCAGCCAATCCCGGGTTCCGAAGACCTCTGTTTCGTGGCGGACACCAATCTCGACGACGTCATCAAGCACCTACGCTCCGAGGACGTCGCCATCGAAGAGGGACCCGTTGCCCGGACGGGGGCACTCGGACCCATGACTTCCATCTACTTTCGTGATCCCGATCGTAATCTGATCGAAATAGCCAACTACCACTCGGCAGCCTGATTATAGTACTATTGAATTCCTGATTCTTTACCTGCCCGCTACAGAATACAGTGGCGCTAGTGGAATTCCTTCCGGCATTAACGGGACTGAGGACATTGCTCGACTATTTTATACAACAATCATTTTAGATGCCATGTTTTATACAATTATTTTACTAAATAATAATTTCTAAAAATTTTTATAATAATTTACCTGCACTTTAAATCAATAAGGTTTGAAACAGTTAACGAGATGATTATATATTTTTGTAAATTAATTAAAAGTTTCTTTACAAATCTTAAAGTTGAGTATTTTTAGATTATTTAACATTTATTACATTATTAGGTTATTTAACAGTTTAAAAATAAGGCGACAGAGGGCGCAGGTCCTCTGATTCTCGTGATTGTGGGTTCGAATCCTGCAGTGGTTGTCTATAATTTATTTTATTTATTTTATTAATAAAACGCACTGAACTGCAAGACCTGAAACAGTGCAATAGAAAATCAAAGGTAAAAAATATGTTCAGTACAAAAATGATAATTATATTTACAATAATTAGAAAATGATCCAATCACTAAATTAAAATCATTAAAAAAAATTTTAAACAATATTTGAAATCTACAATAAAAGATTGAAGAAAAAAAAACCCCGCAAACTATAATAAGGAATACAAAATGTAAAATGAGAGAAGTCACAAGAATTAAAAGAAGAAAATCCAGCTTCTTGTAAAAATATATTGTATCATTATAATAGGTAAATGCTAAAATCTTTTTTTCTTCTTTTCATAAACAGTTTATAGACTTATCCAATGAACGAATATTTTTAATAAAGTTTTATAACATCCTCCTTTAAAAATATTAATATCAAAAATAATGTCTTTAAAAAAATATAATTGAATTTATACAGGGTGATCCAAAAATCGTGCACATCCAAATTCGATTGTCTATTACTTTTATATTGAAACTTTTATATTTTGATAACTAAATTTAAAACGTAACTTTGCTTCTCAACTTTAGTGTAAACTTTTTAAATAAGAAAATTACTTTATAATGAAAGTGGAAATTTGGGTGAAACAATTTACAGTTTTTGCAGATTGCTAAAATGCAATTTCGAATTGGTAAAATGTGATTTCAGAAATAAAAAATGTTAGTAGTTCAAATTCAAAAAATGTGCGGCAAAATGACAGATTGGTTAAGTGACAGGTTGTAAGAAGAGTTCGGTAAATGTGGATGATTTTGTTTCTGGCATTTCTCTGGTTTTTGTATAAATTAAAAACAATGTAGTGTAATAAAATATGCTATATGTGTAATATAGAAAATGTTATTTTACTGTAATAATAAAAAAAATTATAAAATAGAACAAAATTGGATAGCATAACTTTAAATAAAATAGAACAGGAAAGTGAAATTAAATTTTGCAGTAAATTAATATTTTTTTTTTTAGTTGTCTTTAGTAGGTGGAACATCGTTTAGTATTTATTAACACTGTGG
The DNA here is from genome assembly GCA_023313115.1 of Rhysida immarginata. Classification (NCBI taxonomy): domain Eukaryota; kingdom Metazoa; phylum Arthropoda; class Chilopoda; order Scolopendromorpha; family Scolopendridae; genus Rhysida; species Rhysida immarginata. The sequence goes on from JAHWFO010002552.1 coordinate 5,415, forward strand.
TACATTTTTTGAATTTGAACTTACATTTTATTATTTCTGAAAGCACATTTTCCTATTGAACTCGTATTTTTTATTTCTGAAATCACATTTTACCAATGGGGAAGATTTTAGACATCAGAAGACACCAGATGGCAGATTTTACTATCCACCCTAAGGCAGCAATTTTTAATGTTAACCTATGGGAGAAACTACAATTTTTTGCTCTGAATTAATAAAAATGGTGATGTTACAAATATTAAATGTCTCACTATCTTTATTGATATCTATCACTTTTTCACAAGTTCTTATTTTTAATTAAAATGAATTTTTAAAATAAATTTGTAATAAAAATTTTAACAGAAGTGAAAATTTAACAATTTGCAACAGCTATTGCTTTCTCAAATTAAAAAATGACAGGCTAAACATTTTTATGGAATTAGTAAATTATGTAGCTCAGCAAAATGATGTTTAAAAAAAGCGGTATTTTATATGCGAATTTTCATAAGAAAATCCATCTGGCACCTAAAACTATTTTTTTTAACAATTTTCATTTATTATTGAATTTTAATTAATCTTTGAAAACCGAATTGTTTCCCCTCGTACTTAAAAAAAATTCAATTAAAACCGCCGTTTTCCCCGTAGGTTAACATTAAAAATGGCTGCTTTAGGATGGGTAGTACAATTCGCCATCTGGTGTTTTGCTTGAGAAATGTAATACATTCTTCCCCATTCAAAATCGCATTTTAGCAATCTGCAAAAACGTAATAATAAGTTTATAATAAAAGTTAATAATAATAATAATAATAATAATAATAATAATAGCAATTTTTTTGGAACTAATGACTAATATAACAACAATTTTGATAAAATAACATTTTTGATAACATCAGAACTAAAAAATTCTTTAAGATATGAATATGTAATATTTTGTTTGAAAATCCGTTATGTGCTGAATCACAGATAGTTCATGGGTTATAGAAACAGTTTTTTAGTTTTTTTGGTAGTCTATCTTTGTGAAAAATAACAGTTTATTGCTTACCCCTTGTTAGGCAGTCATGATGCACTATAGCTCGGTGTATGTAACACTTTTGCTGTACATGATTAGAGATAACGGGCTGTGGCTGTACATTTGTACAGGGTGTTGCAGATAACTACAAGGCAGTATAACGGGAAGCCTACCCTCTCGATTGCAGGGGCCGGCTCGACATCAAATGATAATTGGGTAATTTTATCAAAAACATGACAGTTTTGACGCCCCCCCCCCCCCGACTGTGGAAACTGCTGGCTCTGCAGGCTACCTTCATCTCCCTCCATTCTGGCCCCTGCAATCGAGCGGGTAGGCTTCCCGTTATACTGCCCTGTAGTTATCTGCAACACCCTTGGCTGAATGATGGTTTTCCGTTGATCACAGTTAGGGATGTGAGACGTTATGGGAAGTGGAGTTGATCACATGTTCTTGTATATTCTTGTTAATATTCTGTGGATGAGGTATTCATTCGCATGTTGATTTCGTAGACTTTTTCGGGACTGGTGTTTTTCAATTTATGAAAACAAGACCAATTTTAGCCGAATTTCACGTGTTGGTAAGCACATGTTTAGTTTCGAATGGTTTAACTTCAAATTAATTTAAATAATAAAATAATAAAATTGTTGTGACACCTTTCGGATCATCTCTGATCCATTTTCAAGTGTGTTTATATTTTGAGCATATGTTGTAAAAATAAGTGTTGTGTGTCAAATAGTATTAAATAATATTACTTAATGTCGTCTGGTTTTTATTATTGTTATTTCGATATGCACGAGTTTTGGATCACTCTATAGAAATATTTTTGCTATTGTAATTCACTTATATTTTTGATAGAGTTTTTGGCGAGAATTTTTTTTTATTTTTGATAAAAAAATGTCAATTATATATTTGTTTAATTTTTTTTAATTGCAATTAGCATACGGTCAGGAAAGTAGAATAACAACAATCAAAAAATTACATGGCCCAACTCTGTATTAAATAAATAAAGTAAAAAAACTAAGGTTACAAAAATCGCATCTCAAAAATCAGTTCAACAGTTATAATTATGACAAATATGTAATTTTAATATGCCTTTTAAAATTAATTTAAATGTTATATTAAAAATCAAATTTTAAATTATAATTAAATATATTGGAGTGTTGTAATTATTATTATTATTATTATTATTATTATTATTATTATTATTATTATTATTCTTTATTCACCACACAGTGGTATGTACAATATAAAACATACAAATATATAACTATTTTATAATATAATCTATTACACCATTATTAAAATGTTTACATTGGTTGACACATCTTATATCTTTACAATCGATGCATAAAATTCTTAGCTTTTCCGGCAATAAATTCCATTCTTGTATGGCACTAAAAGGAAAAATGCTATACTTAACAAATTATTAATAAATTTTCAAACTTATAGTTTTATCCTTAAAAATTTGACTTTTAAGAAAGATAATTGATTTTAAATAGCATATTTGATATCAAAGGAATTGTGGCTGTTGAACCGATTTTTTGAGAAATGATTTTTGTATTTGCTTCAGTTTTTTTTATTTATTTATTTAGCTTACTTATAATAATAATAATAATAATAATAATAATAATAATAATAATAATAATGTCAAATTACTGAAATGATTATTAAATAATAATGTCAAAAACTTTGAGAAATTTAACTAATAAAATTAATAAATTATAACAAACTACAGCCATATCACCTACATAATAATGAATGTTTAGTGAAAATAATGAATGTTTATTGATTTTTTTTTTTAAATGGGGAAGAATTTAGACATCAGAAGACAGCAATTTACTGTACTGTCCATCCTAAGGCAGCAATTTTTTAATGTTAACCTATGGGAGAAACTACAATATTTTGTTCTGAATTAATAAAAATGGTGATGTTAAAAATATTAAATGTCTCACTATCTTTATTGATATCTAGCACTTTTTCACAAGTTCTTATTTTTAATTAAAATGAATTTTTAAAATAAATTTGTAATAAAATTTTTAACAGAAGTGAAAATTTAACAATTTGCAATAGCTATTGCTTTCTCAAATTAAAAATATACCAGGCTAAACATTTTTACGGAATTAATAAATATGTAGCTCAGCAAAACGTTTAAAAAAGCGGTATTTTTTATGCGAATTTTCATAAGAAAATCCATCTGGCACATAAGCAATTCTTTTTTAACAATTTTCATTTATTGTTGAATTTTAATAAATCTTTGAAACCGAATTGTTTCCACTCGTACTTAAAAAAAATTCAATTAAAACCGCCGTTTTCCCCGTAGGTTAACATTAAAAATGGCTCCTTTAGGATGGGTAGTACAATTCGCCATCTGGTGTTTTGCTTGAGAAATGTTTTACATTCTTCCCCATTAAGCATTCAATGTTTTTATCATTCTTTAATTTTATTTGGATTTAATATTTTTATTTATTAATTTTTCTTTTGTTAAGAGTTGGATTTTGTTGTCTATTTACTTTTTCATATCCTTATCTTTTTTGTTTTTATATTCAGATCTATACTAATATTTATTGGGAAGATTAAAGGGAATTCATATTTAATCGTTTTTTTTAATGTATGAATATTTCATATAAATACGTTGAGGGATATAATATTAAAAAATTTAATTTTAACACACTTACTCAACAAGGCAACAGAGAAAAAAATAAAATAAATAAAAATGACGTGGATAGAGACTAGTTAAATAGTCTATTTCTCCTTTTGCATTGTCGATGTTCTTAAAATGAAATTTTATAAATAAATATTTTAAGTATTGAATCTATAGTGCTATTTGGTTGACGATTTTTTTTTTTATTAATATTAACTCATGTTATTTGATCATTCTTCTTTGTGTAGAAGAACTTTTCAGTTTTAAAATGATAGCACTGACAGCGGCAGTGATTGGTTTGATTAATAATTCAATTAAAAATCCTCGAGGAGGGAGATGATTTCTCTGCAGTGCTTTCGAACTCTCGTATAAAGGATTTTGCCAGTAGTAAGGACGCCATTAACCCCGCGAAGGAGGAGGAATGCGTTTTTCCCGTGTATTTCTCCTTCTTCCCCCGCTGCGAGGCCCAGGAACGGTGGCGCCGGCCCATTCGAAGGACTCTCGAGGAGGTTGAGGCAGCGATCGCTGGTCGAGATAATAGAGAAAGGAAAATTAATTTTAATGCTATTGAAAGTGACAAGCTACTCATCAGCGCTGACAAATACGAAAAGAGAAAAAAATTCGTGGGTATAGCAGGCTGGGCCTTTGTATTATAAAGCATTTTGGAATACTGTGGTGGTGTTTGATACAGGAGGGAATTGCGGATTCAGATCTGGCAAAGGAAGACAAATTGGCCAATGTTTTTCAGATCTCGTTTATTAGATTGTAACCACTTTATTATACAGTTGTATATTATTTTCTGCAATGTTGATTTCCTGGAGGTCTTTTTCAGCTTCATTGAGCCAATTGTTCTTGTTTTTCAATGGAATGAATTCTTTTGGTCAGACCTTCATTGTTCATTCTCAGGATATGTCCATAAAAATTTAAATCGCCTTTTTCCAATTGTGCTCTAGAACATTTCAAGATATTGATGCAACTTCTGAGAGCTTTTTTCATCCGTATTCCCTCTTTGAATATCAGGCTGAGGATTTTTTTATATAAATGCCATGTCCGTCTGTCCCACATTCATAATTTTTACATTTTTGTACGTAGAAGATTGAAATTCGGAATATAGCTTACTAAAGGCATCCGCTTCTTCACTATTAAGTTTGGTTTTGATTAGCCCACTGGGGTGGGAGTTAAAGGGGTCTATCTGTCTCTACGCTAAATAGATAATGTAAAGGCGTGGAATTTGGTTTGCAGATTCCTATAGGCAAGATCTACGTTCTATGAAGTTTGGGTCAAATTATGAGGGTAGAGGTCACGTGGTCTTTCCCCTGTTCACATGAATTTATTTCCTGAGTCATGTGTCGGTCTCAAGATCTGCGAGTCGCGGGGATCTGTTTTTGCGTTTGTCCCTGCTAGGTTAAATTTCAAATAGATTCAATGGTTATTTAACATCCACGACACTTTAAAAAAGATAAAAAACAAAAAAAAGAACGGTAAAGACAGTAGAAGAAGAACAGGGATCTTTTCTTATAAAACAAACGCCGCGGCGGTTATTCGGTTCCGAGCAAATTCGATGCGGCGCTTATTTCTCTCCATGGATAAAAAAAATGAAGTGGTGAAAAAATAATTCGCAAAAGTTTGAAATAATGTCTTGATGAACAGATGTGCTTTTGGCAAAATTCTTGCATTTTCTTTACTAACTATTTAGTCTATCTCTTGTTGCAATGTTATGAAGTTTTTCAAAGGAAACTACACATACCGGCCAATGAATTAGAAACCTTCGTTCAATTTGGTATTGACCCTCCTTTGGCTGTAATTACAGAACATACGCGGTTTGGCATGGACTCTACAAGGTGTTGCAATGCAGGGAAGGTAATCGCAGACCATGCATTCATCAGAGACACCTTCAGGTCCTGCAGAGTAGACGGAAGCGGATGCCTTCGACGAATGTCTCTTTCCAACATGTCCCAAACATTCTCTATCGGATTCAAATCCGGACTTTGCGCTGGCCACGTTCAGAAAACCACTCCTGAACAATTCTTGCTCGATGGACAGTAGCATTTTCGTCCATGAAGAACCCGTCACCGTTTGGGTACAAATGCACTATTGCAGGATGGACTTGATCTGCAACAACGTTCAGGTAGTCTTTGGCTTTCACCCGACTGTCAAGGAATATCTGGGGACTCTTGCCATACCAACAAAATATGGCCCATACCATGACACTTCCTCCTGCAGCTTGAACTGTGTTCACAACACATGAGGGGTCCCTCGCTTCATGGGGCTGCCACCAAATTCTCGGCCGGCCATCGGTGCAAAACAATGCGTAACGTGACTCGTCCGACCATATCACCTTATTGCAGTCGTCTCCTGTCCAGTCACACCGTTCTTTACACCATTGCAGGCGAACTTTCCGGTTTGTTGCTGACACCAGGGACTTCCTCACTGGCATGCGACTTCCCATCCCTATTCGCTTCAACTCTCGGCGCATTGTTCTGGAGAAGATGAGTTGCGACGATCCTTCATTGAAATCTGCCGTCAGCTGCTCCACCTCCGACCTTCGGTTTTGCCGCACAATCAGTCTCGGACGACGTCGGTCCCTGTCTGTGTTGATTGTTTTTGATCCACAATTCTGCCGTTTCGACAACTCTTGTGGATTCCGTTTCCACGCATTGAACACCTTGGAGACCTGACCTTTTGAGATACCGGTTAGTTGTGCTGTCCTGGAAATCGTAGCTCCAACTAGACGGGCTCCCCCACAACTCCTTTTTGGAACTCAGACAGGTCTGCTGTTTTCCCATTTTGCTCGACTTGAGCAGCTGCAGCTTGTTCCTACCCTGTACCTGGAATGAGCATGTACATCACATGATTGCATTCATTTGCATATCACAATCGTGTCTGACCTATGACCCCCCTTTACATATCAGTACAGTAATTCATCACGGGTTTCTAATTCATTGGCCAGTGTATGTAGTTGAGGATGTATAGAATGCATTGTCAGAATTCCATTGTCAGAATAAAGCCATTGTTACATTTTCATACTTAGTAGCCTATGAAACTTCCATTGTTGAGCAGAACTTTACATATTCGATCAGGCATTGTGTCCACAAGATGTTTCAAGTAACTGGAATCCAATCGTTCCCATTCTTCAACAATGCAGGCTTTAGTTGTTGAACATTTTCGAACTGGCGTCCATTCGCATAAACAGCACGTGCTAACTGATCCTATACATTTTCCATAGGATTAATGTCTGGTGATATGGCGGGCCAGTCCATTATGGCTACACCATTTTCAAGAAACCACTCATATGTGCTTTTTGCGGTATGTACTGGTGCATTATCCTGCTGAAACAGAAAGAAAGGTCCTCCCATTTCCTCAGCAAATGGCAAAAGAAAATTTTCCAGCATATCTTGATTTGATGAAAGCAAGATTTGATTTGGACTTCCATCCAAAAGCACCCCACACCATTACACTGCCCCTACCCATCTGTCGTTTGGAAAACAATTGCTCGTCTCTTCTCAAATCGTGCCAATAAAATTGCCATCCATCTGGGCCATCAAGGTTATAATTTTTTTCGTCACTAAATATGACATTCTTCCACTCATCTTTCCAAGACATCTTCGTTTTCGCAAATTCAACACGTTTAAGAGCAGGACGTGATTTTCTTCTCTTGTACTTGAGGAACTTCTTCTCAAGTATAACATTGGCAATGGTGGATTTGGAGACATTGAATTCAGGCTTCTTCGCTAGTGTTCGAAGAGATGCTCCATGCACACTCACCTCCATGCACAATACAGTCAAGTCTCGTAACTCCAGCTACACCTCTCAGATACCTCATTTCAACTGCACACAGTCGCTTTTTATGCTTCTCATTCCACACCCAGGTTTCACTTCCATAAATCAGAGTTGGTACCAGCACGCTCTGATAAACAGAAATTTTGGCATTCTTCGATAAACGCTCATTCCTAGCATACTTTCCGAGTGCGCCTACGACCTTCAAACCAGCATTCACTCTCCTTAATATCTCACCACCAATGCTCCCGTCCCTCTCAAACATGCTCCCCAAGTACAAAAACTCGTTCACTTGCTCCAAGTTCACCCCGTTCAGCTCAATCATACATCGCGTTTGTTCCTCTCCCCGCTCAAAAACAAGTACTTTCGTCTTGTTCATTTGCACAAAATCAAACAATGGCTTTATACTTTCTGGACGCACCTTAGACTTGTTCCCGAATAGGTTGCACATGTGTGCCTATTATAGCTTTTACTTTTATTTGATGCTTTATCCGAATCTTAAGTCAAAATAAAAAAAAAAAATCGAAATAATTGGGAACAGAATGATCGACTTTGCAGCAAATTCAGTAACTGCGTTTCGTCTATCCTTGGAAAGAATCTCTAAATCATCAGCAAAAGCTAAATATTTTAAATGAATTTTATCTTTATATAGCCTATAATTTATATTTATAATAAAAAAGTTTTTGGAGGAGTTTTTGCAGGCTTGACCTTTCTTATCTCGGATGTCGAGCCGGGCAACCGGACGAATGTCGTCGCTCTTTTGGAGCTTGCAGGACTTGCGAAAAAAAAATTATATTTTTATAAAAAAAGAAGCGTTTATCGAAGTGTTTAAGTGGCTCGATGTTGAAAAATAAAAGTCAATGTAAATAAATTCGTGGAATTGGGGCAAAAGAAGCTTTTATCCTGAAACTTTATCGGGTGGGCGGTTTATTTATTTAACGTTCTTATCTAAATATGTCGCTCAGGGTGAAGTTTGTATTTCTTGAAAATTTTCCAGTCCACTTTAATAATGCTTGCCTGTTTTCGTGCAGGTTTTGGAAAAACGAATACATTATTTGAATATTGATTTATTCGTTAACCCTTTCAAGAATCGAGGCTAAATCGTGAAATGGGAAATCAGTTGGGTTGAATGAGGCCAGAATAAATCTGAGAGGAAGCGATTGAAATGAATGAAAATGTTTTATAATACTCAAAAAGTTGATAATTATTAAAAATATATTTTTTTTAAATAAATTAAACGCATTTGCGAAAGGAAGGCGAACGCTCGACGAAACAACAAGGTTGTCACGGTCACATGGTCTGCTGTGCATATTAATCAATGGGGTTGCAATATTTGAAGAACCGGTTGCTAATTTATTAAAAAAAAAAAAAGAGAGAGAAAAATTGTATCGATTATAATAACTTATAATTATAGGCGTTGTTATTAATTAAAATAAAAAAACGATTTAAGTAGGCGGTTGAGCCGAACCGGTTGTTAAATGCATTGGAATGGCAACCGCCGATTATTCCATGATTAGCGTTTCGTGATTTTTTTTTTTTTATTCATTATGAGGAGATTATTTATTTTTTGTGAATGCTTTCGTTGGGGTAAGATTGAAATCCGCGGAGCGCTTAATTAAATTTTCGTCATTTGATCGTGATTGGCCGAGATTACGGAACGCGAGAAGGAAACTGAGGCGTGGCTGACAAAAAGCCATGAATGACGAGTGAGAAGTCAATTCGGGTTATGAAATGTACTGAATAAAATATTGTCAGTTCGGGCAATTACAAAAAATCTCTGAAGCCGATAGGAAACTCCTGGCTTCATATTCGGAATCAGCGCCCAAAAATACGCTGAGTGGCCAGTGTATTAGGAACACCCATGACTAGCAATTACTACGAATCAGTTGGTCATACCAATATAAAGCGATAACACACATGTCAATTGGCTTGACTGTCACGTCACCACGGGCGGGACAGCTATTTGGGGCACAGCTATTTGGGAGGACTTTAGTCTGACCCATTTGCCAAGTGACCATAGCTGGTTTTCCAGCAGTTGGTACAGCCACTGGTTTGTTTGTCCGCCAGCAGCTCTTCCATCATGAAACCCCCCGTGCTTCGGAGGGCACGTTAAGCCGTCGGTCCCGGCTGCTACTGTCATCTCGTAGCAGTCGATATTTCCTGGGATGGCGCAAAACTCCCTCGTAGGAGTAGGTGCCGCAGATTATCGCTTGCGATAATCTACCCTCTGTACTAGATACTAGAAGCGTTGCTTCATAATATTCCAGATGTTTTCGATCGGATTTAAATCCGGTGAATTCGCGGGCCAGGAAAGGGTGGGTACATCACGACTGTTCAGCCACGCAACAGTCGATTTGGCAGCATGCGCTGGAGCCAAATCATGCTGAAAAAGGACATCGTCATCACCAAACTTTTCCAAAGTAGGTATCAAATAGGAGTCCAAGATGTCTTGATAAACACTGGCATTTACTGTTCCTTTTATGAACGTTAAAGAACCAGCTCCTTTTGCACAGATACACCCCAGACCATGACACTTCCAGGAAACTTCACGCTTTTCTCCACCATAAGTCACACAGAATTTAGATTCATCACTGAAATACACCCTACTCCAGTCAACATGTTGCTTGCACCAGTCCAATCTTTTTTTACGTTGTTTCGATGTCAAAAGCGGTTTAATTTTGGGCACACAGTTCTTAAATCGCAAATCATGCAAACGCCTTACAGTTGTACGATGAGACACAACAACTCCGGATTCTTTCCATTGCAAATGGTACTGCTTTGAAGTGCTGAATGGTTGTTGTGCAACGAGTTTCTGAAGTTTTCTGTCGTCTCTGGAACTTGTTTTCCGCTGCTGCCCACATTTGTATCTTCGATTCATAGTTCCACGACCTTCCTTATGTCTCTTAATGATTTTTGAGACGGTGGATTGCGTGCAATGCAAACTGGCTGCGATCTGCGATTGAGAGTAGCCTTGACTCTTTAGTGCAATGATACTTCTTCTTTTGGATGGGGACAAATCACGTTTTCCACCCATAACTGATGGATACTAGTGTCATATACATAGATCATAGAGAAAATTTAGAATGACAGGAATATTCCATTTTTCTGTCTTGAAAAAAAGGCTCATTATGCAAATTCGATTTATAATATTTTAATTTCTTTTACATGTTTAAAAAGGGCTATAAGTAGGTTTCTGATTAACAAAAAAATTTGACTCTGTTATAATAAAAATTATGGAAATTTGTGGTTGCAAGCGACTCGCCGATGCAAGGGGTGAGTGTAGGATGGAAATGCTTGTTCGTGCGAATAGAAACGTCACGAGTCGTCAACAAACCTTGGAGTACAACACTGGACCACAGAATAGCGTTTCTGAACGCACTACACGCCATACATTGGCAAGGATGGGCTACAACAGCTGACGGCCAGTCCGGGTACCTTTGATCTCCATCCAAAATCCGCAAAAAATGTCTCCAATTTACACTGGACCGTTCGGCGACTGGAATTAGGTCTGCTGGTCGGATGAATCCCGTTTCCTATTGCACAATGCAGATGGCCGGCGCAGTATTTGGAGACAACAGCACGAAGCGATGGACCCTTCCTGTCTGGTTTTCACTGTTCAGGATGGTGGAGGCTCTATAACGGTCTGGGAATTTACATATAAAAAGAAAAACCAACCGCTTTTCCACAAAAAGTTTATTCTGCATGTTTGTACATTTCGACCGCTAGACGATCTTCTTTCAGCAGGACTGAATTGCAATAAGGTTACATCGATATTTATATACTATACACCCTAATGAGATAAAAGTGTAAAGGTCAATATTACGATCTGAGCCAATGGGAACAATTGTCCTTCCATGGATGAACTTCAATAGGGTAGACCAATCAGATAGGTCCATGAGCCCTCTGTCTGCGTTTAGGATTTTGTCAGGTGGTTTTTTGGAAATTTTCAGAGTTTCAAGGAAGTTAAGGTGTTTCTAATCACTAAAGTCTTTGTAGAACGTGGTAGCCATCAGGCCTTGCTGCGTGTCTGGTTGTTATGTGTTGAGCAAAACTGGAACATTCTGATCTGTTATTCATGTGTTCAAAAAGGCAGGATTCCACATGAACACACCTCCGGGATGTATGAGTTGAAGCGTGCTCATCCAGCTATATTATCCTGGTCGAGATCCTCTTCCGTGATTGGCCAATATAGCTGGATGAGCACGCTTCAACTCATATATCCCGGAGCTGTGTTCATATGGAATCCTGCCTTTTTGTGAACCAAGCAGCCTTCGAGTGTGTGTGCTCACTCCTGTAGATGATTCTGTGACCAAACTTCTTAGCGATCTTGTCTAGATCTCTAACTAGAGGCCTGTTGTAGGGGAGTACCAGGTACTTTAGATCAAGGAACGGGAATTTTTGGTCTTTTTCTAGTTCGTGTTGGGCCTGCCTAATAACGTGTTGGGCCCCCTCTGTCCCGGATAACGGCGGCGACCCGTCGTGGAAGAGAGTCTACCAGTCCCCGGAACACATCCACAGGCACTGCAAGCCATGCCGGTTCCACTGCACTCCATAACGATGCTTCATTTAGCAGTTGTGTTGGTGACGACCTGACAGATCGTTCGATGACGTCCCACAAATGTTCAATGGGATTGCAATCTGGGGAACGTGGAGGCCAAATTGCAATCCCATTGAACCTCCAGCCACTGCCGTGTCATAAGAGTCCTGTGTGGAGGCCCATTATCTTGCTGGAAGATGCCGTCGCCCGCGGGGTAAAAACAGTTCATGAAGGGGTGCAGGTGGTCCCCAAGCAGATCGACGTAGGAAGTAGCACGCAAAGTGGATGTCAGATGTACCAATGGACCCATTGCATGCCACGAGAAAACACCCCAGACCAGTATGGATCCTCCACCTGCCTGAGTGGTCCTAGGACCAGGCAACTGAAATGGTGACTCGTCCGGATTGATACAGCTGAAATGGTGACTCGTCGGACCAGGCAACCCTTCGCCAGTCCTCAGCGGTCCAATGTCGATGTTGGTTGGCCGAGGCTAGACGTTGCCGACGATGTACAGCTGTCAAGAGTGGACCCTCCTGCTCCCAAAGCCTGCAGCTGCCAAGGTTCGCCGGATTGTCGTCACGGACACAGTTGTGGGACGTCCCTGGTTCTACCGCATGGTGATTTGGCCCCCTGTCGCCCTTTGGTCGGCAGTTGCAAGCCGGGTGACCTGGCAAACACCTCTGACATCAACGAGGCGTGGGTGGCCCGTCCGCCGTCCAACATGGGTTGTAACCCCTCGTTGGGTGTACTCTCGATAGACCCTTACAACGGTTGTGCGGGTAAATTGCAGGGTGTTGGCTACATCTGATATTGAGGCACCCATCCGTCTGGCACCAAATGTTCAAATGCGGGATATAGCTCTCGGCGTGCTGCCATTTCTGCAGCTAGTTTTGCTTACAATGATTGTGTGATATCAAAGAGTCCTGCGCACCTGCATACCGAGAATGAAAGCAGCGGGATCTGTCTCGTTACGGACAGGGAACCTGATTGGAGGGGTGTGCCATGACTTTTGGTGAGTGAGTGTATGTGTACATTGTTGCCGACTACATTCATCCCGTCATGACTACTGGGTTTCCCCCGTCGGGAGGATACTTCCAGCAGGACAATGCTCCGTGTCACAATGCTCGTTTCGTCATGGAATGGTTCCAGGAGCACGATAATGAATTCAACAACTTCTCTGGCCACCACAGTCCCAATCGGATTTGAACCCATTCGAACATTTTTGGGATGAGCTGGAACGGGTTATTCGAGGCATGGATCCACCACCATCAACTGGGAGCAGCTATTGCATCCGCATGGACAAACATCACGGAACAATATTTCCAGTGGCAAATTGAATCCATGTTACAGCGAGTTCGTGCCGTTATAGCTGCTAGGGGTGGCGCAATACAATATTAGGGGGGGGGGGTTCCTAATATAAGTGCATTTATTCATCTTGCTCATGAATTCCGTGGAAAAATTATGTAATGGTATGTTTTCAATTTTTTTTTCTTCTTCGTTCGTTTTCTGTCGTCAGCTAGGCAAAGGCTTGTCGTCTCTCACGTCGTAAATCAGTCTTGCGCGTTTTAAAGTGTGAAGGAGGCCTTTGAATTTTCGCGGCATTTTCCTCCCACCCTCCTTTTGCCGCAATTCCTTTCAGTTTTGAAACAGTTAGCCGTCTGACGTTAATTAAGCGGACTTTTGATGGAATTAATGCGTGGAAATTACTTAGAGCGCGTATCGCTTGGAGTGCAAAAAGCCGCATTTCCTCCCCCTCTCCTCTGTTTCATCCTTTTTATTATTACTAGCATTTTTAAAAAAGTCCAAAATCAAGAAGTTGTTTGTTTTCTTTTTTATTTTCTTCTTCTTCTTCCCCTCGTTCAGTCTGGTTATTAAAAAAAAAATATCTTTTAATTTTTTTTTCCTTCTTTTAAAATATTGGAGCCGCCATTTGTTTCCTTTTCTTCCATTTTAATTCCAGCGAAGCTACCCCGATGGAATGAAGTAATATTTTTCCGCCTCCTTGTTAACGATAACAGCAAAAGTAAATAAAGGTCTACTTGATAGGTGTTCTCGGCGATCATTCATCAGCATTGTGACCCGCGGCGAAGACCTGTCACCGCCTTTTTTGCAAAGAGAAAGAGAAAGAAACGAGAGAGAAAAAAAAGCAGGCAACCTCCAGTCAACCCTGGTTGAAAACGAGTTTTGCGAAGCTATAAACGAGGAAGAAGAAGGAGAACCTGTCTTCCATCGAACGAGTTGGGAATAGCCCGTCATGGTCTATCGCTTCTTTCCCCTGTTCACTACCCCCCCACCTTCTTTCTGCCAAACTGTTAAAAGAAAGAAAAGAATGCGCTAAATAGATTGGATGTGAATGTTGTCCTGGAAACATTGATTTTTTTTTTTCCACCTTTTAAAGTTTAGAAACGAATCGGGTTAGGAAGAAATTGATATGGAAAAGAATTTCTGGTATATGTGTATTTTAGTATACCAAAGCTCATACTTGCTCATACTGTAAGCTCTATGGAGTAGCGGGTTTAAGATGTCAGCTTTGAGTGTAGCGATCCGGAAAACCACCTCTTTAGTGACGGATAACGCGGAATGTGCATAAGAAATTATATTGAAAGTATATGCTTCTAGTGTGTTAGCATTTCGTTAAGTTTTATCTTTATTTTCCGTAAATATTAACGAATCCCGAATTAGTATGAGCTTTGGTATGCTAAAATACACATATACCGAATTTCTGTGTACTTGTACTGGAATAGACTATGGCAGTGCTTCTCAATGTCTATTAAGCAGCTATTATTTGTGAAGAATGTGTTTAATTACCCTGATGATTGTAAAGCTTTGATAGACGAGGTTTGTTCACAATTGCTAATTATTACGGATTTTTTTTTTATTTATAAACTAGCAAAGGTACCCGGCGTTACCCGGAATAATTCCACTTGGATGTAAACAGAACAATCTCAAAAAATTAAATTAAATTTTGCAATATCTTAAAAATAAACACATGAAAATGCTTAGAATTAATACAGTAAAAATTCTTAATGAAAATTCGAAAAAAATCTTTTTAAAGGCTCACAATGGCTGGACCTCTCCAATAATTTCTTACTCACGTAATCTTACCACAGATGTATACTTAGTGTTGTTGCAATTTCCACTCTTCTCTCGATGTGTTGAAGCAAAACTTGGCCATTCATCACTTTGTGCAGTCTAGCGGTCGCCGATTCTTCTATTTACTTGCTTCCCATTTGCTCAATACATCACGGAGCTAAAGGAGTGCTTCCTCTGTCGTCTTTCCACTCTTTCTCAATAGTCTGCTAACTCTCCATTATCTCCAGTTACTGATCATTTTTAAAGATTTTCAAGAAATTGTTAAGTACTAAGAACTCTCTTTTCTAAGAAAAGCCTGAATAACAGGAATTCTATGCATTGTTACAAATTGAAACTTATCCATATTACATCATCATGTTATGTTCATTGTTATAATTCTTGGAAAGATTGCTTTAACATTACATCATCATTCTGTGCTCATTGTTATTGGTGAATTGCGCGTTGATACCATTGTTGATGCGAACACAATGGGCCTGTTGTTGCACAAACTTTGCCTTGCGTTGTTGGTCATGAGATATTTCTCATTAATATGCCCTGCCATAACCATGAATATCGATTTTTTATCGATAATTATTATTTTTCCGAAATCTGAGGTAGACAGTGACCTTCCTCATGCTTTGAAGGTCATGTATGCGAAATTTCATCAAGATCGGAATAAAATTGTAGATTTGTATAAAAAACGTACAGACAAACATCCTTCTTTATATATATAGATAGAAGAATAAATATTCTTCCAAGGTACTCTCTCAATGATATGGCACTTGTGCATTTCCTTACCAATTTTTATAGTTCTGGGGCAAATACTTCTCATCTTTCGGCCTTTTGCTTATCCCGGAATTTCTTTTATTTGATATATTAAAAACTGGATGAACTTAGAAAAGAGTGGCTAGAATTAGTGAATTATTAAGTAGCGGTAGAATGAAGCAGATATTGGTTTTACCTTGTCCGTCTGTCTGTCCGTCCGTCCCCTTCATATTTTCCACGTTTTTTGACGTAGAAGGTTGAAATTCGGAATTAGTTTATCACAGGCGTGTACAGGGGAGTCAAAAGTCGCAGTACACCCTGTTTTTTCGAAAACCTTGCAGAATTGGGAAATCTGAATATTCCAGTAAGGTATGGGTGAGGTGGTCTATCTTTTACGGTATGTATCGAACATGGCCACTATCTTGAAATC